>CAUIVZ010000010.1:18756739-19151740 GCA_961763995.1 Juglans cinerea
CTTACCTGGACTACATGCTACTTTCATATCATGCAGTCCATTCATGTGTGTGTCAGATGGAAACCTACATGCATACACATAACCTTAACGTCATTTTTTATCTAATGCATAAGCAACTAAACTAGAAATTTACAGTTCACTTGGACACTTTCCTTCTATCCCATGCTCTTACGTGCCCTTTACTATGCTAAAACCTTCGGGGACCACTTACGGTCACTACCTCTTCCAAACTCGATGTTCTACTTCGAGTGCCTTTCCACTAGAGTGAATCCATGATTCACCTTAGGATTAAGGCACTAAGACATTCCTCTTATTCTTCTTATTGACCACATTCCAACGCATGATTCCGACCGACGGAGTCACGCATCCCAATCCTAGACAATACACCCGTCACTACCTCCATGCACCTTAGCTCACACTAAATCCTCATTCCCATCCATACATGCCACACGGCTCTAACTGAGGCTTAAGCACCGTGTAACCATGCTTAGGACATATTACCCATTACATATGGTGAATCCGTTTGGCACATGTGTCTCACCAGATTACACATGTACCTTACCCCTTTATCACCTAAGACCAACATATAACACGTTGATCACCTGCTTGTGTAAACAAGCCCATACTCCAATACCAACCTTCTCTTAACCCAGCTAGCATGACTCTTCATGCTACCCGTCCCTTTTGACAATTCATCCCAACACTTAACACGACAAGAATCCATTCACAACTATGCCTTACGTCACGTCATATAGCTCGAGACTATGCCCAAGCTACACTGTGACCTTGTCACGTCACCTGACATCCTATTTCGCCATTTCTTCGCTAACTCTTAACTTATCAAGAGTACGGTCGCTCACATACTTCTGTCACATCGTGACATCTCGTCACGTTCCTGCCATGTCATTCCTACACAAACTCCTCACCCATCACAAGCACGACTGCCAGTAACCATGTCACTTGGTGACATTCCCTAGTCATGCTTCCGCTCCGCACTCTTACACCTGTTCAACTACTTCACACATACTCCCAGGCATAAGTCAAACACGGGGACACTTGTCACCTCAAACTACAGGCCACGTCACAGCTACTTCGGGAAACAGTTTCACAGTTCCGGACACTACTCACCATGCTCTACGCCTATCAACCACACAACCATCCTTATCTCTACGACACGCCACACGGTGTGTCACTTAACCTCATGGAGTACACTCCACGTGTACTCCCTTCACACATGCTACGACACATCACCACTACGGCATACACGCCATATGGTGCATCACTCCACCACATGGAGTACACTCCATGTGTACTCCCTTCACACACGCTATGTCACACAGAGTACACTCCATGTGTACTCTTCCCAATCCACACAACACCACGTCACCATTACTACACATACTCCACAACCACACTTGGTCCACAACACTACACAGCACAATTCCCAACTACGCCCAACACTTCACTACACATGAACGCCCAACACTTCACTACACAGCACATCAAGTCTCTATACTACATAGCGAACTCCACAAATACTAACAGCACAGTCCACAACCTAATCAACTAATTAACATATAACATAAATACTGAGGGATAAAGGGTTATACCATCGACGGGGTTGACCCGTGCGTTGTTCGCTGACTGTCACGGTTAATGACGTCGGAAGGGTCGTACGTGGTGGCTAACCCATGTACTATGGCTATTCACCTAACATGGTGGCTGTTTAGGCATTTGGATAGCTAGGTGTGGTCTTGGAAGGACTCATGGTGGCCTCGTGGTGGTGGTGAGGGGCGTAACATGGCGTATCTAGTAGTGTACAGTGGCGGTTAGCCATGTGCAGTGGCTGTTTTGGCCACTGGAGGTGGCTAGAGGTGCGGGTCTGGAAGGGGTTGAGCATGGAGGGGCTTGGGAGGACCTTGGTGAGGTGGTGGTGGTGTTGGGGTGGCGCCACGGTGGCTGGAGGCGGCGGATCTAGGCCAAATGGTGGAACCCGTGTGCCAAAGAGTGAGGGGGCGTGCGTAAGGGGTAGATCGGGGCTATAGGTGGTTGGGGTAGGCTGATGGTGACCAGAGGAGGCTCAAGACGGCAGTTGGATGCCGTGGGTGGTGACGTTCGGCGGTGGAATGGGTAGAAACCCGTGCGTGAGGGAAGGAGCCCGTGCGGGTGAGGGAGGGCAATGGGCTTCGGGTCAAGGGGAAGAGAAAGGGGAGGCTCAGGGGGCTCGTGGCGGTGGTCGATGGCCTAGGTAGCTGCATACGGTGGCGCTAGAGGCTGCGCAAGGTGAAGCCGTGCGTGGGTTGCTGTGGGCGTGCGTGGGAGAGGGTGGCTGCGAGGTGGAGACTGGGTTCGGTGGTGAGAGCTCGTTGGCATGAGAGGACGCCGGTGGTGGTGGTGGTGAGACCGGGCAGTGTGCGGTGGCTCTGGGCTGGAGCAAAAGAGAATTGATGAGAAGGAGAGAGGCTTCCGTCAGGCTCAAGGGGAGAGGGAGGAGAGAGAGAGGGAAGGGAAAAGTGAGTGAGAAGAGAGAGGGGTCTGGGTTTTAATCCTAACCCTTTATCTTGGGATCTTCAAAACGATCTAACGGTGAGTTTTAAATACTGATTTGAAAATGCGTAAACATTAACTTAATTAAAAGCACTGTGAGGAATTAAGGTAGAATATTATTTAAACTAAACTAAATAATATTCATTCATCATTGATAAAATGATTGATGAAGTCTTATTTAATATCTTTAAAAGAATAAAACCATTTAATGAATTAGAGTTTCCAACTTAATTTAAATCTCATATTATTTTAAATAACTAAAATCATTTTAATAAATGATATTAAAATGATTTCCGACAATTATAATATTTTTGGAGCTCTTCAAAAATATTATAATTGTCTTATTTAAAATTAAGCTTAGTTCAATAACACTGGAAATACGCCATATAAATATTTCCAGTGCATTTAAAACACTGGGCATATTTTAGAAATCACATAATATCTTTTAGAAACACACCATCGAGATTCACGCATAACGAGGCTCGCAGTCGCTAGAGAGAAGGGGCAGACTGTTACATAATTTTCGTCCTCGGAACTTGCTTACGTCAGAAAGAAGGAGTGGGGTGTTACAGCATTATGGGCTCCTTGCTATTTACTGCATCAATTCCCAGCCCACTTGACCGGTGGTGGCTACGCAAAGTTCTTATCATTATGTGGAAGTTCACATTTCGCTTTCACCACATCCATCTTATGGCACCCACTAGCGTTAGGTGCTACCTCGCTCCGGAGTCCTTTAAAACGAACCCATTCAAGGTCCGCTGACTGTGCTTCGTCGACCCAGGGATTACCACTTCTAGTTTATGCATTCCAAAGTGGACAGAAGAGTTCCACTAAGACATTCCTCCATCCTACCATTTGGGGCCAAGAAAAAATGTGCAACCAACTTTTCTCTTGAAAATTATGCACAACCCAAAATGCATGAGACATGTACTTGGGACTTTTTTTCTTTTATATGCAACTTGAACATGTAGATGTCATGTACCATGTAATCATGTCATGTTATCAAACAACACATCAAAGCATTTCTCATTCCGGCTTGGAAATATTAGAACATGCAATTTACTTATCACAAAACATGGGCCATGACAATCAGTGCTTAATCATGGCAAAAGACAATTTCCTCATCATGGCAATTATACATGGCCGAAACATTTCAAGCAAGTAGGCATGTCAAACATCACATAAAAGCAAATACAAGGCATACCATACTATAGATCTCTTTATTCAAGTGACATAACAAACATTGCGAAGATCACATAATACCAACAACAATGCAAAGTTCACACTTCATATACAAACATTATCTGACAATAGGTTAAGAGTCAACTTACGAATATCCGTAGCAAAAATATAAATATCACGATCAAGGAAGCTGAAAATACAATTTAAACTATTAGACTTAGTGACAACACAAAATCCTAATCCGAGTAGGTGTGTGTGTGTGGCATGTTTAGGGTTTACTCCTTCACGGTTGTGAAACTTATTCCAAGGTTAGATAGGCTTTTCATGTGCTCAGCCTAGAAGAGGTTGCCCTAGGCCGAATGATGTTCATGATTCCTAACAAGGCATGGTCATGGTGTTGCATTACGTGTGAGAGGTGGCATAGCTGTGTGTGATCATTACTCTTATGGCCGAAACCCTTTAGAGAATGGAACCCTAGTTTGAACTCAAAATGGTGGTCGTGGTCTCTATTCCCTTCAAAGGTCCCATGCTCATGTGTACATGCTAGTGGTGGTTGGGTCTTCCTCTTGAAGAAAACCCTAGTTCTTCCATGGTTTAACGATAATCAAATGAAATCCCTAATCACTCCAATCGCCTTCAAGTCTCGGGATGGAGTGTATCTCCCTTCACTCTAACCGAACCATTTCTTCCCAAGAGAATCCCTGTGAACATGTGTGATTTGATGAAAGGAATGTAGTAGAGATTTATGGTTATTACTGTGCGGGTCTCCTTTCAACGTGGCCTTCTTGCTCCTCTTTTCCACCGTGTGGTTGGATGAATGGAGAGTGTAGGTAATGTTTTGGTTGGAGAGAAAATAGAAAGAAAAGTGCTTGTTCTTCCTTTATGGTGGACGTGCTAGAGAGAAAAGGGAGGTGAGAGTTCATGCAAATCACAAAATGAATTTTAGGTGTCTTCTTTGAGGGCATAGGCGCCCGCCCCCGAAAAGAAAGTCCTTATATACTTCGCGTTTCCCACTCTCTGTCTCTCTCTCCTATCCTTCTTTTCTAATATAGGAAACCCAAATGCCTCGATGCATGGGCGCCATGTGGCAAGCCCCGTTCCTTGGTTGAAACCTTCTATTTCCTTCATGATCATTGTGTTTCTTTGAGAAGCCAAAAGGCTCTATGAAATGTGGGGTGCTCGTGCCCTTAACCAAACCCTAAAGTCCCTTTGCACCCTTAAAGCATGTCTAGGTTCATTGAAACTTCGGGGCATACAAGTATTTTTACAAAACCCTAAACCACAACCTAGGGTTGGGAGTGTGCATGCTTGCCATGTGGCAAGTGGCGTGTGTGTGATTTTGTGCCCTTTGCCATCCCTTTCTCTTCCTCTCTTTCCAAAAAGATTCTTCTAGAATCTTGGTGAGTGTGTGCGCCCCTTTCCCATGCAAACCCTTCATCTTCTTAATCATCACCTTCTACTAGAAAAGCCCCATTCCTAGTGGATAGAGGTGTAACAGGTCCGGTCCGGTCCGATTTTGGATAAAATCTAGGACCAAGCCGGTATGTACCGGTTTTTCATTTTTCAAAACAGATTACGCCCTGGTTATCCTCCTAAACTGGTACATCCGGTTTTATCGGTTTTCGGTCCGGTCCGGTCCGGTTTTCTTAAAATGTAAAAAACATATAATAAAATGTTACTTCTTATGATAAAGTATTATTAATAATTTAATATATATATATTATGTTTAAAGCATATGATCAATTAAATTTTCATTTTTAAGATTAAACTTTTATTTTATAAATTATAATAACATTATCTTATATATAATTATATTAATAACATATAATCAAACAAATTACAAATGTTCATATTTAAGATTAATATTTTATGTTATAATTTATATAATATGAAATTATTTCATATATGATATATAATTATATATTATATATAAAAATTTAATATATTATTATATATTATATATAAAACTTATATATATAAATATTTTGTATAATATATAAAATTAATTTATATATATATATATTTTTCCAACCGGTTCGATTCGGTCTGGTTTTGGAAACTACGGAACCGAAACCGGACCGGTCCGGCCAGTTTTCATAATATAGGAACCAGTTCCGGACTGGATCGGTTCAAAGCCGGACCAACCGGTCCGGTCCGATTTTTCGGTTTAAATTTACACCCCTACTAGTGGATGCATGACACTTGGTAAGGTGTTGGTTGGTCTTTCCTAGGTAGGCATGAAGCCCCTTGGCCTCTTGGAACTTGTGCATATGGCTTTTGACATCTCCCATTCTTCTCTTCTCCTACTCCCACTTTTGCTTCTAGGTTCATTGCACCTAAGTGATGGACTTGCATGTGTGCCAAGTGGCATGTTAGTGGGTGAGTGGGGCGTGTGCCCTATGTGTGCCAACCCCTCCATTCTCCTTTCTTCCTTTGGCTTTTTCTAGAAGCCTTCATGCATGGTTGCCAAGTGGCAACATGGTGCTTACCAAGAGTGCCTCTTCCCTAGGTTTCAAATGATGGGATTCCTAGGGAAAGAGCAAAACAACCATTCTTCTTCCTAGTCGGTGCCACATTGCCCTAAACCCAAGTTAGGGTCTACCTTGTTCCCAAATTGCCCCTAAATGGCCGATTACCAGCTAGTCGCTTTGGGCCTTTATTGGGCTTGGACACCTAGGCTATTAGGCCCAAGCAATTCCTTCACTATTCTAGCACCCTTCTAAGCTAGTCAAAACATTGGGCCAAAAATCTAATCAAGCTAAAATTAAAATAAAATAACAAGTGAAGATTTAGGTAAAAATCGGGTCGTCACAGGAGATACTACAAGAAATGAAGGAGCAAATTCTATTAATTAAGGAAAGGATGAAGGTAGACAAAAGAGCTATACCGAATGAAGAAGGAGCCTTGAATTTGAGATTGGTGACTGGGTCTACATTAAGGTATCGCCTATGAAAGGAGTGGTTCGGTTTGGAAAGAAGGGCAAGCTAAGTCCCATATACATAGGACCATATGAAATACTAGAAAGAGTGGGTTCTGTTGCATATAGGTTGGACCTTCAAGCTGAATTCCAAGGAATTCATGACGCATTCCACGTATCTTCCCTTTAGAAATGTTTTGGGAAACAGTCGCTAGCAATCATAGGTGTAGAGGACATTTCGTTACAACCCAATTTGAAACATGAGGAAGTTCCTGTTTAGATTACAGATTGGAAAGAAAAGGAACTTAGGTATCGGAAAATTCCTCTAAAAAAGGTACTTTGGTGGAATCACGACATTGAAGAAGCCACTGGGGAAAAGGAGGGTGAAATGAAAATCAAGGTCTAAGAGCTCGGTGGAGCCATCTTTGGAGGATATAGGCAACGACCAGTTCATCTGTAAAGTGCGTAAGTTGTTCAAAGACCTACATAAGATTATCAAAAAGACATGGCAAAATAGCGAAGGGCTTGTAGGGTTTTGAAAAATAAAAAGAGAAAAAGAAAAGTGTGAAAAGTGGGAAAGGGTTCTTGTGGTTTTGTACCCTCTGGTATTTTGGGAATTTGAACAATGATACTATTTTGGGATCTTTAGCTTTATGGTACCGTGATTTTGGAAATATTGCTCTTAATCTTACTTAGATTTATATGAATTCTCGTTGCGATTATTGCATACTGATACAAATATGCTAGGTGTATTGCATCTTAACTATCATGTATGAAGGTACGTAGCCTTGAGTTACATGTCCCAACGCTTCAGTTACCGTCTAATCCCAAGTGGGGGCTGGGGGCATCACAGACGGTGGTATCAGAGCAATTACGCCTTTGGGTAAACCCACAAGTTGTCCTAGGGAAACATGGCACCAAATGCTAGGCTTGAATTCTCTAGCTATAGGCTTGAATCCTCATAGTATATAGTATGGAAATGCCAGCGTTATGCGCCAAGAAGAAAAGGTTAAAGTTTTTCCTATTGTTGGAATGGGACTGATAAGTATTGACTTCATGCCTTTCAGGAGGAATAGAGTTCATGGCACGTGGAAGACGTGAGGAAGTCTCTCCAAGATCAAGGGGCTAAGAGGGAAGGAAGCATCTGTCGGAAGGCGGACAAGTAATTGTGGAAGCAATCCGCCAAAAGATGGAGGTTTTGAGGCACTAGATAGTACAAGGGTAGAATGTTATGCAAGAACCGCCTAGAGAAGAGAATCACAGATGTCCTTTTGAGAAA
The DNA here is from genome assembly GCA_961763995.1 of Juglans cinerea. Lineage (NCBI taxonomy): Eukaryota > Viridiplantae > Streptophyta > Magnoliopsida > Fagales > Juglandaceae > Juglans > Juglans cinerea. The sequence goes on from CAUIVZ010000010.1 coordinate 18,764,665, forward strand.
TTCTTAGTATATCGGTACCCAAACCTCATGGGCACGGAAGGAGCCCTGAAGAAATTCTTACCGATTTGGAAAGGACCTTTGATATTAGTGGGTGTACTGAAGAATAGAAGATTTAGTATGCCAGACATTTGCTTCAAGGAGAGGCTGGCATATGGTGGCACACTAAGCGGGAGCTGTTAGTCTGAGAATTGGAAGATATAGCTTCTCTCACTTGCGAGAGATATAAGAGAGAGTTTGATAATTGATTCTTTCTGAAATTGACTAAGTAGCAGAAGGTGTTAGAGTTTGCTAATCTAACCCGAGGCAATCAAACGGTGGAATAGTATGCGGCTCGATTTATGGAGTTAAGGAGGTTTGCTCCAAACTTAATTGGCACCGAGAAGATGCAAGCCTAGAAGCTTCAAGGAGGGTTGCAACCATGAATTCGAAATCAGGTTGCATGCCTGAGGATAGAGAACTTTCAAGATTCGGTCAATGTTGCTTCGATAGCTAAGGCGAAACAACAAAGTTTGACCACTCAAGTCAACACCGAACAGAAAAGGGAATGCCCTTCTCACCTGGAGGGAGTACGGAAAAGAATAGAGTTCCTGCCACAATGGTTAAAGGAAAAAGGTTAATGGTTAGGAACCCAGCGCCCGTTACGCCACCAACATGTTAGAGATGTGGACGAAGGCATAGCGGGGAATGTCGCCTAATTACTGGTACATGCTTTAGATGTGGTCAGACTGACCACTTAATTTGAGATTGTCCACACACCAAACCTGGAGGAGCAACACTAGGTGGCAACCCAAGGACCTTGGAAAAGGCCAAAGTATGTGCCATCACTCCAGGAGAGGTGGATCTAGAGGCTGACGAAGCAGCTGACGCAGGAGGGATGTGACATCCCGAATTCTCATAAGGAATTGTGTTTACATTTTGTATGGATAATGATGATGTATCTTTGGATTTTTGGTTAAGTGTGGAAGAGCCCCTTAGGCTAATTGTTTTTCTCTTATGGGATGTGGATCTCTTAGATTAAGGCTTGTTAGCTTTCAAAAGGAAGTAGAGAGACTTGGCCCAAGGGAATAGGCCCATGAGGAGTGTTTGCTTTAAAGAGGCCCAAGTTTGGCCCTGGAACAAGGGGAGGGCACCACTTGGCAATGGAAGGAGTTTTTGGCCTTTTGGAAAAAGGCTAAATTAACACTTGTCAACCAAACATTGGATCTTTAGGTGAAAAGTGGAAGAAGCGAGAAAGAGAAACTAGGGTTTCAGTTTTGGAGGTGTAGGTGCCACTTTTGCAAGCACAAGTCCCCATGGACACATGTCAAGCTAAGACAAAAAGTTGTTTTGTGAGTTCCAAGAATGCTTTATACTAGGGAAGGCAAAAGGCATGTTTAGAAGACTTTTTGAGGAAGAAAGGGGCATGTAACCGAGGGGCACTGTATGGAAGAAAATGGTGCCTTACGGGGCACTGTACTGAAGAAATTGTAGGTACCCATTGTACTAGGGCTAAGTTGGAGAAAAGAAGATACTAGGGCCCGAATACTTGCAAGAAGTTTGTAAAAAAGTAGCGATGATCAGAGAAAGGATGCAAGCGACCCTAAATCGACAGAAAAGTTACACTGACAACCGATGAAGAAACTTGTAATTTGTTGTAGGAGATTGGGTATACGTTAAAGTGTCACCAATGAAGGGAGTGGTCCGTTTTGGTAAAAGAGGGAAGTTAAGTCCTCGGTATGTAGGACCTTATGAAGTCATGGAACGAATTGGATCTGTAGCTTATCGACTGGATTTACCGTCTGAAATGCAAGGTATACACGACATGTTTCACATATCTTCTTTGAAGAAGAGTTTCTGAGAAAGACAACTATTTGTGATGGAGCCCAGCAGTATTCAACTCCAGCCCAACCTATTGTGTGAAGAATGGCCTGTACAGATTGTAGATCGTAAGGAACAAGAACTGAGGAATCGAAGCATACCTCTACTCAAAGTACTTTGGAATAATTTGGACTTCCAAGAAGCAACATGGGAAAGGGAGGATTCAATGAGGACTAAATACCCTCATTTGTTTGTATCTTAGGTTCAATTGTTTGCTAGGAATTCTGTGTCTGACAGATTGTAGTTTGTCATGTTTGAATAAAAAACCTTGTATGGATTTCTGTTCTTTTTGGGAATTAGGCAGACCCTAACTAGGGTTTAGGGCAATGTGAAGCCTACTTGGAAGAAGAAAGGCTTGTTTTGCTCTTTTCCTAGGAATCCAATCATTTGAAACCTAGGGAAGAGGCACTCTTGGTAAGCACCATGTTGCCACTTGGCAACCATGCATGAAGACTTCTAGAAGAAGCGAAAGGAAGAAAGGAGAATGGAGGGGTCGGCACACATGGGGCACATGCCCCACACACCTATTGACATGCCACTTGGCACACATGCAAGTCCATCCCTTAGGTGCAATGAACCTAGATGCAAAAGTAGGAGTAGGGGAAGAGAAGCATGGGAGTTGTCAAAATCCACACGCACAAGTTCCCAGGAGGCCAAGGGGCTTCACGCCTACCTAGGTGTAATATCCTGCTCCTTCTTCTTACGTACGGTTCCTCCTTCTTACGTACGCTTCTCTCTTTCTGACGTAAGATTCCTTCCTTCTTACGTAAGCAAGTGTTGAGGACGGAAATTATGTAAACCGTCCGCCCCTTCTCACTAGTGACTGCGAGCCTTGTCAGGCGTGCCGAACCATGATGGCGTGTTTCGAAGGATATCGTACGACTTCTAGGGCACGCCCAATGTTTTAAATGTACTGGAAATATTTATAAAGAGTATTTCCAGTGTTGTTGAACTAAGCTTGATTTTAAATACGACAGTTATAATATTTTTGAAGAGCTCCAAAAATATTATAATTGATAGAAATCATTTTAATATCATTATTAAAATGATTTCAACTATTTAACATATTATGGGATTTAAATTATGTTGAAAGTTTCTATTAATTAGATAGTTTTATTCTCTTTAATACGTTAAGTGAGACTTCATCATTTTATTAATGATGAAGAATATTATTTTATAAACTAAAGTTAGTTTAAAATAATATTCTACCTTAATTCCTCTAAGCGCTTTTAATTAAGTTATTAGTTAATGCATTTTAAATTTGTGTTTGAGATCCATCGCTAGATCATTACGTGGATCCCCGGATGAAGGGACTGGGTTAAATACCCAGACCCCCTCACTTTTCCCTCAGCTCTCTCTCTCTCCTCCCTCTCCCCAGCGTACGCGGTACGTGACCCATCTCCACGCCGAGTCTTCCATAGCTCAGCCCGGCGCCGCCGTGCGTCGGTGAGTCTCACCTCTACCACGACCGACCTCCTCCAAAGCCGAGGATCCCTCACCTACAAGGCCAGCCCCTGTTGCTATGCCACCTTCTCCACGCACGCACGGTTTCACCATGCGTAGCCTCTCCACCACCGTACGCGGCAGCCCAAGCCACCACACTGCCACCGACAGCCTCTCCCTTCACCGGTGAACCCCTTCCTCGGAACCCCAAGCCACGGGAAGCCCCCTCTCCTCCTCCGTCGCATGCACGCACGAAACCCATTTATGGGTTTCACACGGTTTCAAGGCCATCAACGGCCCTAGCGCTGTCGTGTGCCGATTCCAGCTCCACCAAGCGCCTCCCCTGGCCACCATGGCTCCTCCCCGAGCTCCTCCAAGCCAGCCAAGCTCTCTCTCTCACCCATGGCTTCTCCCTCCTTCCCAAGCTCGATTCGCCACCGTGAGCCATCGTGGCACCACCTCAGTGCCACCACGAGCTCCACCCAACCTCCTGAGCTCCTCCAAGGCCAGCCATGACCAGCCAAGCCTTCCTCTCCCATTTCCATGCTTTGAGGCACACGGGTTTCACGTGGAAACCCCCGGCTCCGTCGTGCTCTGCCACCCCAGCCGCCATGAAGACCACCAGCAACCTCCCTTGACCTCCCTTAGTCCAACCCTAAGCTCAAACCACCACTTTGAGTGGTGGTTAGTCACTGCATGTGATGGACAGCCACTGCGCGTGGCTGACCACCACTGCACACGGCTAGATCCGCCGTGTTACACTCCTTGCCATCATCACAAGGCCTTCACGAGCCCTTCCAAGACCACACCTAGCTATCCAAACGCCTAAACGATTAACGTATGTGGGTAAGCCGCCACGTACGACACTTCCGACATCGTCGGCTGTGACGATCAACGAGCAACGCACGGGTTATCCCGTCGATGGTATAACCCTCTATCCCTCGTTATTTATGTTAGATATTGATTAGTTGACTAGGTTGTGGACTGTGCTGTTGGTATTTGTGGAGTTGTGGTATTGTGATGTGGCGCTGTGTGATGAAGTGTTGGGCATTCTGTGTGATGAAGTGTTGGGCATTCTGTGTAGTGAAGTGTTGGGCGTAATTGGGAAGTGTGCTGTGAAGTGTTTTGGACTGTGCCGTGTAGTGTGGTTGTGGAGTATGTGTTGTATTGGTGACGTGGTAGATGGAATGAGAATAGTACACGCTGGGTGTACTTCGTGTGTGGCGTAAGGTGAGACAAGGAGAGTATATGTAAAATATACCCTCCTGGCATATGGTGGAATGGGATGAGTACACGGAGAGTGTACTCTGTGGTGTAGTGCGTGTAAAAGGAGTACATGTGGAATGTACTCCGTATGATGGAGTGATGTACCATATGGCGGGTATGCAAGTGAAAAGTTTTAAATCGGACAGTAATTCCTGTCGTCCTTTCTAAAAATATTTATAAAAAGTCCCACCATAAGGACGGGCGTTACACTAGGAAAGACCAACCAACACCTTGCCAAGTGTCATGCATCCACTAGGAATGGGGCTTTTCTATAAGAAGGTGATGATGAGGAAGATGAAGGGTTTGCATGGGAAAGGGGCGCACACACTCACCAAGATTCTAGAAGAATCTTTATGGAAAGAGTGGAAGAGAAAGGGATGGCAAAGGGCAGAAACTCACACACACACCACTTGCAACATGGCAAACATGCACACGCCCAACCTTAGGTTGTGGTTTAGGGTTTTGTAAAAAGACTTGTATGCCCTGAAGTTTCAATGAACCTAGACATGCAAGGAGGGTGAAAAGGGACTTTAAGGTTTGGTTAAGGGCATGAGCACCCCACATGTCATCGAGCCTTTTGGCTTCCCAAAGAACACAATGATCATGAGGGAAATAGAAGGTTTCCGCCAAGAAAGAAAGGGCTTGCCACACGGCGCACATGCATATAGGCTTCTGGGTTTCCAATGTCAGAAAAGAACGATATGAGAGAGAGAGAGAGAGAGAGTGTGGGAAAACACGAAGTATATAATAGAAATCCGAAATGCCCCTTTGTGTTCCCCATGCAAATCCTTAGGAAATCAAACTTTGGTCTTCCCCATGTGTCATTCCCCATGCAAAATCTCCTGGAATTCTTCACAAAGGACAAGTGACGTGAGATGGAGGTGCTTGGAGTGTGAGTGGCGTGTTGGCCGAGTGGCCCTTGGCCTCCCCTAGGTAAATCTCATGATGTTACTTTTAGAAACTCTATGCGTGGATGACAAGTGGCAAGTCCAATGGCTTGTCACTAGGGTAGGCGTGCAAGCCTCCCTTGGATTTCCTAAAACCCTATTCTCTCTCCCCCTTAGCCCACTATTACGTCAATGGACTGTGCAGCTCTTCGAGGAGCTAAGGAGGTTGCTTAATTAGGGCAAGGATAAATGAAAGGATAAAAAAAAAACTTGTTGTTTTGGAAGGGACCCTATTACTTGTACTAGAAATGAATTAAGGTTTGAGCTTTTTTGGAATGGTCCCTTGTTTTGGAAAAAATGTTAAACACTTATTTGGGTTGTTTTGAAAAATGCTATGACATGACAACTTTTGGGTATGATTAGTTTTATGGTACCATGCTCTAATGTAATTGCTTTGAGCATTGCTTAGTTTTATACAAACCTTAAATTTTCCACTGCGATTTATTGCATATTGCTAGTGCAAGTAGGTTCATTGCATCCTAATTGTCATGACCTCAAATGCTAGGACAGGGGAATGTCCCCTAGTGTAACTGCTCTATCCACTTTGGAGTGCATAAGATGGATGAAGAGCGAGGTAACACCTAACGCTAGTGGGTGTCATAAGATGGATGCGGTGAAGGCGAAATGTGAACTACCGCATAATGATAAGAACTCTGACGTAGCGACCACTAATCAAGTGGGCTGGGAAGTGATGCGGTAACTAGCAGGGAGCCCATGATCTGTAGGGCAACCGTGAGGTGTCCACCTATATGTTACAAGGACTATAAGGCTATAAGAAATTTGTAAAACGAAAAGAAGAAAAGTGTTTGTCTGAAAAGTCAAGCATGATTTTCTGTCACAAGATCTCTGTAATGTATATGCATAAGTCAAGTTTTTGGGTCAAGTACATGTCCATGCATACATTCTCATGGTTTTCCTTTTTATGTTGATATTTTCTGCTTGTATGTTATATGTTAACTTGTTGAGATTTTTCGAAATTTCACCGTGGTAGTTTCCACTATCATTCCCCACCCGGAATGGTAGAAGTTGTAACAAGACATCAAGATTCCAGTCAACATGGACGAATTGCCTGACCTCATTGAGGATGAGCTCACACTTGAGGCTAGTTACCATTTTTGATTACTTGTTTATTGACTATGTCACACCACCTTAAGGAAATACAAGACATTCTAAGTTTGAGGGAGTCTCCACTATAGAAGACCAGATGGACTATGTAACTGGCTATATAAGACAAGCTTGGGAGTATACAATGGAAGCCTAGAGGGTCACTCACAGTTTGGGGATCCATCAGTCGGGGCTCCTTGTCCCACGAGGAAGGGGCATCTTTTTGTGTCACCGAGGGTGGTGAACTTGGGATTTTGAGATTTATAGTTTAAAGTCATCTTGTATTCTTTTTGAGAGTTTGAACGTGTAAAGCCCTAATGGAAGGCCCAAACCACATAGCCTATACTCCAAAAGGACTAGTCAATGATACAATTGGAGCCTCATTGCAACCTTATAAAGAGCAAGAATTTCTCCTTCCCAAGCAATGTGGGATCCTATATACCACCTATCATTATCCATATCATATGAGGTATCACAATCTACCCCCTTAAATTCCCGATGTCCTCGTCGGGCCTGTCCGTTGTAGGTGGCACGGCTCAAGTCCCACATTTCTGGTTGATATAGGCTCTGATACCATTTGTAATGCTCCAATGTAAGGCTCAAATCACATGGCCTATACTCCAAAAGGACTAGTCAATGATATAATTGGAGCCCTATCGGAACCTTATAAAGAGCAAAAACTTTTCCTTCCCAAGCAATGTGGGATCCCATTCACCACCTATCCTTATCCTTATCATAAGGGGTATCACAATCTACCCCCCTTAAATTCTTGACGTCCTTGTCAGGCCTGTCCGTTGTAGGTGGCATGGCTCAAGTCCCACATTTCTGGTTGGGATAGGCTCTGATACCATTTGTAATGCCCCAATGGAAGGCCCAAACCACATAGTCTATACTCCAAAAGGACTAGTCAATGATACAATTGGAGCCCCATTGGAACCTTATAAAGAGCAAGAACTTTTCCTTCCCAAGCAATGTGGGATCCCATACACCACCTACCCTTATCCATATCATATGAGGTATTACAAATTAGTCCTTTTGGAGTATAGGCCATGTGGTTTGGGCCTTCCATTGGGACATTACAAATGCTATCAGAGCCAGGTTTCGATCCTGGGACCTACAACGGACAGGCCCGACGAGGACGTCGAAAATTTAAGGGGGGTAGATTGTGATACCCTTTATGATAAGGATAAGGGTAGTAGTGAATGGGATCCCACATTGCTTGGGAAGGAAAAGTTCTTGCTCTTTATAAGGTTCCAATGGGGCTCCAATTGTATCATTGACTAGTCCTTTTGGAGTATAGGTCATGTGATTTGGGTCTTCAATTGGGGCGTTACGGAACGACTATGACATTTTGGGATTTATAGTTTAAACGATACCATGCTTTTGAAATTGCTCATGAGCTAACTTAGATGTATATAAATTTCTCTGCAAATTATTGCATACTGCTAGAAATACACTAGGTGCATTGCATCTTAACTTTCATATACAGGGGTATGTAGCCTTAAGTTACATGTCCCGACTCTTCAGTCACCGTCCAATCACAAGTGGGGGCTGGGGGCGTCATAATGCATCTTTAAACTCCTAGTTTAAGTTGTTTGCTAACTTGCTGAGATTTGTAATAAAATCTCACCTTCGTAGTTCCAACTACCATTCCCCCTAGAGGTTGACCAACTGGCAACGATTGCTTAGACAGTGAAGGCATGACGTGGAGCTCATAGCCTCCATGCTCCGATTTATCGATAGTATCATGGCATCCTTGACTAAGTTGCATGAGCTACTCGACGGACTAGCCTAGTAGATACTTTAGTTTATGCTTGTACTCAAGGAGCTCTGTCTTCCGTACTCTTGATTATAGACCTTTTGGACTTATGCTGTAATCTTGAATGTCTATCACATTCGGTTTATGAATTATGTTACAATGTTTTGTGATGTATCTCATTTGGTGCATAGTAATTGCTTAAAGAAAAAAATTATTCGCCGGGAATATTTCATATGGCTAGATGTATACTAGGTGCATTGCATCTTTAGATGTCATGAACAGGGGGCAAGTAACCTTGTGTTGCATGTTCCGAATCTCTAGAGTCCATCCGATCCTAAGCGGAATCTGGGTGCATCACAGGGTGGTGGTATCAGAGCAATATGTCTTTACGTTAACAACACATGTCCCTAGGAAATGCACCAGATTATAGGATTGAAACTTTAGTCTTTATTAGGCTTGAATTTCTTGAGTATAAGAGTTAGTACGTGATGTTGATTCATTTCGGAGAATGCCGTTTCAAATATAGAGTCTATTTCAAATGAGGAAAGCTCGGGCACTTGATAAGAGATTGTACCAACGCCGCACAAAGTAGTGGAGCTGGTTTCAATGGTTATAACAAACCAAGGCCCCATATCCTAGTGCACATTTATGCTATAACCCTAGGTGATATCGCTGCTGATGCGTTAGAGACGGAGGAAGCTAGCGTCATCACTAGTAGTTCCTTATTTTTGTGCATGTATTTGAGCATGGATTATAGGATTGGTATTAGGGAAAAGCTTGGGGCTGGATGGGTGCAAAAAATAATTTACACACAAGCCAATAAGAAATAGCCATGTAGGCACTCTAGATAAGTTCGGGATGAGCCCGCATGCACAGAACAAATGTTCTCAACCTTACGAGTTTTGGTTTTCACTTCTCACAAAGAGGTTAACATGCATTTTCAGTTTGTCAAGGGAATACAGAGACTAACCCATAGACTGAATAGAGAGAGGACCACTCACCTGAGATGGAAAAATGAAAACTGCCATGAGATAAGAACCAAGAGGAGTGGAGGGATGGGCATGGTGGTTGTCCAGTGTGCAGCGGTGGTGGAACTTGGTTGGATTATGAGACATGGTGGTGCAATATGTGTGTGATGTTGAGTTTGTCCATTGGGTTCCGTGCGGAGTGGAAGCACACATGCTTGGATTTTTGTGATGGTGAGGACGCGCAACTAGGGCTGGCGAGCTCTAACTCCGTGGGTGTGGGGGCGTGGGGTTGGGCAGTGGGAGTTGTCCCACGGTGGTGCATGGCTGCGACTAAGGCTAGTAGCTTGAGGAGAAACTTCCGTGACTTACGGCAATAAGGAACCCAAGAGGTAAAAATGAGAGGTGGTTCTGTGACTTTTGGAACATAAAAAACTTACCGTTCTCTAGGTGGTTGGCTCCTCTAGGGTCTGGGTTCATTTACGCTCTGGGTGACAGTGAATATAATGAAATGGGTGTTTTGTTTTGTTTTGTTCTATTCTTTGAAGGATAAGTGTTTCTCTAGCGGGTGATGGGGTTAAAAAAAAGGCCATGGGTCGGTGACGGACATGGTGAGACGAGAGAGAGTGAGGCAAATTTCAGAGAGTGACGTTGGTATATTTGACATTTAACTCTACTCCGACCAGGTTCTTTCATCTGAAAATAAAAACCTCCATATGGTGGAAAGTATAGTACTAGCCTTCTTTCGGCAATGGGTGATAAGTGGAAAACCTTGAAGACTCGGCAAAAAAAAAAAATGCTAGAAAGGTAGGAAGGAATAGGATGATGAGAAACCAGTCCGACTGTGAGGTATTCGCCGCAGCACTTTTGGGATGAAAGAAGGACAAGGAGAGCGTTTGTTCCGTGCATGCGAGCTCATCTCTGATTTATCTGGAGTGTTTACATGGCTGTTTTTTATTAGCCTGTGTGAAAATTATTTTGGCACCCATCTGGCTCCAAGCTTTTCTCTTGGTATTAATAGTAGTATTGCCTTATATTATTATTACTTATGCACTATTTGATTCGGGCGCCATGCAGTCCTTTGTGTCTGCACGTATTTGTAGTTTTTGAACCGAGCTATTAACTCGAAGGGTTGTAGTGATGATTCCTGAAGGGAATATGATAGCTTGTACCCGTTTAGTTAAGGACTGTCCCGTGGAGCTGGAAGGAAGGACGTTGATGGCCAACTTCTTAGTGTTTAGTCAGATGGAGATCGACCTAATCTGTGGAATGGATTGGCTATTCAAGCACTATTCTAGGATAGACTGTTGGAAGCAAGGAGTTGTGTTTGAACCCCCAAGTGAAGACAAGATGAGTTACGCAGGAGTGTAACAGCCCACTAGAAATTCAAGGGATGAATTTCTTTAGGTTTTAGGAAACTCTTGAAAACCCAAATGTTTTCACGAATCGACTGAATCACATAGATTTTAGTCTGTCAGTATAGTCTGTGTAGTCACTCACTATGGTGCTAGAAGTACAATTTTAATTATTTGAGATACCTAGAAGTGTCAGAATGGGATACAATTTGCGCCATTAGTTTCGTTTGAATATTTAAGATTTTATGGTCCAATAAAACCATTTTCAGTTTTCGAATGAAACATCTATTTGAAAACGCGTTTTGATTATTTCGAGGACTTCAGAGTCAAATTTTAATAAACAACTTGCATCCTAAGGTTAGTATGTACATTTAGAACTACAGTGCAAGCTTATTTTCACTTTTTTCGGAGTGAATAATAACCTCTATAGTAGCACCAAGTGCAGTATTTTCAAAATTATAGTGTGGAATGTCCAAATTAGGTTAGAGAAGTTTTATTTGGACACTTGGCAAGATCTTATCCACACTTGGTGAATAGTATTGGACACTTGGTATAAAGAGGAACTATGAGATGTAAATGTGATGGAAATCAAGCATTGAGATCATGCAACCTAAGCAAAATACTATTCCATCCAATCATCCAATTTGTGCCAAACCAAATAGGGTTTCAACCGTACTGAAACTCCAAATACTTGAAATCCAATTGAAACTCCAAAAACTTGGTTGGAACCGAAACCCTAAACAGGTCCCCCAAATCCCAAACTTATTTCCAAACCCTAAGTGTATCCGGTTTCTAGCTTAGTGTTTAATAATTTGAATAAATCTCTTCCATATGCTATTAGCCAATCAAATTCATGACATGACATCATTATTTAAACCTTGGAAATAACGTTGGGTTAAGAAAAATTCGATTTGAGCTTGATAGCAACCCAAACCCTAGCCAAACCCTCTTTAAACCTCAAATTGAGGCCCACTAGGTTAAGGCCCTTAAGTAACGTCCCGTCCCGTAGGTCCGGAGAGTTAACTCTTGTCACCTAAAAATCATATCCAATAACACTTCTAAAATAACCCAGAGTCTCCATAAAATTTTAACCTATTTGTTTAACACAAATATCCATATTCCTACATAAGGACACATCAGAAGTATCTCAATAATATACAATAACGTTTCCACAAAGACTAGAAATATCCATTACTCAAAATACCAAAGCAACATAAAATATCAACACTACCAAAAAGACTCTCCAAAAAGTCCTTGTACCCTAAGGCACTTAATCTTCTATGATCAACAAAACTTGCAAGTATTCACTATTCCTGACTTCCAGCTGATGCATCAAAATTATCTGAAAAATATTATGGAGATAAGGGGTGAGTTATCAACAACTCAGTAAGTAGAGAACATATACTAGTATGTAAACATGAGCATTTTCAGAATTCAGAATGGAGAAATGCATAATCTGAAACATTTGTTTTCAGAATGCAAAATGAAAACATGTTACAAAAAATTTCAGAGCGAAGCTTTCAGATAACTTTCTTATTCAAAATCTTTTGGCATATCAAAATTTGAGACCTCATCTTCAGCATATCGGAGCATCACACCGGGACAAATACCATGTTTAACCCCCGTGGTAGGGTTATAAACCACCATTATACTTGTGGCTGAGCCTTATCCACTATTATAACCCGTGGTTGGTCCGTATACCATGTTTAATCTCCGTGGTAGGATTATAAACCACCATTATACCCTTGGCTGAGCCGTATCCACTATTATAACCAGTGGTTGGGCCGTATCCACTATTATAACCCGTGGTTGGGTCGTATCCACTATTTTAACTCGTGGTTGGGCCCTAACGAAAATTGATCTAAACATCAAAATTAGACTTAATTAGAATATAGAATTAGAATCTCATGCCAAGGTTTTCAGATGCTATAACATATCCAAATATAGTACTGAACAAATTTAGGTCTTTTCACATATTCAAAAACAGTTTCAAAACATTTTTGCATCACATGTATAAATTTTCATAAATTTCATATTCACTCTTTTTCAGAGTTCAGAAACAGAATGCACAAAATTAGCTCATGTCTTCACCAGTCATGCTAGAAAATACTTTCTCTTTTATAGAATTTATGCATATGCACAACAAACATATGAAGTTGTTTTCAGATTTCTTTTAAAAAACAAACATGTTTATTTTCAAAGTCAATTTCATTTCATTTCTTTTGTGAAAAACTAGTATATGACCCCGCTTACCTGAACTTCTTAGCTTTTCAGAATATCTTCACAACAGTGTCAAACGAATATCAATCGTTACCTATAGAAAATTCATGTAACTTGAATAAATCTCCAATTGAACAGTTGTTTTGTAAGTACACCTGAAATACTTATTTTCATAACTCAAAACCTAAAATTTCTCTTAACCCTAAAATATCACTATTTCCTAACTTTCATTGATATCAATTAACTCTTTTCAACTAATACATTAATTCTAAAATATTTCTGTAAAAATAAAATTCCTGTACTATAATAAAACGAGACTAGGCCCAATTAAAACATTTTACAAATTATCAGCAAACTAGTTAAGGCCCAAGCTACAATTTACGTCTAAAAATAAAAATACAAAATGCTTATAACTCAAAGGGCATAAAAGTAATTTCATCAAAATTATTCCCACATGCCAAGCTTTATCGTTTACGGCAAAAAACTACAATGCACTATTCCTAGTTTAAAATAAGCTCTACTGTGCAGGGAGGGGAAGTATTTACCGAGAGGACTTTGTGTGAAGGCAGCCTCGGTGCAGTGAACGGCAGTAGTCATGACGGCAGCTAGTGCTTCTGTTGGCAGCTACGTAAAATAGTCTTTTCACCAAAAAATCAAACCGATGGCAACCCTAGTTTAGAAGATGGGTCTAATGTGTACATGTTGTATGTATATAGGGACAACTGTCGTGAACGTAGAGGGATAGAGATGTGCATGCGGTGGGAAGATAGCTGTTGTGCTTATTTCTTGGACACGTGGGGACGTGGGACTAAGTGTTGTGTTGGCCTCGTCGTGCTTGATAGAAATCTATGTAGAAGGTGCAGCTTGATTTACGTCCATGGGTCAAAATATATACAAGGCAGTGGTTTAAGAAATTCTATCACGAAGGGGACTCTAAAATTGTAACTCAAGTGTGCTTAAAAAAAAATTGGACACGTTAATGGCCTCGGACTCAATAAATAATTTAGGCCATAAATGACCAAAATAAATCTCTCATCCAAAAATATCTTCGACGTTTAGAAAAGTTTTATTAGGCCAAGTTCTAATTATTCCGGCCTCGCCTTGGTCCATGATTTATTATTTGGACCTTTGTCCAATTATTGAGCCCAATAAAAAATTCATACTCTGCCAAAATAAATTTTTGACCCCGTAAGTTGCTCTGAAATTACTTGTTAAAATTCAAATGGGGCTTTTCATATATAAGCCCAAAAATATTTAATAGACTCGAGCTGGGCCCGGGTGTTACAATTAAGGCCCACGGAATTGGGTGAACTTTGCAAGGATTGTGGAGGAAGTTTTCCCTCATGCATGGCTGACCAAACTCTGCCCAAAATAACCCCCAAGTTGTACTTGATTTGAAGGCAAAAGCCAATTCACTCACCAAGTCTCACACGGCAGCTCTAGGCAGCAATACCATGGGCTGGTTTTGCCCATTGTTTTGGGCTGACATTGCCATCACTCAAGGTCATTCTTAGCCCTCTCATCTCCCCTCAATTGTGTAAGAAGGCTTCCAGTCTATTTCCCTTTTATTTCATCCATTTCCAACAATTTTCTTGGAGAGAAACCTAAAGGTTTTCTCGATCAGTTTTCCTGAGTCACTTTGAACACCCTTTGAAGCTTTTATAATTATTATCTCACGAATTTTGCTTCACAAGAGTTGTGATGCCTCCAGATTCCGCTTGGGATCGGACGTACATCTGAAGCGTCGAGACATGCAACACAAGGTTACCTGTTTTTGTTCATGACAGATAAAGATGCAATGTTCCTAACTTTCATCTAATAATATGTAATATTCACAGCGGATAATTTTTTTCTTTGAGCAACACTATGCATCAAACTAATAATATCCTAATTACTTAAAACATGATCTATACATACGGAAAGGATAAACATCCATGATTACAGCACAGGTCTCAGAAGACTGTAATTTCAAAACATGGGAGACTGAACTCCATAATTACAACATCAGAATAATAACTAATGGGCTAGTTCATCGAGTAACTTGCGTAACTTCGCCAACGATGCCATAATACTGTCTAAAACTTTAACTAAGGGAGCAACAAGATTTGCGTCGCGTCGGTATCATCTAATCAACCTCCTCCAATTGGCTAGGCTTTGCTCCCTCTCCTTGACCTAACACATCTCTTACCATTCGGGGGGAATGGTAGTTGGGACTACTATAGTGAGATTTAAATACAAATCTCAGCAAGTTAATAGAGAACTTCCACATAGGTTAATGATGCATGCATGACAATAAAGGCATGATTGCATAATCAAAGTTATAAACAAGCATAAAATAACTTGACGTGTAACATGTCATAAACTAACATGACTTGAATCTTGACCTGAATAACATGAACGTGAACTTGAAGCATGACTGAATGAACTTGAACATAGCATGAACGTTAGCTTGAAACATAGCATGAACATGAACTTGAACATAGCATGAACGTGAACTTGAAACATATCATGAACATGAACGTGAACTTGAAACATATCGTGAACATGAACTTGAAACATATCACGAACGTGAACTTGAAACATATCATGAACGTGAACTTGAAATGCATTCTTGTCTTATGGAGTTACCACGATGTTCTTGTCTCATGGGGTTACCATAATGATATTCTTGTCTCATGGGGTTACCACGATGTTCTTGTCGCATGGGATTACCATAATGACATTTTTGTCTCATATAATGATATTCTTATCTCATGGAGTTACTACGATATTCTTGTTTCATGGGGTTACCATAATGACATTCTTGTATCATGGGGTTACCATAATGACATTCTTGTCTCATGGGGTTACCATAATGATATTCTTGTCTATCAAACGTGATAATTAAAAGTGACAATGTGGGTGTTACACGGGTCCCCTTGAGCCATGTGTTCATGTCGATTACCGCATCACAACACATGTATCTACACCAGCTGTGAGTGCATTAACATATGTGCCACACTTGTTGTGGACACACGTGTTGTACGTGCCACACTTGTTGCGGTCACACATATTGTATGTGCCACACTTGATGTGGACACACGTATTGTATGTGCCACAATTGTTGTGGACACATGCATTGTACGTATCCCGTATCAGGTATTTGCACCCGCATGAATACGCATAATGTGAAATGAAATATGGCTCCATCGGTGTTAGTGCTTGGTGCGCTCAGATGACCAGTTACTTAGGCCCCATTCTTAGCCTGTTGACTGTACTTTGTCAACCCAAAAAATCTCACACTAATTTAGACACTTCAGCGTGAACAAATGAGTTTCATTAGGATATTACCCCATCCTAAAACTTAGGGTCGTGATAGACGTAAATAGACTTGACATAACTTGAAAGACTGTTCCCAAGATACATAAATTGAACTCGAGACAAAATGTGACATGAAACGAAAGGACAAAAGCCCTGACGTATCGTAACATGACATAAACGTGAGGCGAAAGACATGAAGTACAAGGAGATAGAAAACATTTCATAGCATGTAACATACAACATTTCGTAGCATGGCATAACATGTAACAGACAATATATTTTATAACATGGTATAACATGTAACGTACAACATTTCATAAAATGGCATAACATATAACGTACAACATTTCATAAAATGGCATAACATATAACGTACAACATTTTGTAACATGATATACTTGTAACAAACAGAAATACGTGACAAAATAAATTGTGTAACAAATAATCATGAAGTGATATGGCATAGTATGGCATATATGATAACATACATACATAGATTGTAGTTCTATTACCCGTCACACATACGTAGTAATCTGATAGTAAGTTAAGAGCAAACTTATAGTGATCGTCGTGTTTTATGAGGTAAAACATGAAATATAAGAAACTATAAGTAGGAGTTCTAAATATTAGAAACTTAATCACTAACAAATATGTAACACCCTGCTCCTTTCTTACGTACGCTTCTTCCTTCTTACATACGCTTCTCTCTTTCTTACGTACGTTCCTTCATTCTGACGTACGTTCTTTCTTTCTGATCTCGAGCCTCGTCATGTGTGCTGAACATTGAAGGCGTGTTTCAAAAGACATCTTGTGACTTCTAGGGCACGCCCAGTGTTTTAAATGTGCTGCAAATATTTATAAGGAGTATTTCCAGTGTTAATGAATTAAGTTTGATTTTAAATACGACAATTATAATATTCTTGAAGAGCTCCAAAAATATTATAATTGTCGGAAATCATTTTAATTATTAAAATATTATGATATTATGAGATTTAAATTATGTTGAAAACTTTAATTAATTTAATGGTCTTATTCTCTTAAATATGTTAAGTAAGACTTCATCATTTTATTAATGATGAAGGAATATTATTTTATAAACTAAAGTTAGTTTAAATGATATTCTATTTTTATTACTTTTAATACTTTTAATTAAGTTAATGTTTTATGCATTTTAAATCAGTGTTTGAGGTCCCTCGTTAGATAGTTGCGTAGATCCCAAGACGAAGGGACTGGGTTAAATACCCAGACCCCCTCTTCCTTCTCCCTCACTTTTCCCTCCCCTCTCTCTCCTCCCTTTCTCCTTCATGCGTACGTTGCCCCTCTCACCATTCTCCCTCAACCCAGCTCGGCGCCGCCCACTCTCACCTCAACCACCGCCGGCCTCCCCTCACGCCGGCGAGCATCCCCCATCGTCGATGTCCCGCACGGCAGTTTCCTTTTCCCCCACGTGAGCAACTCTCTCCTCTCGAGTTCCTCACTTCGCACCACCATAGCACCACCGTCGTCAGCCTCCAGCTCCACCTAGCACCACCATGGGTCTCCCTTGACCACCCCCTTCCTCCTCCACTTGACCCGAGGCCCATAGCCACTTCCTCAGCCGCACGGAGCTCCTTCGACGCACGGGTTCTCCATACCCATGGCGGAGCTCTGCCCCCACGGCCACCGCACCACCACCAAAGGCTTCCCCTTCCACCGTCGACCTCCCCTAGCCACCCCAGGTCCAGCCTAGCCACCTAGCTCCCTCACTCTCTCTCACTCTCCCACGGCTCCTTTCCACCTGTTGGCTTAGATCCGCCGCCCTCCGGCCACCGTGGCACCACCCCGACACCACCCCGAGCTCCACCAGCAACCCTTTAGCCGCCCATGGCCAGCCCACAACCAGCCTAGCCTCCCTCCGATTTCCCCTATTGGAGACCCATGGCCTTAGCTCCTCCACGAGCCGCCGTGTCTCTGACGTGTGCCACCTCGGCACCACCACGAGACCACCACTCCAGGACCACGACCCGACCCTCCTATGCCTTGACCTCAGCCAAACCGCCTTTATGTGGTGGACATCCATCACACATGGTGAACAACCACCGTACGTGGGTTAGCCACCACGTACGACCCTTCTGACGTCATCAACCGTGACGGTCAGTGAGTAACGCATGGGTTATCTTGTAGATGGTATAATCCTCTATCCCTTATTATTTATGTTATTAGTTTAGGTTGTGGACTATGCTTTTAGTATTGTGGAGTTGTTGTATTGTGATGTGCTGTGTAATGAAGTGTTGGGCATATCTGTGTAGTGCGTGGTGAAGTGTTGGGCGTAGTTGGGAAGTGTGTGGACTGTGCTGTGTAGTGTGGTTGTGGAGTATGTGTTGTAATGGTGGCGTGGCGTGTGTGGAATGGGAAGAGTACACACTGAGTGTACTCTGTGTGGCGTAGCGTGTGAGAAGGGAGTATGCATGGAGTGTACTCCATGAGGTGCGGTGATACACCGTGTGGCGTGTTGCAGAAATAAGGATGATTGTGTGGTTGATGGGTGTAGGGCATGGTGAGTAGTGTCGGGAACTGTGGAACAGTGTCCCGAAGTAGTTATGGTGTAGCCTGTAGTCTAAGGTGATGGGTGTCAGCGTCAAGTTGACTCATGGCTGGGAGTATGGGTGAAGTAGCAGAACAAGTATTAGAGTAGTGCAGCGGAAGCATGACTGGGGAATGTCACGAAGTGACATGACTATTTGCAGTCATGCTGATGGTGGGTGAGGAGTAAATGTAGTAATGTCGTAGCAGAACGTGACGAGATGTCACGATGTGACAGGTGTACGTGAGGAACAGTACTCAAGATGAGTTAGGAGTGGACGTAGCAGGATGTTGGATGACGCGACAAGGTCACGGTGTAGCATGGGAGTAGTCTCGAGCTATATGACGAGACATAAGGCGTAGTTGTGAACGGAGTCTTGTCGCGTTAAGTGCTGGCATGAAGTGTGAAAAAGGGACGTGATGGGAACCAAAGTGGGCCTAGTCTTAAAGATCTTTTCTAAGTTCCAGATGGATTAATCACAAGATCAAGAGCCAAGAAAATCAATGAGGCAATACAATCCACTTGGGACGAGTCTAGCAAGAGCCCAACTTGTTTAATTCATTTAAATGACTTAAGGGGGGCACCTATTCAAGGGGAAATTGGGAAAATTATTATTTCTTATGAACTAGGGTTTTTGGGAAGGCCTTGTTTTTTGGCCAACGGTTTATTTGAAAAGTTACTTTTTAGGAATTAGGGTTTCAAGAGGTTACTGTAGCGACGTATTGTAGCCGCGACACTGTTCACTCAAGGGTATTTTTGGAAGATGGGGCATTATTTTGGCTAGGGTTTTAATTATATTTTAGTTTAAATACTCTTTGTTGCCTCATGTTAAGAAGTTTATGAAATTTGATGAATTTATTTATTGTGAGTTGAGTTTTACTCTTCTTGTTCTTAATTGAACTTTTGAACTTATCAAAGGTAAATCACAACCTTTGTGGCGTTCCCCTTTGTAATCTGGGTTCTTGAGACAGGTTCTTCAATGGGTCTAGATTTTAATATAATCTAGGTTCTTGAAACGAGTTCTCATCGGGTCTAGGTTCTCCATCCATTGACTTGTGGGGAGGTTAGAGTAAATAAGTAAGTGTTAGTTTCTTTTTCAATTGGGAAATACCAGGATATGGCCCTTTGTGATGTAGTGCCTATGCATGTTGCCCATATTTTGTTGGGGAAGCCGTGGCAGTATGATAGGAAGGTGATCCATGATGGGTTAAGGAACATGTACAATTTTGAAAATGATGGAAAAACAATCAAACTTGCTCCTTTAACTCCAACACAAGTCCATGGAGACCAATTGAAACTGAAAAGTGAGGTTGCTAAAAAACGAAAGAGTGAAAATGAGAGTGATCATAAAAGAAAGAGTGAAAATGAGAGTGATAAAAAAAGAAAGAGTGAAAGTGAGAGTGATCAAAAAAGAAAAAGTGAAAAAGAGATTGAGCTAAAAAGCAAGAGTGAAGTGAGATTGAGTTGAAAAGCAAGAATGAATGTGAGATTGAGAAAAAAAAGAAATAGAGGGGCCGAAATGGAGAAAGAGAGAAAAAAGAAAAGGGTGAGACTGAGACCTCAAGAAAAATTGAGGATGAGTTGAAAAATAATTGTGAGGTTGAGAGTACAAAAAAGGATGAAGAAAAAGAGAGTGACAGAAAAAAAAGAGAAAGGAAAAAAGAGTGTGAAAGGGAAAAAGAGAGTGAAAAAGAAAAAGAGAGTGAAAAGAAAAGAGAGAGTGAAGAAAGTGAGTTTTTACGCTAAGGTGAGTCTTAATACTAACGAACTTGACGTATCATTGCCTAGTATTGTTGTCTCTTTGTTGCAGGGATATGAGGTCGTGTTTCCTAGTGGTGTGTTTAGTGGATTGCCACCTATTAGGGAGATAGAGTACTATATTGATTTTGTGCCAGGTGCGACAATTCCTACCCGACCTTTGTTTGAAGAACATGAGTGCTTGACACACTTGAAGGGACAAGGTAAGTTGTTGACTAGAATGCATGCTAAGTGGGTGGACTGTATTGAGACTTTTCCTCATGTATTCAAATACACACAAGGTACGGAAAATTTTGTGGTTAATGCTTTAGCAAGAAGGTATGTCCTTGTCTTCATTTTAAATGCAAAATTGTTGAGACTTGATTATGATAAGGAATTGCATGCATTAGATGATGACTTTGCTAGTGTGTATGGAACATGTGAGAAATCATCATTTGGTAAGTTCTATAAACTTGATTGGTACTTATTTAGAGAGAATAGATTTTGTGTGCCTACTAGTTTTATGCCTAAGTTGCTTGTATGTGATAGACATGGTGTTTTGTTGGGTAACTTTGGTGTAAGGAAGACTTTCAACGTGTTGCATGAACGTTTGCGGGGGTATCATTTGCCTTTCATTGAGTTTGCATATAATTGGAGTGATCATTTTGGTGTAAATAAGATTTTAAACGTGTTGCATGAACGTTTGTGGGAGTATCATTTGCCATTCATTGACTTGTTGCATGAACGTTTGCGGGAGTATAATTTGCCTTTCATTGTGTTTGCATATAAATGAAGTGGTCATTTTGGGGTGAGGAAGACTTTAGATTTGTTTCATGAACATTTGTAGGAGTATTGTTTGCCATTTATTGAGTTTACATATAATTGGAGTGTTCATGCTACTACTAAATTTTCACATTTTGAAATTGTTTATAGACTTAATCCATTTACTCCTTTAGATTTAATGCCTTTACCTGTTGACGACATGAGTAGTTTGGTTGGATTTTCTCAAATTCTTAAACAAATTAATGATAATGCATATGAAATGGATCTTCCAGGTATGTATCATGTTTCTGCTATTTTAATGTTACTAACATTTTTCCCTTTGATCCAGGTGGAGATTCGAGGTCGAATCCTTTTGAGGAGAGGGGGAATGATCGGAACAAAAGTGAGCCTAGTCTTAAAGATCTTTTGCAAGTTCCAGATGGGTCAATTACAAGATTAAGAGCCAAGAAGATCAATGAGGCGATACAACCCACTTGAGACGAGTCTAGCAATAGCCCAACATTCAAGATGGGCTTGAAGGATGAAGATCCAGTTTTGATTAATTTGATACAAGCTATGGAAGAGGCAACAACATGACTTAAAGGCTTTGGGCACTTGAAGTCTTTCAACTTGGTTAAGTCATTTAAAGGACTTATTTTATTAGTTTAGAATAATTAGATTTATTATGAGAAGGACTTAAGGGGGCATCTATTCAAGGGCATGTTGGGAAAGTTATTATTTCTAATGAACTAGGGTTTTTGGGAAGGCCTTGTATTTTGGCCAAGGGCTTATTTGGAAAGTTACTTTTTAGGAACTAGGGTTTCAAGAGGTTACTGTAGCCGCGACACTGTTCATCCAGGGGCATTTTGGGTAAAAGGGGCTTTATTTTGCCTAGGGTTTGATTAGGTTTTGCTTTAAATACTCTTTGTAGCCTCATTTTAATAAGTTTTACGAAATTTGATGAATTTATTCATTGTGAGTTGAGTTTATCTCCTCTTGTTCTTAATTGAACTTTTGAACTTATCAAAGGTAAATCACAACCTTTGTGGCGTTCCTCCTTTGTAATATGGATTCTTGAGATGGGTTCTTCAACGGGTGTAGATTTTAATATAATCTAGGTTCTTGAAACGAGTTCTCATCGGGTCTAGGTTCTCTATCCATTGACTTGATTTTGGCTTTCTTGGGTGAGTTTTCAAACTGATTGTGGGTTTAAGGGATTCCATTCCCGCGGGTTCATATCATAGAGATGATGCGTAATGGTGAATTCTTGCAGAAAAATCAAGGTGAGGCTATAGAATATCCCAATGAGCTTGCTGAAAAAGCTCACACTTGGACCGTCCGTACCTAGTGTTATTGAGAGTACAAATAGGTCACGGCCTGCTGGAAATCTAAATAGTGGTGGAATTTACCATCTTAGGGAAGATGATAGCCTAAAAGCTAAAGTTGAGATGCTTACTAGGGAGTTAGAGGTGCTTAAAACTAAGGATATAAAGCCAACACACATGGCTACTTGTGTAGAGTCATGTGGACCGTGTTTTGTGTGTGGTGGGGTAGATCACCTAGCTCAAGAGTGCTCCACATTTGCTGAAATGAGGGGAATGTATGAGGAACAATGTAATGCCTTAGGTATGTACAAGAAGCCTTTTGCGCCTTTCTCCGATACCTACAATCTTGGGTGGCGTAATCACTCCAATTTTAGCTAGAAATATGAAAACCAGCAGCCTGCACAGCTACCTAGCACTTATCCTACACCTTATCATGTATCTTCCTCTACTAGGAACTCCTTAGAAGATACTTTGCATGCTTTTATTGAGGCACATGGTAAAACTAATCAAAAGTTTGAATCTTTAATTACGCAGGTTGTTGAAGAAAACAAGGAGATAAAGAGCTATGTATCCAAGTTAATGAGCTCTTTGAGTGTGAATGAGCGTGGCAAATTCTCTTCTCAAGCTCAATCCACACCCCAAGGTCAACATATGGTTCAAGGAAATTTGAAGGAGGTCAATGCCTGTAACACTCGGCCCAGTACGAAGCTTGCGAGCGATTTTTTTTTTGGATTTAAAGCCCATTTGAGTTTTAACGAGTAATTTTAGAGTAGGTTACGGGCCCAAATTTATTTGGCAGAATATGGATTTCTTAGGGCCCAAAGTTTGGATAAAAACACAAACAATAATTCACGGACCAAGGGGCCGAACTAATTAGAATTTGGCCCAATAAATTCTCCTAAATGCCTAAAGATATTACTGGACAATGGATTTATTTTGGAGAGGATTAAGGCCCGGATTATTTGTGAAATTCAAGCCCATGATCGTATCCAATTTTTAAACACACTAGGGTTTCAATTTTTGAGTCCCCTTTAGGTTAGAATTCTTTAATCCCACTGCCTTCTATATATTTTTAAACCCATGCACGAAATTTCTTTCCTCATCAAATTTAGGGTTTTTGGTTTCACAGCAACCCCACATCGCACGTCTTCCCCGCTGCAGACCATGACTATTATTTTTCACTTGCTCCCCAACCCCACGAAGACCCACGCCAAAGCACCTGGTGCATCTAAGTCCAGCAAGCAACTGTAGCCCCCTCTTCACCAAGGAAACCGCCCAAACCGCAAGCTACCATCAACCACACTAGCGCCCAAAGCCACCTTCAGCCCCACCACTGTGAAGCCCTCTACATACACCATGCAATGTCACGTCGTAGCACATGTAGCACTCGCCACCAATGATTGCTCAACAACCTAAACGAGTGACCACCGAAAGCCACAACCAGCCCCGTTTCATGCCAACTCCGTACGTTCAAGACATCTAAAACAAACAAAGACTGCACCTTTCAGCCATCTCCGTTGTCGTCCCTGCAGCACCACCGTGATAGCCCACTGCTCTGCCATCGCAGCCACCTATTAAGAGAGCTACCAGGTCATCCTCAAGCTAGAGGATAACCCAACCGTTGTCCTCTATGTCTCCTCCCAAAAATAGGGCAACACCACAAACTCAGTTGAGCCACCGTACGACCGAATAAATTATCGGGCGAGCCACAGAACCCGCTGGTCATCATCTTCCCGTCAGCCTCGAGCCGCCTCAATTTCGCCTTGTCCCTCACAGTGAGCCATCGCCGAACGTTCCAATACTTCTCTATCTCTTTCTCTTACCGTGTTCACTCTCTCTCGCTCATGACTCTTTATCTCTATCTCTCAATGCTCCGCCGCCGTGTGGACCACCTGTGACATCCGCCCAGCCTTGTCGTTGCGTCCCTACTTCCTCCTCTTTAAGCATGGCCACTGTTACGTGTTTGTAAATCCCAGTTTTTGTTTTCAAAGAGCCAAGCAAGTTATGTTTTCTTTTTCTTTCCCAAAATGCCCTTGAATGGGTGCTTATTGAACATGTTTTTATAAACCTGCTGTGCGTAGGATTTGTTTGTAGTATAAGCTTTTATATAGAAAATATTTTAGGAGTCTAGATTAATGAATTAATTATTTTTTTTACAACTAATTTCAGTAAGTAAATAGCAAGTATGAAATTTTTATGTTAACCCTTTAATATACTAATTAGTCTATTTTTTATTAAATGAAATCTTTGACCTTCTACTTTAATCAGTTTTGTTATAATGAATCTTTAAACTAGAATTGTATTTTGTGGCATAGTTGAATTTATTACTAATATTATTATACAGTTTTAGAAAATAGCTTAGAATTTAATAGCATAGTCAGAGCATTTTAAATGGTTATTGATGGATTTGGAGAAGTGATGATATTTTAGAATTAAGAGAAATTTAGGTTCTTGAGTTATTAAAATTGGTTATTTTAGCATCTTAGGTTAAGTATGGAAATACGTGTTCGACGGAAAATTTACGAAGATTACGTGACTATTTTTATAGGTGACAATTGATATTCATTCGACACTATTGTGGAAAAATTCAGACAAAGTAAGAAGTCTAGGTAAGCGGGGTTCCTATGCTAGACTTTCCATAAAATAAAATGAAACGAGGTTGCTTTTGAAAATATGCATGTTTGTTTTGAAAGGAAATCAGAAAACAACCTCAGATATGTGTTCTACATATGCATGAAAGTTGTATAAGAGAAAGTATCTTCTGTCATGACTGGTGTAGACATGAGCTAATTTTGTGCATTATGTTTCTGATCATGTAAAAAGAGCGAATATGAAAATCTAAAAGTTTTTGTTGTGAATAAATGAAGATGTTTTGATTCTGTTTATTTTGAACATGTGAAATTATCTGAAACTATTCAGTATTTGGTTTTGATATGATGTGGCATCTGAAAACCTTGGCATGTGATTCTGATTCTGAGTCTGATTAAAGTCTGATTCTGATGGTTCTGTTATGTTCTGATAAGGTCCAACCACGGGTGATAATAGTGGATATGGCCCAGCCATGGGTAATAATAGTGGCATACAGCCCAACCATGGGTGATAATAGTGGATACGGCCCAGTCACGGGTAATAATAGTGGCATACGACCCAACCACGGGTGATAGTAGTGGATACGGCCCAATCACGGGTTATAGTAGTGGATACGGCCCAACCACGGCTAATAATAGTGGCATACGGCCCAACCACGGGTGATAGTAGTGGATACGGCCCAACCACGGGTTATAATAGTGGATACGGCCCAACCACAGGTTATAATAGTAGATACGACCCTTCCACGGGTTATAATGGTAATTTATAACCTTACCATGGGGGTTAAACATGGTATTTTTCCTGATGTGATGCTCTGATTAATGAAGATGAGGTTTCAGATTTTGTTATGCCAAAGGATTTTGAATAATAAAGTTTTCTAAAAGCTTTGTTCTGAAAGTTTTGGTAACATGTTTTGTTTTTGCATTCTGAAAGTAAATATTTCTGATTATGCATTATGAAAGTAAATATTTTGTTCTGCATTCTAGATTCTGAAAATGCTCATGTTTACATACTAGTATATGCTCTCTGCTTACTGAGTTGTTGATAACTCACCCCCTTATCTTCACAATATTTTTCATATGATTTTGATGCCTCAGCTGGAAGTCAAGAGTAGAAAGTATTAGCAAGGTTTGATGATCATAGATGAATAAGTACCAGAGGGTACAAGCTTTTATTGGAGAGTGTTATTTAGTAGGTTTATGATTTTATGTTATTTTGGTATTTGGAGTCATAGATATTTATGAATCTTTATGGAGTTTTTAAATTTTTTCATTGGAGTATTTATTTAGTGTCCTGGTGGAGGAACATATATATTTGGTTTGAATAAATAGATTTGTATATAAATATGTTATGGGAGATGGTTTTAGGTTACAAGAGTTAACTCTCCGGACTTTCGGGAACGGGGTGTTACAATGCCATTGTGACACAAAGTGGTAAGTCCTTATACATCCCAACAACTGATAAGCCAGAGGATGTTGAAGATGAACAAAGCAATGATAGTGCCGAGTTGCCCAAGGAAGCTGAGGTAATCAAGATGCCAGTTAAGGTACCATTTCCTCAAGCTTTAAAATCTGGTGTGCGAACTTTGAATTCTAGCAATGAAATCTTGGAGAACCTCAGGCAGGTAAAAATCAATCTTCCTCTTTTGCATGTTATTAAACAAGTTCCTACTTATGCAAAAGTTCTCAAAGATTTGTGTACAGTTAAGAGAAATCACCATGTTAAGAAGACAACATTCCTGACAAAGCAAGTTAGTGCTCTAATTGAGCAGCAAATTCCTCCTAAGTACAAGGATCTTGGTTGTCCAACCATTGAATGTAATATTGTGAATCATGAGTTTGGGCAAGCGTTGTTAGATTTAGGAGCTAGTGTAAATTTGATACCTTATTTAATTTATTTGCAGCTTGGTTTGGGTGAAATTAAGCCCACTTCTATTGTGCTTCAACTGGCTGACCGTTCAGTTAAGAAATCGAGAGGGATAGTTGAGGATGTTTTGATCCAAATTGACAAGTTTTACTACCCTGTTGATTTTTTAATTTTGGATACTCAATCGGTTGTTGAGTCTGACTCTAAGATTCCTCTCATATTAGATAGACCTTTCCTTCGTAGCTAATGTACTTATAAATTGCAGGAATGGGCTGATGAAACTATCTTTTGAAAACATGACTATGGAGGTTAACATATTACACGTCAATAAGCAGCCCAGGGAGGATGATAAGTGCCAACAAACGTATATGATTGACGCACTCATAGATAAGGGAGTTCACACAACTAATGATTCTAATCCCCTTGAATATTTCCTTGTTCATTCTGAGTTTGATACTATTAGTGATTCATCTGATGTTGTTGATATTTGTGCTATTTTTTATGAAACTCAGGATTATGGAACACATGCTTGGCAACTGAAATTTGAGGAGTTGCCTAAGAAAAATGAAAAACAAATTCCTTCAAGCGTGGAGAGTCCCAAATTGGAATTGAAACCGCGGCCCTCAGGTTTCAATTCCAATTGAATGTGGGTGACACTTCTCCTGATAGTAGTTTTTCGAAATTGAATGTGGCTAAGTTTAAGAAATTTTAGTTGAGTGAGTTAAAAGAGTTGAGAAATGATACTTATGAGAACTCTACAATCTATATTGTTAGGAAGACGTTTAAGCCTAATGACCGAGTATACTTATACGATTATAGACTTCACAAGCACCCAGGAAAACTTCGGTCTAGGTGGACCGACCCCTTTGTAGTCAAACATGTTTTTCAAAACGGGGCGGTAAAAATAGAGGACCCTAGGGATGGCCCGATCTTCAAAGTAAATGATGAACGCCTAAAAATACTTATTGATAGACAAGTTCCTGAAATTGAAGACATTCCACTTGCAGACCCGGTCTATCAACCTTTACCACATTATGCATGTACATTTTTTCTTTTTTATTTATTAGTATTCTTTTTTATTATGTTTTCTTTTCATTTCATTCATTTTCTTTCTTTTTTGTTTGTTGTTGTTTTCTTTATTTTCTATTTATAGGATAGTGTCATTTTGCCATTTCAGTTTGCCATCTCTTATGCTTTTACCAGACTACTCACGTCACACATAAGGTGTATTCTACCCTCTTCAGTTACTATCTATTCAGTTTTGATTCTTAAACATTGAGGACAATGTTTCGTTTAAGTTTGGGGGTGGGGTGCAAATTATGCATTTAGAAATGCTTGTTGGAACTTTGTGGCACGTTTACACGTGTCAGCATTTTTTTTAAGCATCACACGTACATCCATTCACATTTGTACTTATTCTCATGCAACGCCATCTTAGTGAATTCCACAAACTCATCTTGATCATTATGCTGAGGTATTCGCAGGATATCTAATGCACTCATCCAAGTTTTGTGGTAAGATGGTAGTTTAACACATGTATCTAGAGAACTATTTTGCTTAAGTCTTTATGTGTGAGTTTTGGAGAGGATTGAGAGCCAACAAATGACGAAAATTGTGATAAGCATTCATTGATTTTTTTTGAAATGGGCACTTCTTTTGAGAATATCATTGCGTGGTTTGTGGTGTGATGGCGGATATATTTGGGATATGATGAAGGTCAACTTAGGATTAACGTTTGAGCCTTTCAAGCTAACCCTTTCAATTATAGATCCCTAGTAGCCAACTTTGAGCCAAGAAACACATATAGACTTTTTTTTTTCTTCATATACAAAGTATAACCTATACATTGATTTTTTTTCTACCTTTTTTACTTCCAAGTGTGTACTATATGTGGAATTATTTTTTTTGCAAGGAATAAAAAAAAGAGAGAAAAAAGAGAAGAACACGAGTTACAAGGTGTTCAAGTGAGTGAGTTTCAAAGGCAAAAATACCAAGACTGGGTACAAATAGCAAAATATCATGGTGACATATAATTGTTCACCAAATTATATAAAAACAAGAAAAGAATGAAAAAAATATACATAAAAAAGAGAGGCATTATTCGGTGATTTGAAAGGCTGAAGAGTACATTAAGTGAGGAATGTGGTTTATTGAGATGTTTAATAAGATTCTTTAGGTATGTACTTGGAAGTTTTTGAATCATTTTCTTTCATTCCTTTTTTTTCATATAGCCTAACCTAAGCCACATTACAACATTTTGTTTTGACTATTCTGATCCCAAGTAAGTCTGTGGGAAGAATTGTTGAATTCTCATTTGTTAGTGTTCCTATCATAAGATCAATACTTGCTTGTTGTTTGTTCTTAATTACCTAAATCTGCAGGTGATTGTGTGTACACCACTTGTAATCTCCATAGAGAGAACCCTTACACGAAACACTATTATACTCATGAGTTATGGAGTTGAACATTTTGCTTAAGATGTTCCTAATATTGCATGTGTCAAGGTTACTGGTAAGATGGCTATGGCTTGGAAAACACACATTCTGTGAATTGCTATAAGTGGATTGATCTTGATGGGTTATTGGATTCCTTAATATGTTTTGATATGTGAATCTGGAAAATGTGAATTGGTAGCCTATTTTAGTGATTATCATCTCTTTCATCCCTTTAGTATAGAAATTGCTAGGAACTAGCAAAAAGCAAGTTGGGGGTATGATGAGTGTACGAAAGTGCACTCAAAATACCCTATTATTGGACTAAAATACTAAAATATGAATAGAAATCATAGGAATTAATGTGTATCCTTGAATTGAGTTTCTATTTACTTTGAGATATTCCTAAACATATTTTTTATGTTTAATTTTAGAGTCTTAAAAGAGCAACTCAAAATCCAGTCAAATTCAAATGAGGACTTTCAAGTGGGTAAGACGTTGGAACAAGTTAAGAACTTTCAACAAGTGTAGGACTCTTCAAATAAGGACAATGAAGGGGTTTGAGAGCAATTTGGATCAAGAGAAAAAAAGAAAAAAATCACGGAAAGAAACCGAAAAAAGTCCATCTCCAAAATTCGCTAGGAGACAACCTGGACATACTTTAGTATTTTGATCGTAACTTTTCACTCACACATTAGATTGATGTGGTTCTTGATGCGTTGGAAAGCTATTGTAAAGGGCTAGAAATTTATCTCTAATACAAATTTCTAAATTCGAACTCTTGAAGTACATACGTGGTTTCCAATCTGAGTCCTAAAATTTAGGCACGTTTTTATGCGAGAATCATGAAGACATTATGATTTCTTTTCTACCCTATATAAGCATATCATTAGCACGAAATTGAGAAGCTTTTGAAGGGGGAGGCGCAGATCTAGAGAAGACAAAAATACCATTTTTATTTTTTAGTTCTTCTATGGAGAACTAAATCTTGGGTAAAGCTTAGGGCCGAAATTGATTGGTGAAAATATTTTGACTTTATTTCAATTCATAGATTAAGCTTTATTATTTACAAGTGGATCAAAACTAGTTCTCCTTCTTTCAAGCCCATCTTGAGTGTTAGGCTCTTGCTAGCTTCATCCCAAGTGGATTGCACCAATCTGTGCATTGCTTCCTTGATCTTCTTGTCCCTTGATCTTGTAATTGGCCCATCTGGAACTTGCAATGGATCTTTAAGAGTAGGCCCACCTTTGTTCCCATCATTCCCCCTCTCCTCAAAAGGATTCGACCTCGAATCTTCACCTACATCAAATGGAGAAAGATCAGAAACATTGAAAGTAACAAAAACATTATACTCACCTGGAAGATCCACTTTATATGCATTGTCATTAATTTTCTCAAGAATTTGAAAAGGTCCATCTCCTCAACGATGCAACTTAGTCCTTCTTTGGGTTGGGAATCTTTCTTTGCGCATGTGAACCCAAACCCAATCTCCTGGTTCAAAGATAACACGCCTTCGCCCTTTATTGGCTTGGGAAGCAACCCTTTCATTATTTTGGGCAATTTGAAGTCGTACCCTCTCATGAAGTGACTTCACCAACTCCGCCTTCTTTTGTCCATCCAAACTACTCCTGCCATCAACAGGTAAAGGCATCAAATCCAAATGAGTAAATGGATTAAATCCATAAACAATTTCAAAAGGAGAATATGAAGTAGTAGTATGCACAGTCCTATTATATGCAAACTCTATAAATTGTAAACAATCCTCCCAAGTTTTTAAATTCTTATGAACAGCAATGCGCAAAAGTTGAGTTAAAGTCCTATTAACTACTTCAGTCTAACCATCAGTCTACGGATGACAAGTAGTGGAAAATAAGAGCTTAGTATCCAATTTCCCCCACAACACCTTCCAAAAGTAGCTAAGGAATTTAACATCTCTATCAGAAATTATACTCCTAGGTACACCATGGAGTCGCACTATCTCCCAGAAAAACCAATCAGCTATGTTTGTGGCATCATCTGTTTTATGGCATGGAATGAAATGTGACATCTTACTGAATCTATCAACAACTACAAAAATAGAATCTCTACCCCTTTTTGTCCTAGGCAGCCCCAAAACAAAGTCCATAGATATGTCTACCCATTCGATATGAACCCGCGGGACTGGAATCCCTTGAACCCACAATCAATTTGAAAACTTCCTAAGAAAGCCAAAATCAAGTCAATGGATGGAGAATCTAGACCCAATGAAAACTCGTTTCAAGAACCTAGATTATATTCAAATCTAGACCCGTTGAAGAACTCGTCTCAAGAACATAGATTACAAAGGAGGAATGCCACAAAGGTTGTGATTTACCTTTGATAAGTTCAAAAGTTCAATTAAGAACAAGAGGAGAGAAACTCAACTCACTATGAATAAATTCATCAAATTTCATAAACTTCTTAACATGAGGCAACAAAGAGTATTTAAACTAAAGCTTAATTAAAAATCCTAGCCAAAATAATGCCCCTTTTTACCGAAAATGCCCCTGGATGAACAATGCTGCGGCTACAGTAACACTATAGTAACCTCTTGAAACCCTAGTTTCTAAAAAGTAACTTTCCAAATAAGCCCTTGGCCAAAATACAAGGCCTTTCCAAAATCCCTAATTCAAAAGAAATAATAACTTTCCCAACTTGCCCTTAAATAGGTGCCCCCCTTAAGTCCTTCTCATAATAAATCTAATTATTTTAAACTAATAAAATAAGTTCTTTAAATGAATTAAACAAGTTGGGCTCTTGTTAGACTCGTCCCAAGTGGATTGTATCGTCTCATTGACCTTCTTGGCTCTTGATCTTGTGATTGACCCATCTGGAACTTGCAAAAGATCTTTAAGACTAGGCCCATTTTGGTTCCCATCATTCCCCCTCTTCTCAAAAGGATTTAACCTCGAATCTCCACCCGAATCAAAGGGAAAAATGTTAGTAACATTGAAAATAGTAGAAACATGATACATACCTGCAAGTCCATTTCATATACATTATCATTAATTTGTTCAGGAATTTGAAAAAATCCATCCAAGCTACTCCTGTCGACAACAGGTAAAGGCATTAAATCTAAGGGAGTTAATGGATTAAGTCTATAAACAATTTCACAAGGTGAAAATATAGTAGTAGCATGAACACTCCAAATATATGTAAACTCAATGAATGGCAAACAATACTCCCACAAATGTTCATGAAACACATCTAAAGCCTTCCTCTCACCAAAATGACCACTCCAATTATATGCAAACTCATTGAAAGGCAAATGATACTCCTGTAAACGTTCATGCAACAAGTCAATGAATGGCAAATGATACTCCCACAAACTTTCATACAACACGTTTAAAATCTTATTTACACCAAGTGACCGCTCCAATTATAAGTAAACTCAATGAAAGGTAATTGATACTCCCGCAAACAATCATGCAACACATTGAAAGTCTTCCTTACACCAAAGTTACCCAACAAACCACCATGTCTATCTCACAGAAGCAACTTATGCATAAAACTAGTAGGCACACAAAATCTATTCTCTCTAAACAAGTACCAATCTAGTTTATAGAACTTACCAAATGATGCTTTCTCACATGTTCCATACACACTAGTAAAGTCATCATCATTAGCATGCAATTCCTTATCATATTCAAGTCTCAACAATTTTGTATCTAAAATGAAGACAAGGAAATACCTTTTTGCTAAAGCATCAACCACAAAATTTTTCATACCTTGTGTGTATTTGAATACATGAGGAAAAGTCTCAATACAATCCTTCCACTTAGCATGCATTCTAGTCAACAACTTACCTTGTCCTTTCAAGTGTGTCAATAACTCATGTTCTTCAAAGAAAAGTCGGGTAGGAATGATGACCTCATATCCCTGCAATAAAGAAACAACAACACTAGGCAAAGAGCCGTTAAATGCGTTAGTATAAAAGCTTGCCTTAGCATAAAAACTCACTTTTGTCTTTTTGTTTCTCTCTGCAATCTCTCTTTTTTTTCCTCTTGTGGCTCCACTATTTTTTCTCGACTCCCAACCACCTCTCTATTTTCTCTTGCACACTCTGTTTCTTTTGATGTTTCGGCCACATTCTCTTTTTTCCTCTCACTCTCTTTGTCATTTTCACACTCTTTTTTTCTTTCACTCTCATCTTTTTTTGAACTCTCGGTCCCACAATTGTTTTTCAACTCATTCTCTCTTTTTCTTGAGGTTTCAGCATTACCCTCATCTCCATTAGGTGGTTCGGTCTTCCCTTTTGTTACAGCTTGATCATTTTAGTCCCACTTTAGTTTCCAAGGAGTACTAGAAACCAAAGTATACATTGATATATACCCTTTCTTTTTAACTGCCTCTCCACCTTCACAGCCATGTGCACCATGTCCTCTACCTCCACATAATGCTGCAACTCAACTACATTGGCTATCTCCCTATTCAACCCACACAAAAATCTTGTCATCGTGGCCTCCCGATCCTCCACTACATTAGCCCGAATCATAGCCACCTCCATCTCCTTATGGTAATCCTCTACACTCCTAGACCCTTGTGTAAGATTTTATAGTTTTTGGTAGAGGTCTCTATAGTAGTGGCTAGGTACAAATCTCTGCCTCATGATAGCTTTCAACTCTTTCGATGTTTCTGCAGGCCTCTCAAGATTCCTCCTCCTTTGGTCACTAATTGATGCCACCAAATAATCGCATAAGCAGTGAACCCAATTACAGCCAACTTCACCATCTTCTCCTCAGAGTAATTATGACAATCAAACACTAACTCTATTTTTTTCTCCCACTCTAAATAAACTTCAACGCCAGTTCTCAATTGGAATGATGGTATTTTCATTTTGATGCTCCGGTTCTTATCTACTCCATCTTGACCCCCTGAGTTTGCCCTAAGTCCTCTTCCACGCCTAACTCCTCTATATCTACCCAATCCAACTACAGATGTTAGGACTTCCTCATCCTCACCATACTCTCCATTCTCATACCTATTCTAAATACTAGGCTCACGTCGGCTCCTATCTCTCCCACCTTGCAGATTTCTAATCACTACTTCTTGATGATCCATACTATCCCTCACTTCACCCAACACCAAGTTCAACTGCTCAAACTTTTGTTGCATGGCTTGCAACACAAAGGATGAGCTATCTGCCATCCACTTTGGTGATGAGTCACTCCTATGAGACATCATAATGTGCTGTACTAAAAGAATGTTAGTGGAAAACCTCACACACTTCCTTACATGTTTACACTCGAATATTGGCACTTCACTCGTGTTTCACTCTTAATTGGCTTTTTCCCGATAATAGTCTCACACTCTCTTGCCTTTTACCTCAATAGTTTTCCCGCTCAAGTTCTGTAAGAACTAGTTGAACTAATTCAAGACAATACAACCTTGCATTATTCTAACGAGTAATATAGATCCAAGAAACAAGGAAGGAATAAAATGACACAAGACTCAAGGAATTTATACGAGGGAAAGAGTAATTATAAAACAAGATACCAACTAGAAAGATGTATTCAGCCCCTTTGATGAAAAAGCTCAATCAACAAATTTTTTCTTTCTCTTTGTTGTAACTATGTAGCAACCTATGAATATGCTACATTTTTTTCTTCTTCTTCTTCTTCTTCTTTTTTCTTGAATTTTTTTTCTTTTTTTTCTTTTCTTTTCCTTTTTTTTTCTTTTCTTTTCCTTTCTTTTCTCTAATTAAATCATAAACAACAATACTCAATTGTGAAAATCAAGCAATTGAATTCAAGAACACAAGAATTGACAATAAAATAGAAGAGAATCAATGGAACGACACTCCAAGCAATTGACAAACATAGAGATGCAGGAAACCCTAGAATTTTGAAACCCTAGGTGATGTAAATTTCAGCCAAACCAAAAACCCAAAGAATTTCGGCAGTCTACTTTTTGTTTTTTTTTTGCAACCCTAGAACAATGAAGCCCTAGAATCAAAATTAAAGATACAATAATTAAAAGATTGAATCAGACCTGATTAGAAACCTTGATCTGAATACCAAATGATATGAACCCGCGGGAATGGAATCCCTTGAACCCATAATCAATTTGAAAACTTCCCAAGAAAGCCAAAATCAAGTCAATAGATGGAGAATCTAGACCCAATGAGAACTCGTTTCAAGAACCTAGATTATATTAAAATCTAGACCCGTTGAAGAACCCGTCTCAAGAACCAAGATTACAAAGGAGGAACGCCACAAAGGTTGTGATTTACCTTTGATAACTTCAAAAGTTCAATTAAGAACAAGAGGAGAGAAACTCAACTCACAATGAATAAATTCATCAAATTTCATAAACTTCTTAACATGAGGCAACAAAGAGTATTTAAACTAAAGCCTAATTAAAAACCCTAGCCAAAA
Source organism: Juglans cinerea (assembly GCA_961763995.1). Taxonomy (NCBI): domain Eukaryota; kingdom Viridiplantae; phylum Streptophyta; class Magnoliopsida; order Fagales; family Juglandaceae; genus Juglans; species Juglans cinerea. The sequence goes on from CAUIVZ010000010.1 coordinate 18,800,550, forward strand.
TAATGCCCCTTTTTACCGAAAATGCTCCTGGATGAAGAATGACGCGGCTACAGTAACGCTACAATAACCTCTTGAAATCCTAGTTTCTAAAAAGTAACTTTCCAAATAAGCCCTTGGCCAAAATACAAGGTCTTTCCAAAATCCCTAATTCAAAAGAAATAATAACTTTCCGAACTTGCCCTTGAATAGGTGCCCCCCTTAACTCCTTCTCATAATAAATCTAATTATTCTAAACTAAACAAGTTGGGCTCTTGCTAGACTCGTCCCAAGTGGATTGTATCGCCTCATTGATTTTCTTGGCTCTTGATCTTGTGATTGACCCTTCTGGAACTTGCAAAAGATCTTTAAGACTAGGCCCACTTTGGTTCCCATCACCATGGCTCACTAGGAACGGGTAAAGGTGTATACAACCCATGTGGCAAAACCTTAGATTTGGCCTTTCTACATGTAATGCACCTTCCACAAATACGATTAACATCTCTCTTCATCTTAGGCCAAAAGAAATGTTCATGCAAAATGTCTAAAGTTTTCTTGACACCAAAGTGTCCCATTAATCCTCCACCATGTGCCTCACGCACCAATAACTCACGCATAGAACAACTTGGTACACAAAGTTTGCTTTCTTTAAACAAATAACCATCATGCTTGTAAAACTTTCCAAATGCTGCCTTATCACATGCCAGATACACATTACAAAAATCAGCATCATCGGCATAAATGTCTTTCACATATTCAAACCCAAGCATTTTAGCACTCATGGAAGTAAGAAGTACATACCTCCGGGATAGAGCATCAGCAACAATGTTCTCCTTACCTTGCTTGTAACAGAAGACATAAGGAAATGTCTCAATGTATTCCATCCATCTAGCATGCCTTTTATTCAACTTACCTTGACCCTTGAGATGCTTCAATGATTCATGATCGATGTGGATCACAAATTCCCTAGGCCACAGGTAGTGCTGCCAAGTCTCTAATGCACGAACAAGTGCATAAAGCTCTTTGTCATAAGTAGGGTACATCAGCGATGCTCCACTTAGCTTTTCACTAAAGAACGGCTCCAATCCCTATTCCTGAGGCATCACATTCAAACTCGCAGATAATCCTACACAGGTGCAGTGGCAAAGCACGCCTCATTGCTTGGCTCTTGATCTTGTGATGACCCTGAAACTTGCAAAAGATCTTTAAGACTAGGCCCACTTTGGTTCCCATCACCATGGCTCACTCGGGTAAAGGTGTATACAACCCATGTCATGTAATGCACCTTCCACAAATACGATTAACATCTCTCTTCATCTTAGGCCAAAAGAAATGTTCATGCAAAATGTCTAAAGTTTTCTTGACACCAAAGTGTCCCATTAATCCTCCACATGTGCCTCACGCACCAATAACTGCAGAGTACACAACCTTTCATGCTTGATAGTGGATACACATTACAAATCAGCATTCATATTCGTGATTAGCCTCATTGTTTTTCTTTGGCATGTCTTGATCATCTAGTGACCTTGACCCTTGAGATGCTTTGAATGATCGATGTGGATCACAAATTCCCTAGGCCACAGGTAGTGCTGCCAAGTCTCTAATGCACGAACAAGTGCATAAAGCTCTTTGTCATAAGTAGGGTACATCAGCGATGCTCCACTTAGCTTTTCACCTATGGGCCGCTACTGCATCAAAACGGCTCCAATCCCTATTCCTGAGGCATCACATTCAATCTCAAAAGTTTTGTTAAAATCAGATAATCCTACACAGGTGCAGAGCACAACCTTTCTTTGATAGTGGCAAAAGCATTCTCGTGATTAGCCTCATTGTTTTTCTTGGCACTTGATCTTGTGATTGACCCTTTTGAAACTTGCAAAAGATCTTTAAGACTAGGTCCACTTTGGCCATCACCATGGCTCACTAGGAACGGGTAAGGGTGTATACAACCCATGTGGCAAAACCTTAGATTTGGCCTTTCTACATGTAATGCACCTTCCACAAATACGATTAACATCTCTCTTCATCTTAGGCCAAAATAAATGTTCATGCAAAATGTCTAAAGTTTTCTTGACACCAAAGTGTCCCATTAATCCCCCCACCATGTGCCTCACGCACCAATAACTCACGCATAGAACAATTTGGCACACAAAGTTTGCTTTCTTTAAACAAATAACCATCATGCTTGATATGAACCCGTTTGGTTCCCATCAATGCTTGTAAAACTTACCAAATGCCGCCTTATCACATGCCACATACACATTAGAAAAATCAGCGTCATCAGCATACATGTCTTTTACATATTCAAACCCAAGCATTTTAGCACTCATAGAAGTAAGAAGTACATACCTCTGGGATAGAGCATCAGTAACAATGTTCTCCTTGCCTTGCTTGTAACAGATGACATAGGGAAATGTCTCCATGTATTCCATTCATCTAGCATTCCTTTTTATTCAACTTACCTTGACTCTTGAGATGCTTCAATGATTCATGATCTGTGTGGATCACAAATTCCCTTGGCCATAGGTAGTGTTGCCAAGTCTCTAATGCACGAACAAGAGCATAAAGCTCTTTGTCATAAGTAGGGTACTTCAGGGATGCCCCACTTAGCTTTTCACTGAAGAAGCCTATGGACCGCCTATCTTGCATCAAAACGGCTCCAATCCCTATTCCTGAGGCATCACATTCAATCTCAAAAGCTTTGTTAAAATCAGATAATCCTACACAGGTGCAGAGCACAACCTTTCTTTAATAGTGGCAAAAGCATTCTCTTGATTAGCCTCCTAATGAAACCCAACATTCTTTTTAATTACCTCAGTGTGTGGTGTAGCAATAGTGCTAAACTCTTTAACAAAACACCGATAAAAGCTAGCTAAGCCATGAAAGCTTCTTCTTACGTCAGTGATGCTTTTTGGCGTTGGCCACTCCTTGATAGCCTTGACTTTCTCCTCATCCACCTCAATACCTTTTGTACTAACAACAAAACCAAGAAAAACAACTTTTTCCATGCAAAAGGCACATTTCTTGAAATTAGCATACAACTTTTCACATCTCAACACATCAAACACATATCTCAAATGCTCAATATGTTAATTTAAGTCCTTGTTGTATACTAAGATATCATCAAAGTACACAACCACAAACTTGCCTATGAATGCACGTAGGACATGGTTCATCAATCTCATGAAAGTACTGGGCGCATTTGTAAGTCCAAATGGCATAACCAACCATTCATAAAGCCCATACTTAGTCTTAAAAGCAGTTTTCCATTCATCACCCTCTTTCATTCTAATTTGATGGTACCCACTTTTAAGATCAATTTTACTGAAAATACACGAGCCATGCAATTCATCAAGCATATCATCCAATCTAGGAATGAGATGGTGATACTTTACTGTGATATTGTTGACTGCCCTACAATCAACGCACAGCCTCCACGTCCCATCCTTCTTTGACACTAGTAGCACTGGTACTGCACAAGGGCTCATGCTCTCCCTCACGTGCCTATTGCTCATCAAATCCTCAACATGCATCTGAAGCTCCTTTGTCTCCTCTAGATTACTCCTATAGGCTGGTCGGTTTGGAATAGCAGTCACGGGCACAAAATCAATCTGGTGCTCAATGCCTCTAATAGGTGGCAACTCATTTGGCGTCTCCTCTGGGAATACATCCTCAAACTCCTGCAACAAAGAAACAGCCAAACTAGGAAGAGACTGGTTAGTTTCATCAAGAGTAAGATAAGACTCTTTATAGACAAGAAAAATCATAGGGCGATCTGCGAAGAAAGCTCTCTTAACCTCACTCTCTCTTGCATAGAAACTCACTTTTGCCTTTCCTTTTCTCTACGCAAACTCTCTTTCTTTTTTCTCTCGTGGCTCCACTATTTTTTTTTACTCTCAGCTACCTCTTTACTTTCTTTTTCACTCTTTCTTTTATGCTCATTTTCACTCTCACTCTTTCTTTTTTGCTCAATCACTTTTTTACTCTTTCTTTTTTGATCACTCTCATTTTCACTCTTTCTTTTTTGTTCAATCACTTTTTTACTCTTTCTTTTTTTATCACTCTCATTTTCACTCTTTCTTTTTTGAGCAACCTCACTTTTCAATTTCAGTTGGTCCTCACAGACCTGGCTTGGAGTTAAATGAGCAAGCTTGATTGTTTTGCCTTCCTTTTCAAAGCTGTACATATTCTTGAACCCATCATGTGTCACCCTCCTATCATACTGCAACAGCCTCCCCAACAAACTATGGCCAGCATGCATAGGTACAACATCACAAAATACCTCATCCTGATACTTCCCAATAGAAAAAGTAACTAACACTTGTTTATCCACCCTAACCTCCCCACAATCCTTCAACCACTACAATTTGTATGGTCTAGAGTGTTTTAAGTTTGGTAAATTCAATTTCTCAACCAAAGTAGTGCTAGCCACATTGGTACAACTCCCCCCATCAATGATCATACTACATACCTTATTGTTGACATGTCATCTAGTATGTGAAATGTTCTCTCTCTGTTGCTCTACATTATCCACCTTAATGTGTGCATTGAGAGCACGCCTGGCAATAAGAGACTCACCTGTCACGGGGTATACCACTCCATCATCATCACGAACATCAACCAACTCTGGCACCTCATCACTATCATCCTCACTCTCAGTCATCATCTCCCCATTGTCACGCATACTCATCACCCTCTTATTTGGACATTGAGAAGCAATGTGCCCTGAACCCAAACACTAAAACATTTAATATCTCTATTCCGTGAAGATTGGGATTCTACCTTGGGTTTGTTGCTAGTTCCCTCGTCTTTTCCCTTAGGTGGTTCGGTCTTTCTCTTTGCTTCAGCTGGATCATTCCTATCCCACTTTAATTTCCAAGTAGTGCTAGAAACCGAAGTGTACCTTGCTGTCCCTTTTCTCTTTAACTGCCTCTCCACCATCATAGCCATGTGCACCATGTCCTCTATCTCCACATAATGCTGCAATTCAATTACATTGGCTATGTCCCTATTCAAACCACTCAAAAATTTAGCCATGGTGGCCTCTCGGTCCTCCTCTACGTTAGCCCGAATCATCGCCACCTCCATCTCCTTATAGTAATCCTCCACACTCCTAGACCCCTGTGTAAGATTTTGTAATTTATGGTAAAGGTCTCTATAGTAATGGCTAGGAACAAATCTTCGCCTCAAGAGGGCTTTCAACTCTCCCCATGTCTCTATAGGCCTCTCATAATTGCTCCTCCTATTGGTCACTAATTGATCCCACCAAATAATAGCATAATCAGTAAACTCAATTACAACCAACTTCACTTTCTTCTCCTCAGAGTAATTATGGCAATCAAGCACCAACTCTATATTTTTCTCCCACTCTAGATAAACCTCAGGGTCATTTCTACATTGGAAAGATGGTATTTTCATTTTGATGCTACCAAGGTCTCTATCTACACCATCACGACCCCTTAGATTCCCCTCAAGTCCCCTTTCACGCCTAACTCTTCCTCATCCTCACCATCTCCTTCATTCTTATACTCATTTTCAACTCTATGCTCACGTCGCCTCCAATCACTCCCGCCGTGTAGATTTCTAATCGCTGCTTCTTGATGATCCATCCTATCCCTCACTTCACCCAACACAAAGTTCAACTGCTCAAACGCATGGCTTGCCACACAAAGGATGAGTTATCTGCTCTCCCCCTTGGTGATGAGCTACTCCGATGAGACATTATAAGGTGCTGCACAAAAGAATGTTAGTGGTAAAAAAGAAAACCTCCACTCGTGTTTCACTCTTAATTTGCTTTTTCCCGATAATAGTCTCACACTCTCTTGCCTTTTACCTCGAGTTTTCCCACTCAAGTTCTTTAAGAACTAATTGAACTCAATCAAGACAAAGCAACATTGTTTTATCCCAACTAGTAGTAATTAGGTCCAAGAAACAAGAGCAAGAGAAACACGGAAGGAATGAAAAAAATGACACGTGAATCAAGGATATTGTACGAATGAAACAGTAACTATAAGACAAGATACCAACAAGAATAATGTATGTAGCCCCTTTGATGATAAGGCTCAAGAAAAATTTGGGATTTTTTTTTTGGACAATTTTTTTTTCTTTTGTTTTCTTGTCTTTTCACCAACTGATTTGATCACAATCAAGAATACGCAATTGAGAAGACCCTAACAATAAATCAAAAACCCTAGGACAAGTGATATACGGCAGCCCCTAGAACAAGGGATTTCAGCCGACACAAAACCTAGAACAATGAATTTCAGTAATCCTAACAATAGTGAAGAAATCTGCCAGCCACCACCATTTTTTTTTTTGTAATCAATCCAAGAACAATGAAGCCCTAGAATTAAATATGCAAGAAATAAAAGATAGAATCAGACCTGATTGGAAACCTTGCTCTGAATGCCAAATGATATGAACCCACAGTCAATTTGAAAACTCCCCAAGAAAGCCAAAATCAAGTCAAGGATGGAGAATCTAGACCCGATGAGAACTATAGTTTCAAGAACCTAGATTATATTAAAATCTAGACCCGTTGAAGAACCTGTCTCAAGAACCCAGATTACAAGGAGGAATGCCACAAAAGGTTGTGATTTACTTTTGATAAGTTCAAGAGTTCAATCAAGAACAAGAGGAGTAAACTCAACTCACAAATAAAATTCAATATTGTCTAAAGCTTCAAATGAGGCTACAAAGAGTATTTAAACCTCTTGAACGCTCCAGTAATGCTACAGTAACCTCTTGAAACCCTAGTTCCTAAAAAGTAACTTTCCAAATAAGCCCTTGGCCAAAATACAAAGCCTTCCCGAAAATCCTAATTCATTAAAAATAAGACGTGTGGGCCAAACATCTTCAAGCCCACTTATTCTAAACTAATAAAATAAGTCATTTAACCAAATTGGAAGCCTCCAATAACAATAGGCCTTATTTCTAAGTCATGTCTTCTACAGCTTGAATCAAGTGGATCAAAACGGGTTCTCCTTCTTTCAAGCCCATCTTGAGTGTTGGGCTCTTGCTAGTTTCATCCCAAGTGGATTGCACCAATCCGTGCATTGCTTCCTTGATCTTCTTGGCTCTTGATCTTGTAATTGGCCAATCTGGAACTTGCAACGGATCTTTAAGAGTAGGCCCACCTTGGTTCCCATCAGGATGGGAGACATGCATACTGATTTTCCGCATCACATGCATTGCATATTTATCATTTTTCATGATTAATTTATCTTTGTATCAGCTAGTTGTTTAACTTACTGAGATTTCGTGTAAATCTCACCCTTTTATGGGATCACTATCATTCCACTCGGAATGATAGAAGTTGTGTCAGGAATCAACCACCACGAGATTGATGGAGCACTGGGTTCGCATGATTGAGGACGAGCCGGATCTGGAGAGGAAGCTGAACATTATTTTTATGTTCATAACTCAAGTCCTTTATACTATAGATCGTATTAGTAGAATGATATGACTTTGTATATAAGTCTATGCTACTTTAGTATTTCGAACATGATGATTATCTAATGAAGTCGGGATGTTTTAGTTATTCTGGCATATTTTTACTTTAACCTTTTATTTCCTGATATGAACCCGCGGGAATGAAATCCCTTGAACCCACAATCAATTTGAAAACTTCCCAAGAAAGCCAAAATCAAGTCAATGAATGGAGAATCTAGACCCGATGAGAACTCGTTTCAAGAACCTAGATTATATTAAAATCTAGACCCGTTGAAGAACCCAGATTACGAAGGAGGAATGCCACAAAGGTTGTGATTTACCTTTGATAAGCTCAAAAGTTCAATTAAGAACAAGAGGAGTAAAACTCAACTCACAATGAATAAATTCATCAAATTTCATAAACTTCTTAACATGAGGCAACAAAGAGTATTTACACAAAAACCTAATTAAAACCCTAGCCAAAATAATGCCCCATCTTCCAAAAATACCCCTGAGTGAACAGTGCAGCGGCTACAGTACGTGTGACGCCCCCAAATTCCGATTGGGATCGGACGGACATTTGAAGTGTCGAGACATGCAACACAAGGTTACCTGCCCCCGTTCATGACATATAAGATGCAATATTCCAAATACGCATATAGCATTATGCAATATTCGCAGCGGATAATTTTTTTTCTTTAGTAATACTATGCACCAAACTAAAATATCCCAAATACTTAAAACATACTTCATACTTAACGACATACTAAGCAACTAAGATCACAACAATAGTCCATATGGTTGTGATCAAAAGAGTGCTGGAGATTGAACTCCACAAATACAAGTAGTAATCTGAAGTAACTACTGTACTACCATCTACGTCGCACCGTCGTTTAGTCGACCGTTTCCAGTTGGTCGATTCCCATTTCTCCTTCAGATACTGTAACAAAATCTACCATTCGGGGGGAATGGTAGTTGGGACTACCACAGTGAGATTTGATTACAAATCTCAGCAAGTTAACAGGAAACTTCCACACAGGTTAATGATGCATGCATGGCAGTAAAAACATGAATGCATAATGAAATCGTAAGTAATCATAGCATAACTTGACATACAACATAACATAACTGGCATAACTTAAACTGAAACTGAAGCTTAGCATGAACGTGACTTGAAACATAACATGGACTTGAAACATAACATAACATGAACTTGAAACATATTCTTGTTTCCTGGGATTACCATGATTGCGTGAACGTAAACTTGAACATAACATAACGTGAAACATAACTTGAACTTGGAATCTTATTCAATAGACTTAATCATTAAAGTGATCATATGGGTGCTACACAGGTCCCCTTGAGCCGTGTGTCCCTGCCGATTACCGCATCACATCACAGGTTTCTATACCAGCTGTGAGTGCGTTAATACGTACTCCACAGTTGTTGTGGCCCCACGTATTCTACGTGTCACAATTGCTGTGTCTCACGTAGTGTATGCTCCACAGTTGTTGTGGCCCCCATACTTCATGCTCCACAGTTGTTGTGGCCCCATGACTTATTTGTTTGTGCCACACTTGCTGTGGACACACGTAACATAATGTGTGGCACCATCGGCGTTAGTGCCTGGCGCGCTCCGGTGACCAGCTAATTAGGCCCCATTCGCAACCTGTTGACTGTACTTCGTCAACCCAGGGAATTTCATACCTATTTAGACACTCCAGCGTGAACAATGGAGTTCCACTAGGATATTACCCCATCCTAGCGCTTAAGGTCGTGATTGATATGAATAACTTAATTGACATACATGACATTTCGTAACGTGAAGTAACATGAACATGACATAAACGTGACATAAAAGACGGAAATCCTGACGTAGCGTAACGTGACATGAACGTAAGACGACAGACATGACATACTTTGAAACATAAATATAACAGAAAATATTACGTAATATGACTTACATGTAACAGACAATATTCTATAACTTGGCATGACATGTAACAGACAACATTTTGTAACATGGCATGACATGTGACAGTGAATATTACGTGACATGAAATACATCTAACATATGGCATACTTAGCTTAACATGACATACTTGCAAGGTATAGCAATACGTGATAGAATATCTTGTGTACAGATGAATAATTCATGACAGAATAAATTCTGTGTAACAAATAAATATGTAATGACATGGCATGGCACATATGATAACATGCATACATACAATTTAGTTCCCTTACTTATCACACATACACATTAAATTGATAGTAAGTTAAAAGCTAACTTACCTCGATCTTCGCGCTTCGAGACAAAACTCAAGTGCGATCACGAGAAACTGAAAGTAGCGATTTCTAAAAATTAGAACTTAATCACTAACAATTAGGAATATGGAGAAATATCAACTTCGAGTAAAATTATCATTTTACCCTCTACATGTGGGAAAATGACCATTTTACCCCTAACTTAAGGATTTTGCATCCTAACTCCAAAAATCACCAAAATTTAAATACCTTATGTAAATTTTGTCCTAAGCTCAAATATCAATTCAAAAAAAATTTAAAACTAAACACAACCATTAAAACTCTATAGGTCCGAAACTTACAAGGCTATTTCCCTTGATTTTGTTGTAATTCTTTCAAATTTCAAAACTCATGATTCAATCAAAATTTTTCTTCTACTATACACATAACATATTCCTAAGAATAATCATGTTTTGAATCATGAACAAAAGTCATCAAAATCACTAAGACCATACTTGAACTTTTTGGTTTTTCTTCTAAGTTCAAAACAGAATTTTGTTTCTAACTTGTTTTGATCAACCTCTTGATCCATGACTTATAAAGATGTGATCTTCAAACCAAAACATCACATGGTTTAAAAAGATGTTCTAAAACAGATCCAAGCATCAAACTCAAGATCACATGGTTAGACATCAACCAAAACATAAATTTATCCAAGAACATCATCACTTTGGCCTAACTGAATACCTCATTGCATAAAATTTCATATCTTCGAAACTAACATCAAATATCTTCAAAATAATATTTTAACATGTATATAAGAGGCTTAGGATCTTCCAATAAAAATATCAAAGCCATTGGAATAAGATTAAACCATAAAAGATTTAAACTTTCTCAAAACAGAAACTGTTTTTCCTCTTCCAGTTTCTAAGTTTCTAGACCTAAGAAAATATTTCACCAAAACTTTTAATCATGCAAGAAATCCTCAACCAATAATCATATACACATGTGAACAGTACTCCATAAAAATTTCGGACCAAGATCTATTCATTAGCTTGGTCAAAAACTCCAAAATATAACACACTCTTCAGTTTATCGCCCAGAATGACCATTCTGGGGTCTAAACAACTTTTTACCAATCAAATGATCTCCAAATGGAACGAATAAGATATCCACGTAAACTAGACTCCAAAATAAACAACTTTAATGAAGGAAAAGTTGCGAGAAAACCCTTAGAAAAGCTTCGAAATGGGCGTTCAAAAGAGGTAAGAAAAACTGTCCGAGAGTGTCTTTTGTGTTTTATGAAGGAAAAGTGTAAAGGAGAGTTGCTTTTCGTGGGAAGTGGACTGGAGAGCTTCTTACACAAGCTATGTAAAGTGATATGGCTGAAGGAATGGTTGAGTGTTGGCCTTTTCTTCTCATAAAAATCAGACCAAGATCTTTTCTCAAGGTGGAGTGTGAGAGTGAAAGAGTGAGGTGGCCTCTTTAGCTTTGTCTTTCAAGAACCTTCTAGGCCCTTCTTGTAAAGATCTGGCCAGCCAAGTGGGGGTACAAAACTTAGCCATGAAGCAATCCTTTGGTGACCAAATTCGTGGGCCTTAATGGGCCTAAACCGAATGGGCCTAAATTTTGGGGTTTAAAGAGGGTTTGGGTTGCTATCAAGCCCAAATCCAATAACACTTGGCCCAATCAATTTTTCAAGGTTAACAAGGTTGGATAATGATGTTCTAACACAAATTTGAAGGATTAATAGCATGTGGAAGAGATTTAATCAAGTGATTAAACACAATGCTATAAATTGGATTAGAAAATGTTTAGAGGCCAACTTTAGGGTTTTGGGGAAACCGTTTAGGGTTTCGATTTCAACAAAGCTTTTGGGCTTTCAATTGGATTCCCACCATTTAGGGTTTCACTAGGATTGAAAACCTCTTTGGTCTGGCACAATTTGGTTGAGCAGATGAAACAAGGTTTTGCTTAAGTGGCATGATCTGACACCTTGATTCCTTCAAATCCAACAAACATTCCTCATGGTGTCAAGTGTCCAAATAAAACTTCTCTAATCTAATTTGGACATTCCACACTATGATTTTGAAATACTGCGATTGGTGCGCTTATCGAGGTTACTATTCACTCCGAAAAAGTGAATCATAAACTTAACACTAAAAATTATTAAATATTCATATTAACCTACAGTGAAAATATTATACCGAAATTCAACCTCGAAGTGCCCCTAAAAATAATTTCACAATTTCCAACAGACGTTTCGTCCGGAATTATGAAAATAGGATATTGCGCCATAAAATTCTAAATAATCCACTGAGTCTAATGGCGTGGACCATAATGCATTCTGACACTTCTAACCACCTCAAATAAATAAAACTTATATTTCTAGCACCATAGTGAGTGATAACACTAACTATGTTGACAGACTAAAACCTATGCGATTGGTCGATTCGTAAAAACTTATGGGGTTTTCACGAGATTCCTAAAGTCAATAGAAATTCCACCAATGAATTTCTAGCGGGCTGTTACAGTACGTCGCTACAGTAACTCGGCTACAGTAATCTCTTGAAACCCTAGTTCCTAAAAAGTAACTTTCCAAATAAGCCCTTGGCCAAAATACAAGGACTTCCTAATTATTCTAGACTAATTCCTATAACTAATTCCTAATTTATGTTGCATTGTTCCTTAGCTTGTATCACGTTGATGATCACTGGATCTCTTTCTCTCAAGCCCATATTTTGAATATTCGGCTCTTACTAGACTTGTTCCAAGTGGATTGCACCAATCATTGCATTGATTCATTGATCTTCTTAGCTCTTGATCTTGTAATCGGCCTATCTGGAACTTGCAAAGAATCTTTAAGTCTAGGCCCACTTTGGTTCCCATCATTTCCCCTCTCCTCAAAAGGATTCGACCTCGAATCTCCACCTGGATCAAAGGGAAAAAGGTTAGTGACTTTGAAAATAGCATAAACATGATACTTTCCTGGGATATCAACTTTATAAGCATTTTCATTAATTTTCTCAAGAATTTGAAAAGGTCCATCCAAGCTACTCCTATCATCAACAAGCAAAAGCAACAAATCTAAAGGAGTAAATGGATTATGTCTATTCAAAATTTCAAAATGCGAAAATTGAGTAGTAGCAAGAACACCCCGGTTATATGTAAACTCAATGAAATTCAAATGATACTCCCGCAGACGTTCATGCAACAAGTCAATGAATGGCAAATGATACTCCCACAAAAGTTCATGCATCACGGCTAAAATCTTATTTGCACCAAAATGACCACTCCAATTATATGCAAACTCAATGAGACGCAAATGATACTCTCGCAAATGTTCATGCAACAAGTCAATGTATGTCAAATGATACTCCCACAAACGTTCATAAAACACACCTAAAGCTTTCCTTACACCAAAATGACCACTCCAATTATATATAAACTCAATGAATGGTAAGCAATACTTCCACAAACGTTCATGCAACACATCAATGAATGGCAAATGATACTCCCACAAACGTTCATGGAACACGTCTAAAATATTCTTTATAACAAAATGATCCATCAAACCAAATCCATGCAAAAGAAACTCACGAATAAGACAAGTAGGCTCACAAAGACTATTCTCTTTTAACAAATACCAATCTAGTTTATAAAACTGACCAAACGATGCTTTCTCACGTACTCCATGCACACTAACCAAGCCATCATCATTAATATACAATTTCTTATCATATTCAAGTCTCAATAGCTTTGCATCTAAAATGATGACAAGGACATACATTCTTGCTAAAGCATTAATCATAAAATTTCTCTTACCTTGTGTGTACTTGATTACATGAGGAAAGGTCTCAATGAATTGCCCCCACTTGGCATGAATTCTATTCAACTTACCTTGTCCCTTCAAGTGTGTCAAGGACTCATGTTCTTCAAAGAAAGGTCAGGTAGGAACTGTCACACCTGGCACAAAATCAATGTAGTGTTCTATCTCCCTAATAGGTGGCAATCCACTAAACACGCCGCTAGGAATCATGACCTCTTATCCCTGCACCAAAGAAACAACAACACTAGGCAAAAAGTCGTTACATTCGTTAGTATAAAAGCTTGCCTTAACATAAGAACTCACTTTTATCTTTCTATTTCTCTCTACAATCTCTCTTTCTTTTTCCTCTTGTGGCTCCACTCTTTTTTCTTGACTCTCAACCACATCTCTATTTTCTTTTTCACTCTCTCTTTCTTTTGATGTTTTGGCCTCATTCTCTTTTTTCCTCTCACTCTCTTTGTCATTTTCACTCTCTTTTTTTCTTTCACTCTCCTCCTTTTTTGAATTCTCAGCCTCACAATTGTTTTTCAACTCATTCTCTCTTTTGCTTGAGATTTCAGCCTCACCCTCATCTTTTCCCTTAGGTGGTTCGGTCTTCCCCTTTATTACATACAGCTTGATCATTTTTGTCCCACTTTGGTTTCCAAGGAGTAATAGAAACTGAAGTATACCAGATGTACCCTTTCTTTTTAGCCGCCTCTCCACCTTCATAGCCATGTGCACCATGTCCTCTACCTCCACATAATGTTGCAACTCAACTACATTAGCTATCTCCCTATTCAATCCACTCAAAAATCTTATCATCGTGGCCTCCCGATCCTCCACTACATTAGCCCGAATCATAGCCACCTCCATCTCCTTATGGTAATCCTCTACACTCCTAGACCCCTGTGTAAGATTTTCTAGTTTTTGGTAGAGGTCTCTATAGTAGTGGCTAGGTACAAATCTCTGCCTCATGATAGCTTTCAACTCTCTCCATGTTTCTATAGGCCTCTCAAGATTCCTCCTCCTATTGGTCACTAATTGATCCTACCAAATAATCGCATAATCAGTGAACTCAATTACAGTCAACTTCACCTTCTTCTTCTCAGAGTAATTATGACAATCAAACACCAACACTATTCTTTTCCCCCCTCTAAATAAACTTCAGGGTTAGTTCTACCTTGGAATGATGGTATTTTCATTTTGATGCTCCTAAGATTCTTACCTACTCCATCTCGACCCGCTGGGTTTGCCCTAAGTCCTCTTCCACGCCTAACTCCTCTATACCTACCCAATCTAACTTGAGATGTTAGGTCATCCTCATCCTCACCATACTCTCTATTCTCATACCCATTCTCAATACTAGGCTCACGTCGCCTCCTATCTCTCCCACTTTGCAGATTTCTAATCATTGATTCTTGATGATCCATACTATCCCTCACTTCACCCAACACCAAGTTCAACCGCTCAAACTGTTGTTGCATGACCTGTAACATAAATGTTGAGTTATTTGCCATCCCTTTTAGTGAGCGCCACTCCGGTGAGAAATTGTAAAGTGCTGCACAAAATAATGTTAGTGGAAAACCACTCACACTCCCCTACGTGTTTACACTCGAATAATGCCACTCCACTCGTGTTTCACTCTTAATTGGCTTTTTTCCAACAATAGTCTCACACTCTCTTGCCTTTTACCTCAATAGTTTTCCCGCTCAAGTTCTTTAAGAACTAGTTGAATTAAATCAATACAATACAATCTTGTATTATTTCAACCAGTAATATATATCCAAGAAACAAGAAACAAGGAAGGAATAAAATAACACGAGACTCAGGGAATTTATACGAGGGAAAGAGTAATTATAAAACAAGATACTAACTAGAAAGATGTATTCAGCCCCTTTGAAGATAAAGCTCAATCAACAAATGTTTTTCTTTCTATTTGTTGTAACTATGTAGAAACCTTTGAATATGCTACCTTTTCTTATCTTCTTCTTTTTTTTTTCCAAATTTTTTGTTCTTTTCCTTTATTTTACTTTCTTTTCTTCTCTCTAATTAAGCCATAAACAGTAATACTCAATTGTGAAAATCAAGCAATTAAATTCAGGGACACAAGAATTGACAATAAAATAGAAGAGAATCAATGGAACGTCACTCCAAACAATTGACAAACTTAGAGTTGCAGGAAACCCTAGAATTTTGAAACCCTAGGAGATGCAAATTTCAGCCAAACCAAAAAACCCTAAGAATTTTGGCAGCCTACTTTTTGTTTCAATTTTTTTTTTTTGGCAACCCTAGAACAATGAAGCCCTAGAATCAAAATTAAAGATACAATAATTAAAAGATAGAATCATACCTGATTGGAAACCTTGCTCTGAATACCAAATGATATGAACCCACAATCTATTTGAAAACTTTCCAAGAAAGCCAAAATCAAGTCAATGGATGGAGAGTCTAAACCCGATGAGAACTCATTTCAAGAACCTAGATTATATTAAAATCTAGACCCGTTGATGAACCCGTCTCAAGAACCCAGATTACAAAGGAGGAACGCCACAAAGGTTGTGATTTACCTTTCATAAGTTCAAAAGTTCAATTAAGAACAAGAGTAAAACTCAACTTACAATGAATAAATTCATCAAATTTCATAAACTTCTTAACATGAGGCAACAAAGAGTATTAAAACTAAAATCTAATTAAAACCCTAGCCAAAATAATGCCCCATCTTACAAAAATACCCCTGAGAGAACAGTGTCGCGGCCACAGTATGGCGTTACAGTAACTCGGCTACAGTAACCTCTTGAAACCCTAGTTCCTAAAAAATAACTTTCCAAATAAGCCCTTGGCCAAAATACAAGGCCTTCCCCATTATTCTAGACTAATTCCTATAACTAATAAAAAAAAAACCCTTTAATGAAATAAACAAGTCCATGGCCTTCAATCACATAATCATAATAATAGGCCCTAATTTATGTTGCAATATTCCTTAGCATGTATCACGTGGATGATCACTGGATCTCCTTCTCTCAATCCCATATTTTGAATATTTAGCTTTTGCTAGACTCGTCACAAGTGGATTGCACCAATCATTGCATTGATTCGTTGATCTTCTTTGCTCTTGATCTTGTAATTGGCCTATCTGGAACTTGCAAATAATCTTTAAGTCTAGGCCCACTTTGGTTCCCATCATTTTCGCTACGATTATTGCATACTAGGATGCATTGCATATTAACTGTCATGAACAGGGGTATGTAACCTTGTGTTGCATGTCCCGACGCTCTAAGTCTCCGTTCCATCCCAAGCGGGGATTGGGGGGCATCACAGAATCCATGATTCACCTTAGGATTAAGACACTAAGACCTTCATCTTACTCTTCCTATTGACCACATGACGCATGATTCCGACCGACAGAGTCATTTATCCCAATCCTAGACGATACACCTGTCACTATCTTCATGCACCTTGATCACACTAAATCCTCATTCCCATCCATACAGACCACACAGCTCTAAACCAACTCTAAGGCTGAAGAACCGTGTAACCATGCTTAGGATAGATTACCCATTACATATGGTGAATCCATCCAGTACATGTGTCTCGCCAAATTACACATGTACCTTATCCTTTCATCACTTAAGACCAACATATAACATGTTGATCACACGCGTGTAAGGACAAGCGCCATATTTCGATACCAATCTTCTCTTAACCTGGCTAGAATGACTCTTCATGCTACCCATTCCTCTTGACAGTTCATCCCAACACTTAACACGACAAGACTCCATTCACAACTACGCCTTATGATGGAACCAAAGTGGGCCTTGTCTTAATGATCTTTTGCAAGTTCCAGATAGGTCAATCACAAGATCAAGAGCCAAGAAGATCAATGAGGCGATACAATCCACTTGAGACGAGTCTAGCAAAAGCCCAACTTGTTTAATTAATTTAAAGGACTTATTTTATTAGTTTAGAATAATTAGATTTATTATGAGAAGGACTTAAGGGGGGCACTTATTCAAGGGCAAGTTGGGAAAGTTACTATTTCTTATGAACTAGGGTTTTTGGGAAGGCCTTGTATTTTGGCCAATGGCTTATTAGGAAAGTTACTTTTTAGGAACTAGGGTTTCAAGATGTTACTGTAGCCGAGTTACTATAGCCTCGGCACTGTTCACTTAGGGGTATTTTTGGAAGATGGGGCATTATTTTGGCTAGGGTTTTATTTAGGTTTTAGTTTAAATAATCTTTGTCGCCTCATGTTAAGAGGTTTATGAAATTTGATGAATTTATTCATTGTGAGTTGGGTTTTACTCCTCTTGTTCTTGATTAAACTTTTGAACTTATCAAAGGTCAATCACAACCTTTGTGGCGTTCCTCCTTTGTAATCTGGGTTCTTGAGACGGGTTCTTCAACGGGTCTAGATTTTAATATAATCTAGGTTCTTGAAACGAGTTCTCATCGATTCTAGATTCTCCATCCATTGACTTGATTTTGGATTTATTGGGTGAGTTTTCGATTTGATTGTGGGTTCAAGGGATTTCACTCCCGCATGTTCATATCATTTGGTATTCAGAGCAAGGTTTCCAATCAGGTCTGATTCTATCTTTTAATTATTGTATCTTTAATTTTGATTCTAGGGCTTCATTGTTCTATGGTTGCAAAAACAAAAAAAAAAACAAAAAGTAGGCTGCCGAAATTCTTAGGGTTTTTGATTTGGCTGAAATTTGCATGACCTAGGGTTTCAAATTTCTATGGTTTCCTGCATCTCTAAGTTTGTCAATTGCTTGGAGTGCCGTTCCATTGATTCTCTTCTTTTTCATTGTCAATTCTTGTGTGCTTGAATTCAATTGCTTGATTTTCACAATTGAGTATTGTTGTTTGTGATTGAATTAGAGAAAATAAATGAAAAGAAAGGAAAAGAATGGAAAAGAAAAGAAAAGAAAAGAAAATTTGAAAAAAAAAACGAAGAGGAAGAGAAAAGATAGCGTATTCAAAGGTTTCTACATAGTTACAAAGAAGAGAAAGAAAGAAATTTGTTGATTGAACCTTATCATCAAAGGGGCTACATACATCATTAAAGTCAGTATCTTGTCTTATAGTTATTCTTTCGTTCGTATAACTTCCTTGATTCTCGTGTCATTTTTTTTATTCCTTCTGTGTTTCTCTTGTACTTGTTTTCTTGGACCTAATTACTAGTTGGGATAAATCAAGGTTGCATTGTCTTGATTGAGTTCAATTAGTTCTTAAAGAACTTGAGTGGGAAAACTCTTGAGGTAAAAGGCAAAAGAGTGTGAGACTATTATCAGGAAAAAGCCAATTAAGAGTGAAACACGAGTGGAGTGCCATTATTCGAGTGTAAACACTTAAGGGAGTGTGTGAGGTTTTCCACTAACATTCTTTTTCTGCAGCACATTACGATGTCTCATAGGAGTGACTCATCATCGAAGGGGATAGTAGATAACTCATCCTTTGTGTTGCAAGCTATACAACAACAGTTTGAGCGGTTGAACTTGGTGTTGGGTGAAGTAAGGGATAGTATGGATAATCAAGAAGCAGTGATTAGATATTTGCAAGGTGAGAGAGATAGGAGGCGACGTGAGCCTAGTATTGAGAATGGGTATGAGAATGGAGAGTATGGTGAGGATGAGGAAGGCCTAACCTCTGAAGTTGGATTGGGTAGACATAGAGGAGTTAGGTGTGGAAGAGGACTTAGGGCAAACCCAGGAGGTCGACATAGAGTAGATAAGAACCTTGGGAGCATTAAAATGAAAATACCATCATTCCAAAGTAGAACGGACCCTGAAGTTTATTTAGAGTGTGAGAAAAGAATAGAGTTGGTGTTTGATTGTCATAATTACTCTAAGGAGAAGAATGTGAAGTTGGCTGTAATTGAGTTCACTGATTATGCGATTATTTGGTGGGATCAATTAGTGACTAATAGGAGGAGGAATCTTGAGAGGCCTGTAGAAACATGGAGAGAGTTGAAAGCTATTATGAGGCGGAGATTTTTAGCTAGCCACTTTATGGGAACCAAAGTTGGCCTAGTCTTAAAGATCTTTTGCAAGTTCCAGATGGGTCAATTCACAAGATCAAGAGCCAAGAAGATCAATGAGGCGATACAATCCACTTGGGACGAGTCTAGTTTAATTCATTTAAAAGACTTATTTTATTAGTTTAGAATAATTGGGTTTATTATGGGAAACACTTAAGGGGGCTTATGTAAGGGCATGTTGGGAAAGTTATTATTTGAACTAGGGTTATTGGGAAGGCCTTGTATTTTGGCCAAGGGTATATTTGGAAAGTTACTTTTTAGGAACTAGGGTTTCAAGATGTTACTGTAGCGTTACTGTAGCCGCGGCACTGTTCATCCAGGGGCATTTTGGATAAAAGGGGCTTTATTTTAGCTAGGGTTTTAATTAGGTTTTAGTTTAAATACTCTTTGTTGCCTCATGTTAATAAGTTTATGAAATTTGATGAATTTATTCATTATGAGTTGAGTTTTCTCCTCTTGTTCTTAATTGAACTTTTGAACTTATCGATGGTAAATCACAACCTTTGTGGCGTTCCTCCTTTGTAATCTGGGTTCTTGAGACGGGTTCTTCAACGAGTCTGGATTTTGATATAATCTAGGTTCTTGAAATGAGTTCTCATCGGGTCTAGGTTCTCCATCCATTGACTTGATTTTGGCTTTCTTTGAGAGTTTTCGATTTGATTGTGGGTTCAAGGGATTCCATTCCCGCGGGTCCATATTATTTGGTATTCAGAGTAAGGGTTCCAATCAGGTCTGATTCTATCTTTTAATTCTTGTATCTTTAAAGTTAATTCTAGGGCTTCATTGCTCTAGGGTGGCCAAAAAAAAAAAAAAAAGAAGAAACAAAAAGTAGGCTGCCAAAATTCTTAGGGTTTTTGGTTTGACAGTAATTTGCATCACCTAGGGTTTCAAAATTCTAGGGTTTCCTGCATCTCTAAGTTTGTCAATTTCTTGGAGTGCCATTCCATTGATTCTCTTTTATTTCATTGTCAATTCTTGCGTGCTTGAATTGAATTGCTTGATTTTCACAAGTGAGTATTGCTATTTATGGTTTAATTAGAGAGAAGAAGAGAAAAAAAAAGAAATGGAAAAAAAAGAAAGAAAAGAAAAGAAAGGAAAAGAAAAGAAAAAAAAAATTGAAAAAAAAATCGAAAAAAAAAATTGAAGAAGAAGAAGATAAGAAAAGGTAGCATATATTTAAAGGTTGCTATATAGTTACAACAAAGAGAAAGAAAGTATTTGTTGATTGAGCTTTATCATCTTGGGGCTAAATACTTCTTTCTAGTTGGTATATTGTTTTATAATACTCTTTCCCTCGTATAAATTCATTGAGTCTCGTGTCATTTTATTCCTTCCTTGTTTCTTGGATCTATATTACTGGTTGGAATAATACACGGTTGTATTATTGTCTTGATTTAGTTCAACTAGCTCTTAAAGAACTTGAGCGAGAAAACTATTGAGGTAAAAGGCAAGAGAGTGTGAGACTATTATTAGGAAAAAGCCAATTAAGAGTGAAACACGAGTGGAGTGCCATTATTTGAGTATAACACGTAAGGGGAGTATGTGAGATTTTTCACTAACATTCGTTTTGTGCAGCACATTACAATGTCTCATAGGAGTGACTCATCACCAAATGGGAAAATAGATAACTCATCATTTTTGTTGCAAGCCATGCAACAACAATTTAAGCAGTTAAACTTGGTGTTAGGTGAAGTGAGGGATAGTACGGATCATCAAGAAGCAGTGATTAGAAATCTGCAAGGTGGGAGAGATAGGAGGCGACGTGAGCCTAGTATTGAGAATAGATATGAGAATGGAGAGTATGGTGAGAATGTGGAAGTCCTAACATCTGAAGTTGGTTTGGGTAGACATAGAGGAGTTAGATGGAAGAGGACTTAGGGTAAGCCCAGGGGGTCGAGATAGAGTAGATAAGAACCTTGGGAGCATCAAAATGAAAATACCATCATTCCAAGGTAGAACTAACCCTGGAATTTATTTAGAGTGGGAGAAAATAATAGGGTTGGTGTTTGATTGTCATAATTACTCTAAGGAGAAGAAAGTGAAGTTGGCTGTAATTGAGTTCACTGATTATGCGATTATTTGGTGGGATCAATTAGTGACCAATAGAAGGAGGAATCTTGAGAGGCCTGTAGATACATGGAGAGAGTTGAAAGCTATCATGAGGCAGAGATTTGTACCTAGCCACTACTATAGAGACCTCTACCAAAAACTACAAAATCTTACACAGGGGTCTAGGAGTGTAGAGGATTACCATAAGGAGATAGAGGTGGCTATGATTCGGGCTAATGTAGTGGAGGATCGGGAGGCCACGATGACAAGATTTTTGAGTGGGTTGAATAGGGAGATAGCCAATGTAGTTGAGTTGCAACATTATGTGGAGGTAGAGGACATGGTACACATGGCTGTGAAGGTGGTGAGGCTGTTAAAAATAAAGGGTACATCAAAGTATACTTTGGTTTCTAGTACTCCTTGGAAACTAAAGTGGGACAAAAATAATCAAGCTGTAACAAAGGGAAAGACCGAACCATCCACGGGAAAAGATTTGGGTGAGGCTGAAACCTCAAGAAAAAGAGAGAATGAGTTGAAAAACAATTGTGAGGCTGAGAGTTCAAAAAAAGGGGAGAGTCAAAGAAAAAAAAGAGAGTGAAAAGGACAATGAGAGAGTGAGAGGAAAAAAGAGAATAAGGCCGAAACATCAAAAGAAAGAGAGAGTAAAAAAGAAAATAAAGAGGTGGTTGAGAGTCAAGCAAAAATAGTGGAGCCACAAGAGGAAAAACAAAGAGAGATTGCAGAGAGAAACAAAAAGACAAAATTGAGTTTTTATGCTAAGGCAAGCTTTTATATTAACTAATTTAACGACTCTTTGCCTAGTGTTGTTGTTTCTTTGTTGCAGGGATATGAGGTCATGATTCCTAGTGGTGTGTTTAGTGGATTGCCACCTATTAGGGAGATAGAGCACTACTTTGATTTTGTGTCAGGTGCGACAATCTCTACCCAACCTTTCTTTGAAGAACATGAGTCCTTGACACACTTGAAGGGACAAGGTAAGTTGTTGACAAGAATCCATGCTAAGTGGGAGGACTGTATTGAGACTTTTCCTCATATATTAAAAAACACACAAGCTATGGAAAATTTTGTGATTGATGCTTTAGCAAGAAGGTATGTCCTTGTCTTCATTTTAGATGCAAAATTGTTAAGACTTGAATATGATAAGGAATTGCATGCTAATGATGATGTCTTTGCTAGTGTGTATCGAACATGTGAGAAAGCATCATTTGGTAAGTTGCATAAACTAGATTGGTACTTGTTTAGAGATAATAGACTTTGTGTGCCCACTAGT
Organism: Juglans cinerea; assembly: GCA_961763995.1. Lineage (NCBI taxonomy): Eukaryota > Viridiplantae > Streptophyta > Magnoliopsida > Fagales > Juglandaceae > Juglans > Juglans cinerea. Next base: position 18,823,398 of record CAUIVZ010000010.1, read on the forward strand.
TTTATGCGTAAATTGCTTGTGTGTGATAGATATGGTGGTTTGTTGGGTAACTTTGGTATAAAGAAGACTTTTGATGTGTTCCATGAACGTTTGTGGGAGTATCATTTGCCATTCATTGAAGTGTTGCATGAACGTTTGTGGAAGTATCATTTGTCATTCCTTAACATGTTGTATGAACGTTTGTGGGAATATTGCTTGCGATTCATTGAGTTTGCATATAATTGGAGTGGTTATTTTGGTGTAAGAAAAGCTTTAGGCGTGTTTCATGAACGTTTGTGGGAGTATCATTTGCCATACATTGACTTGTTGCATGAACGTTTGCGGGAGTATCATTTGTGTTTCATTGAGTTTTCATATAATTGGAGTAGTCATTCTGGTGTCAAGAAAACTTTAGACATTTTGCATGAACATTTATGTTGGTCTAAGATGAAGAGATATTGTCAATAGCATTTGTGGCAGGTGCATTACATGCAGAAAGGCCGAATTTAAGTTTTTGCCACATGGGTTGTATACACCCTTACCTGTTCCTAGTGAGTCATGGGTAGACATATCTATGGACTTTGTATTGAGGCTGCCTAGGAAAGAAAGGAGTAAAGATTCTATTTTTGTGGTTGTGGATAGATTTATAGAGTTTGCATACAATAGGATCATACATACTACCACCTTATATTCTCCATTTGAAATTTTTTATAGACTTAATCCATTTACTCCTTTAGATTTAATGCCTTTACCTGTTGATGACAGGAGTAGCTCGGACGGATTTTTTCAAATTATTGAACAAATTAATGATAATGCAAATGAAATTATTGATAATGTTACTAATATTTTTTCCTTTGATCCAGGTGGAGATTCGAGGTCGAATCCTTTTGAGGAGAGGGGGAATGATGGGAACCAAGGTGGGCCTAGTCTTAAAGATATGTTGCAAGTTCCAGATGGGTCAATTACAAGTTCAAGGGCTTAATGGATGAAGATTCAGTTTTGATTCATTTGATAAGTTATGGAAAGGGCAACAACATGACTTAAAGGCTTTTGGCACTTGAAGGCTTTTAACTTGTTTAATTCATTTAAAAGACTTATTTTATTAGTTTAGAATAATTGGGTTAATGGGAAGCACTTAAGGGGGCTTATGTAAGGTCATGTTGGGAAGTTATTATTTGAACTAGGGTTTTTGCGAAGGCCTTGTATTTTGGCCAAGGGCATATTTGGAAAGTTACTTTTTAGGAACTAGGGTTTCAAGATGTTACTGTAGCGTTACTATAGCCGCGACATTGTAGCCGCGGCACTGTTCATCCAGGGGCATTTTGGGTAAAAGTGGCTTTATTTTAGCTAGGGTTTTAATTAAGTTTTAGTTTAAATACTCTTTGTTGCCTCATGTTAAGAAGTTTATGAAATTTGATAAATTTATACATTCTGAGTTGAGTTTTACTCCTCTTGTTCTCAATTGAACTTTTGAACTTATCGAAGGTAAATCACAACCTTTGTGGCGTTCCTCCTTTGTAATCTGGGTTCTTGAGACGGGTTCTTCAACGGGTCTAGATTTTGATATAATCTAGGTTCTTGAAATGAGTTCTCAACGAGTCTAGGTTCTCCATCCATTGACTTTATTTTGGCTTTCTTGGAGAGTTTTCAAATTGATTGTTGGTTCAAGGGATTCCATTCCCGCGGGTTCATATCACGACCTTTCTTTGGAAAACATGAGTCCTAGATACACTTGAAGGGACAAGGTAAGTTGTTGAGTAGAATGGATGCTAAGTGGGAGGACTGTATTGAGACTTTTCCTCATGTATTCAAATACACACAAGGTATGGAAAATTTTGTGATTGATGCTTTAGTAAGAAGGTATGTCCTTGTCTTCATTTTAGATGCAAAATTGTTCAGACTTGAGTGTAATAAGGAATTGCATGCTAATGATGATGACTTTACTAGTGTGTATAGAACAAGTGAGAATGCATCGTTTGATAAGTTCTATAAACTAGATTGGTACTTGTTTAAGGAGAATAGATTTTGTGTGCCTACTAGTTTTATGCGTAAGTTGCTTGTGTGTGATAGACATGGTGGTTTGTTGGGTAACTTTGGTGTAAGGAAAACTTTCAATGTGTTGCATGAACGTTTGTGGGAGTGTCATTTGCATTTCATTGAGTTTGCATATAATTGGAGTGGTCATTTTGGTGTAAATAAGATTTTAAACGTTTTGCATGAACTTTTGTGGGAGTATCATTTGCCATTCATTGACTTGTTGCATGAACGTTTGCGGGAGTATCATTTGCCTTTCATTGAGTTTGCATATAATTGGATTGGTCATTTTTGGGTGAGGAAGACTTCAAATGTGTTTCTTGAATATTTGTGGGAGAATTGTTTGCCATACATTGAGTTTACAAATAATTGGAGTGTTCAGGCTACTACCAAATTTTCACCTTTTGAAATTGTTTATAGACTTTATCCATTTACTCCTTTAGATTTAATGCCTTTACCTGTTGACGACAGGAGTAGCTTGAATGGAGTTTTTCAAATTCTTGAACAAATTAATGATAATGCATATGAAATGGATCTTCCAGGTATGTATCATGTTTCTGCTATTTTCGAGGTGAAATTCTTTTGAGGAGAGGGGAGAATGATGTGAACCAAAGTGGGCCTAGTGTTAAAGATCTTTTGCAAGTTACAGATAGGTCAATTCACAAGATCAAGAGCCAAGAAGATCAATGAGGCGATACAATCCACTTGGGACGTGCCTAGCAAGAGCCCAACTTGTTAATTCATTTAAAGGACTTATTTATTAGTTTAGAATAATTAGATTTATTATGAGTAGGACTTGAGGGGGGCACCTATTCATGGGCAAGTTGAGAAAGTTATTATTTCTTATGAACTAGGGTTTTTGGGAATGCCTTGTATTTTGGCCATGGGCTTATTTGGAAAGTTACTTTTTAGGAACTAGGGTTTCAAGAGATTACTGTAGCTGAGTTACTGTAGCGCCGTACTATAGCTGCGGCACTGTTCACTCAAGGGTTTTTTTGGAAGATGGGGCATTATTTTGGCTATGGTTTTTAATTAGGTTTTAGTTTAAATACTCTTTGTTGCCTCATGTTCAGAAGTTTATGAAATTTGATGAATTTACTCATTGTGAGTTGAGTTTTACTCCTCTTGTTCTTCATTGAATTTTTGAACTTATCAAAGGTAAATCACAATCTTTGTGGCGTTCCTCTTTTGTAATTTGGGTGCTTGAGACGGGTTTTTCAACGGGTCTAGATTTTAATATAATCTAGGTTCTTGAAACGAGTTCTCATCGGGTCTAGATTTTCCAAACATTGACTTGATTTTGGCTTTTTTGGAGAGCTTTCAAATTGATTATGGGTTCAAGGGATTTCATTCTCGCGGATTCATATCAAAGGTATACTTCGGTTTCTAGTAGTCCTTGGAAACCAAAGTGGGACAAAAATATCAAGCTGTAACAAAGGGGAAGATTGAACCAACTAAGGGAAAATATTTGGGTGAGGTTGAAACCTCAAGAAAACGAGGGAATGAGTTGAAAAATAATTGTAAGGCCGAGAATTCAAAAAAAGAGGAGAGTGAAAGAAAAAAAGTGAGTGAAAAGAACAAAGAGAGTGACAGGAAAAAAGAGAATGAGGCTGAAACATCAAAAGAAAGCGATAGTGAAAAAGAAAATAGAGAGGTGGTTGAGAGTCAAGAAAAAAAAGTGGAGCCACAAGAGGAAAAAGAAAGAGAGATTGTAGAGAGAAACAGAAAGACAAAAGTGAGTTTTTATGCTAAGGCAAGCTTTTATACTAACAAATTTAATGACTCTTTGCCTAGTGTTGTTGTTTCTTTGTTGCAGGGATATGAGGTCATGATTCCTAGCGGTGTGTTTAGTGGATTGCCACCTATTAGGGAGATAGAGCACTACATTGATTTTGTGCCAGGTGCAACAATCCCTACCCGACTTTTCTTTGAAAAACATGAGTCCTTCATACACTTGAAGGGACAAGGTAAGTTGTTGAGTAGAATGCATGCTAAGTGGGAGGACTGTATTGAGGCTTTTCTTCATGTATTCAAATACACACAAGGTATGGAAAATTTTGTGATTGATGCTTTAGCAAGAAGGTATGTCCTCATCTTCATTTTAGATGTAAAATTGTTCAGACTTGAATGTAATAAGGAATTGCATGCTAATGATGATGACTTTACTAGTGTGTATGGAACAAGTTAGAAAGCATCGTTTGATAAGTTCTATAAACTAGATTGGTACTTGTTTAGGGAGAATAGATTTTTTGAGCCTACTAGTTTTATGCGTAAGTTGCTTATGTATGATAGACATGGTGGTTTGTTGGGTAACTTTGGTGTAAGGAAAACTTTCAACGTGTTGCATGAACGCATGAGGGAGTTTCATTTGAATTTCATTGAGTTTGCATATAATTGGAGTGGTCATTTTGGTGTAAATAAGATTTTAAACGTGTTGCATGAACAATTGTGGGAGTATCATTTGTCATTCATTGACTTGTTGCATGAACGTTTGCGGTAGTATCATTTGCCTTTCATTGAGTTTGCATATAATTGGATTGGTCATTTTGGGGTGAGGAAGACTTTATATGTGTTTCTTGAATATTTGTGGGGGAATTGTTTGCCATTCATTGAGTTTACAAATAATTGGAGTGTTCAAGCTACTACCAAATTTTCAACTTTTGAAATTGTTTATAGACTTAATCCATTTACTCCTTTAGATTTAAAGCCTTTACCTGTTGATGACAGGAGTAGCTTGGATGGATTTTTTCAAATTCTTGAACAAATTAATGATAATGCATATGAAATGGATCTTCCAGGTATGTATCATGTTTCTGCTATTTTCAATGTTACTAACATTTTTCCCTTTGATCCAGGTGGAGATTCGAGGTCAAATCCTTTTGAGGAGAGGGGGAATGATCGGAACCAAAGTGGGCCTAGAGTTAAAGATCTTTTGCAAGTTCCAGATGAGTCAATTCACAAGATCAAGAGCCAAGAAGATCAATGAGTGGATACAATCCACTTGGGACGAGCATAGCAAGAGCCCAACTTGTTTAATTCATTTAAAGAACTTATTTTATTAGTTTAGAATAATTAGATTTATTATGAGAATGACTTAAGGGGGCACCTATTCAAGGGCAAGTTGGGAAAGTTATTATTTCTTATGAACTAGGGTTTTTGGAAAGGCCTTGTATTTTGGCTAATGGCTTATTTGGAATGTTACCTTTTAGGAACTAGGGTTTCAAGATGTTACTGCAGCGTTACTTTGGTCGCGACACTGTAGCCGCGGCACTGTTCATCTAGGGGCATTTTGGGTAAAAGGGGCTTTATTTTGGCTAGGGTTTTAAAAAGGTTTTAGTTTAAATACTCTTTGTGGCCTCATGTTAAGAAGTTTATGAAATTTGATGAATTTAGTCATTGTGAGTTGAGTTTTACTCCTCTTGTTCTTAATTGAACTTTTGAACTTATCAAAGGTAAATCACAACCTTTATGCCGTTCCTCCTTTGTAATTTTAGTTCTTGAGACGGGTTCTTCAACGGATCTAAATTTTAATATAATCTAGGTTCTTGAAACGAGTTCTCATCGGGTCTAGGTTCTCCATCCATTGACTTGATTTTGGCTTTCTTGGAGAGTTTTCAAATTGATTGTGGGTTCAAGACATTTCATTCCTGCGGGTTCATATCACAACTACTATAGAGACCTCTACGAAAAATTACAAAATCTTACACAGGGGTCTAGGAGTGTAGAGGATTACCATAAGGAGATGGAGGTGGCTATGATTCGGGCTAATGTAGTCGAGGATCGGCAGGCCACAATGACAAGATTTTTGAGTGGGTTGAATAGGGAGATAGCCAATGTAGTTGAGTTGCAACATTATGTGGAAGTAGAGGATATGGTGTACATGGCTATGAAGGTGGAGAGGCGGCTAAAAGGAAAGGGTACATCATGGTTGGTGGGAACCAAAGTGGGCCTAGTCTTAAAGATTTTGCAAGTTCCACATGGGTCAATCACAAGATCTGGAGCCAAGAAGATCAATGAGGCGATACAATCCACTTGCGACGAGTCTAGCAAGAGCCCAACTTGTTTATTTCATTTAAAGGACTTATTTTATTGATTTAGAATAATTAGATTTATTATGAGAAGGACTTAAGGGGGGCACCTATTCAAGGGCTAGTTGGGAAAGTTATTATTTCTTATGAACTAGGGTTTTTGGGAAGGCCTTGTATTTTGGCCAAGGGCTTGTTTGAAAAGTTACTTTTTAGGAACTAGGGTTTCAAGAGCTTACTGTAGCCAAGTTATTGTATCGTCGTACTGTAGCCGTGGCATTGTTCACTCAGGGGTATTTTTGGAAGATGGGGCATTATTTTGGCTAGGGTTTTTAATTAGGTTTTTGTTTAAATACTCTTTGTTGCCTCATGTTCAGAAGTTTATGAAATTTGATGAATTTATTCATTGTGAATTGAGTTTTACTTCTCTTGTTCTTCATTGGACTTTTGAACTTATCAAAGGTAAATCACAATCATTGTGGCGTTCCTCCTTTGTAATCTGGGTGCTTGAGACGGGTTCTTCAACTGGTCTAGATTTTAATATAATCTCGGTTCTTAAAACGAGTTCTCATCGGGTCTAGATTCTCCATCCATTGACTTGATTTTGGCTTTCTTGGAGGGTTTTCAAATTGATTGTGGGTTCAAGGGATTCCATTCCCGCGGGTTCATATCACGACCTTTCATTGAAAAACATGAGTCCTTGATACACTTGAAGGGACAAGGTAAGTTCTTCATGTATTCAAATACACACAAGGTATGGAAAATTTTGTGATTGATGCTTTAGCAAGAAGGTATGTCCTTGTCTTCATTTTAGATGCAAAATTGTTCAGACTTGAATGTAATAAGGAATTACATGTTAATGATGATGAATTTACTAGTGTGTATGGAACAAGTGAGAAAGCATAGTTTGATAAGTTCTATAAACTAGATTGGTACTTGTTTAGGAAGAATAGATTTTGTGTGCCTACTAGTTTTATGCATAAGTTGCTTGTGTGTGATAGACATGGTGGTTTGTTGGGTAACTTTGGTGTAAGGAAAACTTTCAATGTGTTGCATGAACGTTTGCGGGAGTATTATTTGCATTTCATTGAGTTTGCATATAATTGGAGTGGTCATTTTGATGTAAATATGATTTTAAACGTTTTGCATGAACGTTTGTGGGAGTATCATTTGCCATTCATTGACTTGATGCATGAACGTTTGCGGGAATATCATTTGCCTTTCATTGAGTTTGCATATAATTAGATTGGTCATTTTGGGGTGAGGAAGACTTTAAATGTGTTTCTTGAATATTTGTGGGAGAATTGTTTGACATTCATTGAATTTACAAATAATAGGAGTGTTCATGCTACTACCAAATTTGCACATTTGAGATTGTTTATAGACTTAATCCATTTACTCATTTAGATTTAAAGCCTTTACCTGTTGACGACATGAGTAGTTTGGATGGATTTTTTCAAAATTTTGAACAAATTAATGATAATGCATATGAAATGGATCTTCTAGGTATGTATCATGTTTTTGCTATTTTCAATGTTACTAACATTTTTCCCTTTGATCCAGGTGGAGATTCGAGGTCGAATCCTTTTGAGGAGATGGGGAATGAAGGGAACTTTAGTGGGCCAAGTCTTAAAGATTTTTTGCAAGTTCCAGATGGGTCAATTCACAAGATCAAGAGCCAAGAAGGTCAATGAGGCGATACAATCCACTTGGGATAACCAACCATTCATAAAGCCCACACTTAGTCTTAAAAGCAGTTTTCCATTCATCACCCTCTTTGATTCTAATTTGATGGTACCCACTTTTAAGATCAATTTTACTGAAAATACATGAGCCATGCAATTCATCAAGCATATCATCCAATCTAGGAATGGGATGGCAATAATTTACTGTAACAGCCGCTAGAAATTCATTAGTGAAATTTCTATTGACTTTAGGAATCTCGTGAAAACCCCATAAGTTTTTACGAATCGACCAATCGCATAGGTTTTAGTCTATCAACATAGTCAGTGTTATCACTCACTATGGTGCTAGAAATTTAAGTTTTATTTATTTGAGGTGGTTAGAAGTGTCAGAATGCATTATGGTCCACGCTATTAGACTCAATGGATTATTTAGAATTTTATGGCGCAATATCCTATTTTCATAATTCCAAACGAAACGTCTATTGGAAATTGTGAAATTATTTTTAGGGACACTTCGAGGTTGAATTTTGGTATAATATTTTCACTGTAGGTTAATATGAATATTTAGGAATTTTTTAGTGTTAAGTTTATGATTCACTTTTTTGGAGTGAATAGTAACTTCGGTAAGCGCACCAATTGCACTGTTTCAAAATCACAGTGTGGAATGTCCAAATTAGATTAGAGAACTTTCATTTGGACACTTGGCAATATATTAGCCTCACATAGTGGATAATATTAGACACTTGGCACCATGAGGAGCGTTTGATGGATTTGAAGGAATCAATGTGTGAAATCATGCCACTTAAGCAAAACTTTGTTTCATCTGCTCAACCAAATTGTACCAGACCAAAAATATTTCAATCCTTGTGAAACCCTAAATGGTGGGAATTCAATTGAAAGCCCAAAAGCTTTGTTGAAATCGAAACCCTAAACGGTTTCCCCAAAACCCTAAAGTTGGCCTCTAAACATTTTCTAATCCGATTTATAGCATTGTGTTTAATCACTTGATTAAATCACTTCCACATGCTATTAATCCTTCAAATTTGTCTTAGAACATCTTTATCCAACCTTGTTAACCTTGAGAAATTGATTGGACCAAGTGATATTGGATTTGGGCTTGATAGCAACCCAAACCCTCTTTAAACCCCAAAATTTAGGCCCATTCGGTTTAGGCCCATTAAGGCCCACGAATTTGGTCACTATAGGATTGCTTCATGACTAAGTTTTGTAAACTCACTTGGCTGGTCAGATCTTAGCAAGAAGGGCCTAGAAGGTTCTAGAAAGACAAAGCTAAAGGGCCACCTCACTCTTTCACTCTCACAGTCCACCTTGAGAAAAGATCTTGGTCTGATTTTTATGAGAAGAAAAGGCCAACACTCAACCATTCCTTCAGTCCTATCACTTTACATAGCTTGTGTAAGAAGCTTTCCAGTCCACTTCCCACGAAAAGCAACTCTCCTTTACACTTTTCCTTCATAAAACACAAAAGACACTCTCGGACAGTTTTTCTTACCTCTTTTGAACGCCCGTTTCGAAGCTTTTGAAAGTGTTTTATCGCAAAGTTTCCTTCATTAAAGTTGTTTATTTTGGAGTCTAGTTTACGTGGATATCTTATTAGTTCCATTTGGAGATCATTTGATTGGTAAAAAGTTGTTTAGACCCCAGAAAGGTCATTCTGGGCGATAAACTGGAGAGTTGTTATAGTTTGGAGTTTTTTACAAAGCTAATGAATAGATCTTGGTCCGAAATTTTTATGGAGTACTGTTAACATGTGTATATGATTATTGGTTGAGGATTTGTTGCATGATTAAAAGTTTTGGTGAAATATTTTCTTAGGTCTAGAAACTTAGAAACTGGAAGAGGCAAAACAGTTTCTGTTTTGAGAAAGTTTAAATCTTTTATGGTTTAATCTTATTACAATGGCTTTGATATTTTTATTGGAAGATCCTAAGCCTCTTATATACATGTTAAAATGTTATTTTGAATATATTTGATGTTAGTTTCGAAGATATGAAATTTTATGCAATGAGGTATTCAGTTAGGCCAAAGTGATGATGTTCTTGGTTAAATTTATGTTTTGGTTGATGTTTAACCATGTGATCTTGAGTTTGATGCTTGGATCTGTTTTAGAACATCTTTTTAAACCATGTGATGTTTTGGTTTGAAGATCATATCTTTATAAGTCATGGATCAAGAGGTTGATCAAAACAAGTTAGAAACAAAATTCTGTTTTGAACTTAGAAGAAAAACCAAAAAGTTCAAGTTTGGTTTTAGTGATTTTGATGACTTTTGTTCATGATTCAAAACATGATTATTCTTAGGAATATGTTATGAGTATAGTAGAAGAAAATTTTTGGTTTAATCATGAGTTTTGAAATTTGAAAGAATTACAACAAAATCAAGGGAAATAGCCTTGTAAGTTTCGGACCTATAGAGTTTTAATGGTTGTGTTTAGTTTTAAATTTTTTTGAATTGATATTTGAGCTTAGGACAAAATTTACATAAGGTATGTAAATTTTGGTGATTTTTGGAGTTAGGATGCAAAATCCTTAAGTTAGGGGTAAAATGGTCATTTTCCCACATGGAGAGGGTAAAATGGTCATTTTACTCGAAGTTGATATTTCTCCATATTCCTAATTGTTAGTGATTAAGTTCTAATTTTTAGAAATCGCTACTTTCAGTTTCTCGTGATCGCAATTGAGTTTTGTCTCCAAGCGCGAAGATCGAGGTAAGTTAGCTTTTAACTTATTATCAATTTAATGTGTATGTGTGATAAGTAAGGGAACTAAAGTGTATGTATGCATGTTATCATATGTGCCAGGTCAAGTCGTTACATATTTATCTGTTACACAGAATTTATTCTGTCATGAATTATTCATCTGTTACACAAGATATTCTGTCATGTATTGCTATACATTGCAAGTATGTCCTGTTAAGTTAAGTATGCCATATGTTACATGTATTTCATGTCACGTAATATTCACTGTCACATGTTATGCCATGTTAAGAAATGTTGTCTGTTACATGGTATGCTATGTTACGAAATGTTGCCTGTTACATGTATGCCATGTTATGGTATGTTTTCGGTTACATTTATGTCTCAAAGTACGTCATGTCTGTCGTCTTACGTTCATGTCACGTTATGCTATGTTAGGACTTATGTCTTTTATGTTACGTTCATGTCACGTCGCGTTATGAAAGGTCATGTATGACAGTTAAGTTATTCATGTCAATTACAACCCTAAGCACTAGGATGGGGTAATATCCTAGTGGAACTCCTTTGTTCACGCTGGAGTGTCTAAATAGGTGTGAAATTCCCTGGGTTGACGAAGTACAGTCAACATGTTGCGAATGGGGCCTAATTAGCTGGTCACCGGAGCGCGCCAGGCACTAACGCCGATGGTGCCACTCTTTATGTTACGTGTGTCCACAGCAAGTGTGGCACAAACAAATAAGTCATGGGGCCACAACAACTGTGGAGCATGAAGTATGGGGCCACAACAACTGTGAAGCATACACTACGTGAGACACAACAATTGTGACACGTAGAATACGTGGGGCCACAACAACTGTGGAGTACGTATTAACGCACTCACAGCTGGTATAGAAACCTGTGATGTGATGCGGTAATCGGCGGAGACACACGGCTCAAGGGGACTTGTGTAGCACCCATATGATCACTTTAATGATTAAGTCTATTGAATAAGATTCCAAGTTCAAGTTATGTTTCACATTATGTTGTGTTCAAGTTTACGTTCACGCAATCATGGTAATCCTAGGAAACAAGAATATGTTTCAAGTTCATGTTATGCTATGTTTCAAGTCACGTTCATGCTAAGCTTCAGTTTCAGTTTAAGTTATGCTAGTTATGTTATGTTGTATGTCAAGTTATGCTATGATTACTTATGATTTGATTATGCATTCATGCTTTTACTGCCATGCATGCATCATTAACTTGTGTGGAAGTTTCCTGTTAACTTACTGAGATTTGTAATCAAATCTAACTGTGGTATTCCCAACTACCATTTCCCCCCGAATGGTAGATCTTGTTACAGGATCAGAAGGAGAACCGGGAGTTGACCAACTAGAAACGGTCGACTAAGCAACGAGGCGACGTAGAAGTAGTTACCTCAGATTACTACTTGTATTTTGTGGAGTTCAATCTCCAGCACTCTTTTGTTCACAACCATTTTGGACTAGTGCTGTGATCTCAGTTGTTTAGTATGTCTTTATGTATAAAATATGTTTTAAGTAATTGGGATATTTTAGTTTGGTGCATAGTGTTGCTAAAAAAAAAAAATTATCCGCTGCGATTATTGCATAATGCTAGATGCATGTTAGGAATGTTGCATCTTATATGTCATGAACGGGGGCAGGTAACCTTGTGTTGCATGTCTCGATGCTTCAAATGTCCGTCCGATCCCAAGCAGAATTTGGGGGCGTCACAGGGTGGTATCAGAGCAATACGTCTCTGGGCTTAAATCCACATGACCTTAGGAAATGCACCAAATATTAGGATTGAATTTTTTTAAGTATGAGAGATAGTACGTGGTTATAATACGTGTACTCGTGTGTTTCAGGAAGTGACACATGACTCGCGGAGGATACCTCGGAACCCAGAGGGAGGCATCAATCAAGAGAATCAGAATCCCCCATTGGATGGAGGATTAGCTGAAGCTGTACGTCTGCTGGCTGAGGTGCTCAGACAACAACAACAGCAGCAAGCGCACGTACCTAGACCCGAAGTCAGGGGTTGTCCGTATGAGAAGTTCTTGATCCACCGTTATCCAAACTTTTCTGGTAGTGAAGAGCCATTGAAAGCTAAGAAATGGATTATGGATCTCGAAAGGACATATGAGATCTGTGGTTGTACTGAGGACCAGAAGGTTCTATACGCTGGATACCTATTCCAAGGAGAAGCTGGATGGTGGTGGGATACACGAAGGCAGCTCCTAGTTAGGGAACTAGGAAGTCTCGCTACACTTTCATGGGAGAGATTTAAGGAAGAATTCGACAACAGATTCTTCCCTGATTCTGCCAAACAGTTGAAGGCACAGGAGTTTGCGAGTTTAACTCAAGGCAGTCTGACTGTAGAACAGTATGCTGCTAAGTTCATGGCGTTAGGAAGGTTTGCACCACACTTGATTTCTACTCAAAGGATGCAGGCGCAAAAGTTTCAAGCAGGACTTCAGCCAAGGGTCCGTAGTCAAGTAGCTTGCCTGAGAATAGAGAATTACCAAGAATTGGTAAATGTGGCCGCGATAGCAGAGGCTGAGAAGAGAGGTCTGGCAATCCAGATCAATTCCGAACGAAAGAGGACCATGCCATTTGCTGCAAGTGGTAGTGCCGAGAAGAAGAGGTCTTTTTCCAGCCCAGCGAAAGGCAAGGGAATAGTAACTAGAGGACATATGCCATCTGCTTATCCGTCATGCCCTAAGTGTGGGAAGCGTCATCCTGGAGAATGTCGTAGTGGTTATGGAGTTTGTTATCGATGTGGGAAACCAGGGCATTTGATTAGAGATTGTCCCAACACTGCCCAAGGTAGTGGAGCTGGTGATCATAAGCCAAGGCCCCACATCCCAGCACGCGTGTATGCAGTAACCCCAGGTGATATCGATGCTGACGCATCAGAGGTTGAGGAAGCTGGCGTCATCACTGGTATTTCTCCTTAAAGTCTTTATGCATTTGTTTAACTTGAGTGTTGGAAATATGGTTATTAATAGAATCACATTATATTTTATTAGGAAACGTCAATCTATTAAGGTTCACAGCTTGTGCGCTATTTGATTCGGGCGCGTCGCAGTCCTTTGTGTCTGCAGCGTTTGCACGAATTTGTAGTTTGCAAACTGAGCTTTTACCTCAGCGGGTTGTAGTGTTAATTCCTGACGGGAATACGGTAGCTTGTACCCGTTTAGTTAAGGATTGTCCTGTAGAGCTAGATGGAAGGACGTTGAAGGCTGACCTACTAGTATTCGGTCAGATGGAGTTTGACCTAATTTTGGGTATGGACTGGCTATTCAAGCACTATGCTAAGATAGATTGTCGGAAGCGAGAAGTGGTGTTTGAATTACCAAGTGAAGACATAATTAGGTACGCGGGAGCTTCAGTTAAGGCCACCCCGCTAGTAATTTCGGCTTTACAAGCCAGGAAGTGTATTGAGGTTGGAGCCTCAGCTTTTCTGTTGATGATTGTGGAGAAGACAGTTGGGAGTGAAGAAATTCGTGGGATACCCGTAGTTGAAGACTTTCCTGAAGTTTTTGTCAACGAGTTACCTGGTCTACCACCGGATAGAGAAACTGAGTTCAAGATAGAGTTGGAACCGGCAACAACTCCAACTCACAAGGCCCCGTATCGTATGGCCCCTGCCGAATTGAAGGAGCTCAAAGTGCAGTTGGAAGAACTTTTAGAGAAGGGTTTTATCCGCCCTAGTTCCTCTCCGTGGGGAGCACCTGTGCTATTCGTGAAGAAGAAAGATGGATCTATGAGGATGTGCATAGACTACAGAGAGCTGAACAAGGTGACGATCAAGAATAAGTATCCGTTACCCAGGATTGATGATTTGTTGGATCAGTTACAAGGAGCATCCGTGTTTTCGAAGATCGACCTACGATCTGGTTATCATCAGCTGAAAGTTAAGGAACAGGATGTGCCGAAAACTGCCTTTAGGACAAGGTACGGCCACTACGAGTTCTTGGTAATGCCTTTTGGGTTAACCAATGCTCCAGCCGCATTCATGGACATGATGAACAGAATATTTAGACCTTATATGGATAGTTTTGTTGTCGTATTCATTGATGACATCCTAATTTACTCGAAGAGCGAGGAGGAGCATAGAAAACATCTAATTATGGCTTTGACTATACTCAAGGACCAAAACCTATATGCCAACCTTAGCAAGTGCGAGTTTTGGCTTGATGAAGTGAAGTTTTTAGGTCACGTGATCTCTAGTGGAGGAGTAGCAGTGGACCCAAGCAAGATTGAAGCAGTAAAGAACTGGCAGAGACCGACCAATGTGCATGAGATTCGAAGTTTCTTAGGACTGGCTGATTATTATAGGAGGTTTGTTGAAGGATTCTCTAGTTTGTCTGGACCACTCACGGCCTTGACTAAGAAGAACGTGAAGTTTGTTTGGAATGATAAGTGCGAGGCAAGTTTTCTTGAGTTGAAGAAAAGGCTTACGACCGCACCGGTACTTATACTGCCGGAGCCTCTTAAGCCTTTTGTAGTGTATAGTGATGCATCTAAAGCAGGACTCGGATGTGTGTTGATGCAAGAAGGGAAAGTAATTGCTTATGCTTCACGTCAACTAAAGAATCATGAGCAGAATTATCCTACGCATGATTTGGAATTAGCTGCAGTGGTTTTTGCTCTTAAGATTTGGAGACACTACTTGTATGGCGACAAGTGTGAAGTTTTCATAGATCACAAAAGCCTCCAGTATCTGTTCGAGCAGAAGAACCTTAATATGAGGCAGAGAAGATGGTTGGAATTAATCAGCGATTATCAGTGCAACATCAAGTACCATCCCGGAAAGGCCAATGTGGTAGCTGATGCTTTGAGTCGCAAGAGCAGATCGGAGGATTCATCTATCTTGTCGTCAGAAGTAAATTCACTCTTATGCAGTATGAGAAAACTGTTGATCGAGAATCGTAGACAGGAAGTCATTCTGACCATCGTTCAGGAGTTCATTCCATTGGATTGGGAAGAACTGAAAGACCGTCAGGAGAAAGACAATAAGCTTGCAGAAGTCATCGGGAAAATTGAGAAGTCGGAAGGACCGAAGGACTTTAGCATCAGAGAAGACGGAACCTTGTATTTCAAGAACCGAAGGGTCATCCCAGCAGACCAAGAGTTAAAAGGAAAGGTAATGAAGGAAGCTCATAACACACCTTACACTGCTCATCCCGGCAATACAAAGATGTACCAGGATTTGAAGCGGCATTTCTGGTGGGAAGGAATGAAAAAGGACATAGCAGAATTTGTGAACAAATGTTCAGTTTGCAGATTAGTTAAAGCGGAACACCAGAAGCCAGCAGGTGCATTGCAGCCGCTGCCAATCCCGGAATGGAAATGGTAGGATATCTCAATGGATTTTGTAGTGGGATTTCCAAGAACCTCAGCCGGAAATAATGCTATATGGGTGATAGTGGACCGTCTGACAAAAAGTGCTCACTTCATACCCATCAAGAATACAGATTCTTTGGAGAGATTAACGAGGATTTATATAGCAGAGATTGTCAGATTACATGGAGTGCCTAAGACGATTGTGTCCGATAGAGACCCTCGTTTCACGTCGCGATTCTGGCAAAGTTTACAAGACTTGATGGGAACTAGATTGAAGTTCAGTAGTGCTTACCATCCACAAACAGATGGGCAAACAGAAAGGACGATACAGACTTTAGAAGATATGCTAAGAGCCTGTGTATTGGAAAATGAAGGGAACTGGGAGAAGCAATTACCACTAATAGAATTTGCTTACAACAATAGTTTCCAGGCCACGATCCAGATGGCACCTTATGAAGCCTTGTACGGCCGAAAGTGTAGATCGCCGTTGTATTGGGACGAAGTAGGGGAAAGCAAAGTGTTTGGGCCCGAAGTCTTGCAAGAGATAAAGGATCAAGTCCACATGATTAGAGAAAGGATGAAAACTGCACAAAGCCGACAAAAGAGTTATGCTGATAATCGAAGGAGGAGTATAGATTTCGAAGTTGGAGATTGGGTCTATGTAAAGGTATCCCCTATGAGAGGAGTGAGCCGTTTCGGAGTGAAGGGAAAATTAAGTCCAAGATACGTGGGACCCTATGAAATAGTGGAGAAGGTGGGAGCCGTTGCGTACCGTTTGGAGTTGCCAACTGAGTTCCATGGAATCCATGATGTATTCCATGTGTCCTCTTTGAAGAAGAGTTTTGGGAACCAGATACCGGCAGTGGTGGATCCTGCTAGTGTACCTTTACAATCCAACTTGACCTATGAGGAGAAGCCGGTACGGATCATTGACTGGAAGGAAAAAGAGTTACGGAACCGCAAGATCCCATTGGTCAAAGTACTTTGGCAAAACCATAATATTCAAGAGGCAACTTGGGAGAAGGAAGTTGATATGCGAGCCAAGTGCCAAGTACCCCCAGTTATTTGATACCTAATACAGTCTTGATTGTTTTGATTTCAGCTCAGTCGACATTTTGTGCTTCGCTTTGTATGGGACTGCTATTTCAGATGTAGTACTTTGTTGTTTGGACATCAATAAAGTATATGTTTCCACATCAGAGCCTTGTGGGCCATTTGTTTTTTTAGTGTGTATGCTATAGAATATTCTCTATCTTGATTATGTTCTTTTTGTAGTTCCATGGCTCGAGAGCGTAAGACTGCTCGGAAATCAACCATTTCTGCACAGCGAGTGCGTGAGATGCAAGAACAGCGTCGTAAAAAAAAACTAGCTGAGCTGAATAGAGAGGTGTCTGCTTATTGGGATAGGATGGAGCGCCAAGAGCACCACCGGACTCACATTCTTGACATTGATAGTAGCGGAGTAGGTTTTGAGAGGAGAGCCTTACCCCATGAGGAGCGTTACCCTCCTTTGCACTCGACCACATGGCTTGATCGAGATAGTTTCAAGGCTAGGATGGCACGGGATCGAGCAGAGTCCAGCAGAGCAGCTGAGGAGCGTGCTGTCGCCGTGGACGCTGAGCTCGCTACCTCAGGCTCATCCATGTCGTCGACTCACCGTGGGCGTTTGTTGGATGATGGTCAGGAGCTTGATAGCAGTGATGAGGAGGTTGTGCAGCTCCCCAATCCAGGTCATTTTGAAAATTTGGTGTATGATTCAGAGGACGATGTGTTCTACTACTTACCCCAACACACCGTGCTGACGGACACCAATGCACCTCCACCGGAGCCAACCAGTAGTGGTACGTCCAGTGATGGACAATAGTTCTGGTGAGCAACATCTTTTACTTGGCTTGTTAATGTTTGTACTTGTGTCGATTTCGAGGACGAAATCTTTTTTTTAGGAGGGGAGGATGTAACAGCCGCTAGAAATTCATTAGTGAAATTTCTATTGACTTTAGGAATCTCGTGAAAACCCCATAAATTTTTACGAATCGACCAATCGCATAGGTTTTAGTCTATCAACATAGTTAGTGTTATCACTCACTATGGTGCTAGAAATTTAAGTTTTATTTATTTGAGGTGGTTAGAAGTGTCAGAATGCATTATGGTCCACGCCATTAGACTCAATGGATTATTTAGAATTTTATGGCGCAATATCCTATTTTCATAATTCCAAACGAAACGTCTGTTGGAAATTGTGAAATTATTTTTAGGGACACTTCGAGGTTGAATTTTGGTATAATATTTTCACTGTAGGTTAATATGAATATTTAGAAATTTTTTAGTGTTAAGTTTATGATTCACTTTTTCGGAGTGAATAGTAACCTCGGTAAGCGCACCAATTGCAGTGTTTTAAAATCACAGTGTGGAATGTCCAAATTAGATTAGAGAACTTTCATTTGGACACTTGGCAAGATATTAGCCTCACATAGTGGATAATATTAGACACTTGGCACCATGAGGAGCGTTTGATGGATTTGAAGGAATCAATGTGTGAAATCATGCCACTTAAGCAAAACTTTGTTTCATCTGCTCAACCAAATTGTACCAGACCAAAAATATTTCAATCCTAGTGAAACCCTAAATGGTGGGAATTCAATTGAAAGCCCAAAAGTTTTGTTGAAATCGAAACCCTAAACGGTTTCCCCAAAACCCTAAAGTTGGCCTCTAAACATTTTCTAATCCGATTCATAGCATTGTGTTTAATCACTTGATTAAATCACTTCCACATGCTATTAATCCTTCAAATTTGTCTTAGAACATCTTTATCCAACCTTGTTAACCTTGAGAAATTGATTGGACAAAGTGATATTGAATTTGGGCTTGATAGCAACCTAACCCCTCTTTAAACCCCAAAATTTAGGCCCATTCGGTTTAGGCCCATTAAGGCCCACGAATTTGGTCACTATAGGATTGCTTCATGACTAAGTTTTGTACCCTCACTTGGCTGGTCAGATCTTAGCAAGAAGGGCCTAGAAGGTTCTAGAAAGACAAAGCTAAAGGGCCACCTCACTCTTTCACTCTCACAGTCCACCTTGAGAAAAGATCTTGGTCTGATTTTTATGAGAAGAAAAGGCCAACACTCAACCATTCCTTCAGTCCTATCACTTTACATTGCTTGTGTAAGAAGCTTTCCAGTCCACTTCCCACGAAAAGCAACTCTCCTTTACACTTTTCCTTCATAAAACACAAAAGACACTCTCGGACAGTTTTTCTTACCTCTTTTGAACGCCCGTTTCGAAGCTTTTGTAAGTGTTTTCTCGCAAAGTTTCCTTCATGAAAGTTGTTTATTTTGGAGTCTAGTTTACGTGAATATCTTATTAGTTCCATTTGGAGATCATTTGATTGGTAAAAAATTGTTTAGACCCCAGAAAGGTCATTCTGGGCGATAAATTGGAGAGTTGTTATATTTTGGAGTTTTTGACCAAGCTAATGAATAGATCTTGGTCCGAGATTTTTATGGAGTACTGTTAACATGTGTATATGATTATTGGTTGAGGATGTGTTGCATGATTAAAAGTTTTGGTGAAATATTTTCTTAGGTCTAGAAACTTAGAAACTGGAAGAGGCAAAACAGTTTCTGTTTTGAGAAAGTTTAAATCTTTTATGGTTTAATCTTATTCCAATGGCTTTGATATTTTTATTGGAAGATCCTAAGCCTCTTATATACATGTTAAAATGTTATTTTGAATATATTTGATGTTAGTTTCGAAGATATGAAATTTTATGCAATGAGGTATTCAGTTAGGCCAAAGTGATGATGTTCTTGGTTAAATTTATGTTTTGGTTGATGTTTAACCATGTGATCTTGAGTTTGATGCTTGGATCTTTTTAGAACATCTTTTTAAACCATGTGATGTTTTGGTTTGAAGATCATATCTTTATAAGTCATGGATCAAGAGGTTGATCAAAACAAGTTAGAAACAAAATTCTGTTTTGAACTTAGAAGAAAAACCAAAAAGTTCAAGTTTGGTTTTAGTGCTTTTGATGACTTTTGTTCATGATTCAAAACATGATTATTCTTAGGAATATGTTATGAGATAGTAGAAGAAAAATTTTGGTTTAATCATGAGTTTTGAAATTTGAAAGAATTACAACAAAATCAAGGGAAATAGCCTTGTAAGTTTCGGACCTATAGAGTTTTAATGGTTGTGTTTAGTTTTAAATTTTTTTGAATTTATATTTGAGCTTAGGACAAAATTTACATAAGGTATGTAAATTTTGGTGATTTTTGGAGTTAGGATGCAAAATCCTTAAGTTAGGGGTAAAATGGTCATTTTCCCACATGGAGAGGGTAAAATGGTAATTTTACTCGAAGTTGATATTTCTCCATATTCCTAATTGTTAGTGATTAAGTTCTAATTTTTAGAAATCGCTACTTTCAGTTTCTCGTGATCGCACTTGAGTTTTGTCTCCAAGCGCGAAGATCGAGGTAAGTTAGCTTTTAACTTATTATCAATTTAATGTGTATGTGTGATAAGTAAGGGAACTAAAGTGTATGTATGCATGTTATCATATGTGCCATGTCAAGTCATTACATATTTATCTGTTACACAGAATTTATTCTGTCATGAATTATTCATCTGTTACACAAGATATTCTGTCATGTATTGCTATACATTGCAAGTATGTCCTGTTAAGTTCAGTATGCCATATGTTACATGTATTTCATGTCACGTAATATTCACTGTCACATGTTATTCCATGTTAAGAAATGTTGTCTGTTACATGGTATGCTATGTTACGAAATGTTGCCTGTTACATGTATGCCATGTTATGGTATGTTTTCGGTTACATTTATGTCTCAAAGTACGTCATGTCTGTCGTCTTACGTTCATGTCACGTTATGCTATGTTAGGACTTCTGTCTTTTATGTTACGTTCATGTCACGTCGCGTTATGAAAGGTCATGTATGACAGTTAAGTTATTCATGTCAATTACAACCCTAAGCACTAGGATGGGGTAATATCCTAGTGGAACTCCTTTGTTCACGCTGGAGTGTCTAAATAGGTGTGAAATTCCCTGGGTTGAAGAAGTACAGTCAACATGTTGCGAATGGGGCCTAATTAGCTGGTCACCGGAGCGCGCCAGGCACTAACGCCGATGGTGCCACTCTTTATGTTACGTGTGTCCACAGCAAGTGTGGCACAAACAAATAAGTCATGGGGCCACAACAACTGTGGAGCATGAAGTATGGGGCCACAACAACTGTGGAGCATACACTACGTGAGACACAACAATTGTGACACGTAGAATACGTGGGGCCACAACAACTGTGGAGTACGTATTAACGCACTCACAGCTGGTATAGAAACCTGTGATGTGATGCGGTAATCGGCGGAGACACACGGCTCAAGGGGACTTGTGTAGCACCCATATGATCACTTTAATGATTAAGTCTATTGAATAAGATTCCAAGTTCAAGTTATGTTTCACGTTATGTTATGTTCAAGTTTACGTTCACGCAATCATGGTAATCCTAGGAAACAAGAATATGTTTCAAGTTCATGTTATGCTATGTTTCAAGTCACGTTCATGCTAAGCTTCAGTTTCAGTTTAAGTTATGCTAGTTATGTTATATTGTATGTCAAGTTATGCTATGATTACTTATGATTTGATTATGCATTCATGCTTTTACTGCCATGCATGCATCATTAACTTGTGTGGAAGTTTCCTGTTAACTTACTGAGATTTGTAATCAAATCTCACTGTGGTAGTCCCAACTACCATTCCCCCCGAATGGTAGATCTTGTTACAGGATCAGAAGGAGAACCGGGAGTTGACCAACTAGAAACGGTCGACTAAGCAACGAGGCGACGTAGAAGTAGTTACCTCAGATTACTACTTGTATTTTGTGGAGTTCAATCTCCAGCACTCTTTTGTTCACAACCATTTTGGACTAGTGTTGTGATCTCAGTTGTTTAGTATGTCTTTATGTATAAAATATGTTTTAAGTAATTGGGATATTTTAGTTTGGTGCATAGTGTTGCTAAAAAAAAAATTATCCGCTGCGATTATTGCATAATGCTAGATGCATGTTCGGAATGTTGCATCTTATATGTCATGAACGGGGGCAGGTAACCTTGTGTTGCATGTCTCGACGCTTCAAATGTCCGTCCGATCCCAAGCAGAATTTGGGGGCGTCACATTTACGGTGATATTGTTGACCGCCCTGCAATCAACGCACATCCTCCACGTCCCATCCTTCTTTGGCACAAGTAGCATTGGTATTGCACAAGGGCTCATGCTCTCCCTCACGTACCCCTTGCTCATCAAATCCTCAACTTCTCTGAATCTCCTTTGTCTCCTCTGGATTACTCCTATAGGCTGGTCGGTTTGGAATAACAGCCCCGGGCAAAAAATCAATATGGTGCTCAATGCCTCTAATGGGTGGCAACTCATTTGGCATCTCCTCCGGGAATACATCCTCAGACTCCTGCAACAAAGAAACAGCCAAACTAGAAAGAGGCTGGTTAGTTTCCTCAGGAGTAAGATAAGACTCTTTATAGACAAGAAAAATCATAGGGTGATCTGCGAAGAAAGCTCTCTTAACCTCACTCTCTCTTACATAGAAACTCACTTTTTCCTTTCCTTTTCTCTCGGCAGGCTCTCTTTCTTTTTTCTCTCGTGGCTCCACTCTTTTTTCTTTACTCTCAGCCACCTCTCTACTTTCTTTTTCACCCTTTCTTTTATGCTCATTTTCACTCTCACTTTTTCTTTTTTGCTCAATCACTTTTTCACTCTTTTTTTATGATCACTGTCATTTTCACTCTCTCTCTTTTGATCACTCTTTCTTTTTTAAGCAACCTCACTTTTCAATTTCAGTTGGTCCTCATTGACCTGGCTTGGAGTTAAAGGAGCAAGCAAGCTTAATTGTTTTGCCCACATTTTCAAAACTGTACATGTTCTTGAACCCATCATGTGTCACTCTCCTATCATACTGCCACGGCCTCTCCAACAAAATATGGCCCGCATGCATAGGCACAACATCACAAAGCACCTCATCCTGATACTTCTTGTAACGCCCCAAACCCGGATGGTCTGGAGACTTACTACCGGTCTCTTAAGAACTTATTTTCCAACACAACTAAAATGAAACTCAAATCTTTAATAGCAACACTCAATATCAAGAGTTCTAAATAACCACCTTGAAAACTCCACAAGGTCATTACTGCAGCTAAAATAAACTAAGGAGTCTGAAATCTCTCGGTAGTCATAACAACCCAACCAATAATTTCATAAATCTTATTGAAACTCAAGATATTAATAAAACTCAAAGACATTAAAACTAAGAACACCAGATTTCCTTCTTCTACCAATATCTCCTCAGCTTAAACACAAACAACAATCTAATCCAGGTCCTCATTTGGACTCTCCACATCATCTGGAAAATATTATAATAATAGGGGGTGAGTTATCAACAACTCAGTAAGCAGAAATCATATGCTAGCGTGAAAACATGAGCATTTACAAAGTAGAGCATGCAGAACAAAATATTTTCCAGAGTTATCATGCAGAACAAAACATATTTTCAAAAGTAACAGAGCGATGGTTTTAAGACAAGTAAAACCCATAGTGCTTTGGCATAACATAAACTGAGTATAATCATCAGATCAAAACAGAGCATCAAACAGAGCAGAGACCATGTTTCACCCCCGTGGTAGGGTTGTGCTAACCCCGGTGGCCAAACTAGGCAGAGACAGAGGTGAAATCTTTCCTTTATTCTTCTCAGAGCCCCGAGTGTGCACACAGGAAAGACCACAATAAAACCACTTTGTTTCCAAAGTGGGTGCACTCAGAGACAGAGAAGTTGGTATCAACCCAAACAGAGCAGAGCATAACAGAGCAGAGCAGAGCAGAGCAAAGTAGAGACAGAGTCAGATACGAAAACCAGTACACCATGCCAAAGGTTTTTGGATGTTATATCAAAATAATATAGAGTACCAAAACAAAATTAGACAGTTTACACACGCTGAACACAAAAGCCAGAACATCTTTCTAAATAAATGCACAACTTTTCATATTCTCAATATCGCTTTTTTTCCAGATTTTAGAAACCACATGACATAATTTAGCTCATGTCTACACAATGCATGTCAGAACATATTCTTCTCTTTTTCGTACAGATTTCATGAGTATGCAAATAAACGACCGAGGTTGGTTTTGTTTTTCCCAAGTTCTCATTTCATCATAAAAATATGCAAAGTTTTCAGAAAATCAACCTCAGTCCCAATAATTTGTGTAAGGCCTAGCATAGGAACCCCGCTTACCTGACTCCTGCAGCGCATTATCTATAACTTGAATACAGTCTCTATCCGTCTCGTCACCTATTCATAAAAAAAAAAAAACTAAATATTAAAGTCCAACAATACAAAATTGGTCTTAGACAACTTAGGACCCAATTTCTAGACCATAAATCAGCAAGTTTAATCCAACTCAAACAACCAAATAACAATCTGGACAGCCTACACTTCGACCCAAAATATTCTATACCAATCTCAGTATTGTCCAATACAAGCATCAAAACCAATGTCAACTCCGATTATCACTAACTCACACTTATTTCAGCAGCTCATACTCCCAAGCAATCGTCAACAATTTAACCAGGACGACACTACACACTACTCTCTCTCCGTTTACAACTCCACAATAGGAAAAAATATGTCAACACTTCTAGATGTTAAAAGGCTCCAACAAACCCTTCTAAACATTTCCAAAACATCAAACCAATAATCCAAAAAATATATCATCACTTCCTAAAAATCACCAATATTCACCATGACCAACGTCAAACTCAAAACACCAATATTTAAACCCGAAACAGCCAACCACTTTCATAGCACAAACCAATCTCACACAAACAACTCCATCATCCAATCCAACCGATCCCCTTACTCCTCGGACTCAGTTCGGCACAACCAATAAATTCACAGTAAATATGAATTAGCGTAGAAATAAATTTAAATATCAAAAGTTCTTTGGGAAAAATACTTACAATGCTACAATATAATTTTTGAAAGATCACGGAGGTGCTAGAAGCGGCAACGCAGCAACAAAACAGTGCCAAAAGCACTGTGGCCGTGGGTCTCAAAAACCCACTTTTGAACGGGTGCAAAAGAAGACTCGAGATTGATAGGGTAGGGCTTAGAGATGTCGGTGAAGCTAATGGTGGTGGTGGTTGGCCGTGGGTGGCGGCGCAATAGGTGGTTGAAGTGCAAAAACACCCAAAACGGAAATGTTGATGGTGGGGCTTCACCGGTGACATATCGGAGGTGGGGTTGGGTCCATTGGGTTGCTAGAAGGTCGAGGATGATGTGGTGAGAAGATGGTGGCCGGAGGTGGCGCGACGGCGGCGCAGCGGCGCAATGAGTGCTGCGGCTTGGTGGTGCGCGTGGGAGCTAACGGCGGCGCGGTTGGGGCAAAGATTACAGGGGGTGGTCGTCGGTGGCAGGGGAGGACGGTGGGCCGGGCGGTGTCGTGTACGGCGGCGCGAGCCGGTGCGAGGCGGCTGGGCTGGGTGGACAAAGGAATGGACGGAGAGGGGAAGGGGGGTTGCGGCGTGTGGGAAGCAGGGGAGAAAAAGAAAAAGAAAAAAAGGAAAAGAAGAAAAAGAAGAAAAAGAAAAGAGGAAAGAGAAAATGTAGGGAAAGAAATGAGGTCCAATCCTCAGATCTTGGGTCACAAAAATGATCCAACGGAAACGATTTTAACATAGTAAGTAAAATAAAATAATTCAAACGCAGTGATTAAAATGAAAATAAATAATTAAATCCCACAACAAGTTAATTTAATTTGAAAATAAATTTAAACGCATAAAAATAATTAATTTAGAGAAAGCACTTCAAAAATGATTTTTGTAAACTAAAAATCATAAAAATAACACAACTAAAAATCCAACAATTTTAAAACAAGAGAATAAATTTTAAATTAATAACAAATAATCTTTCAATTAAAAATACACTAAAATACGGGGTGTCACACTTCCCAATAGAAAAAGTAACTAACACTTGTTTATCGACCCTAACCTCCCCACAATCATTCAACCACTGCAATTGTATGGTATAGAGTATTTTAAGGTTGGTAAATTCAGTTTCTCAACCAAAGTAGTGCTAGCCACATTATTACAACTTCCCCCGTCAATGATCATACTACATACCTTATTGCTGACATGGCATCTAGTATGGAAAATGTTATCTCTTTGTTGCTATGCATCATCCACCTTAATGTGTGCATTGAGAGCACGCCTGGCAACAAGAGACTCACCTGTCTCGGGGTATACCACTCCATCATCATCACTAGCATCAACCAACTCGGGCACCTCATCACTATCATCCTCACTCTCAGTCATCACCTCCCCATTGTCACGCATAATCATCACCTTCCTATTTGGACATTGAGAAGCGATGTGCCCTGAACCCAAACATTTAAAACATTTAATATCTCTATTTCGTGAAGGTTGAGATTCTACCTTGGGTTTGTTGCTAGTTCCCTCATCTTTTCCTTTAGGTGGTTCGGTCTTTCTCTTTGATTTCCACTTTGATTTCCAAGTAGTGCTAGAAACTGAAGTGTACCTTGCTGTCTCTTTTCTCTTTAACTGCCTCTCCACCTTCATAGCCATGTGCACCATGTCCTCTATCTCCACATAATGCTGCAATTCAATTACATTGGCTATGTCCCTATTCAAACCACTCAAAAATCTACCCATCATGGCCTCTCGGTCCTCCTCTACATTAGCCTGAATCATCACCACTTTCAACTCCTTATGGTAATCCGCCACACTCCTAGACCCCGGTGTAAGATTTTGTAATTTCTAGTAAACGTCTCTATAGTAATGGCTAGGAACAAATCTCCTCCTCATGAGAGCTTTCAACTCCTCAGAGTAATTATGGCAATCAAACACCAACTCTATTTTTTTCTCCCACTCAAGATAAACTTAGGGTCAGTTCTACCCTGGAAAGATGGTATTTTCATTTTGATGCTACCAAGGTCTCTATCTACACCATCCCGACCCCTTAGATTTCCCTCAAGTCCTCTTTCACGCCTAACTCTTCTATTTCTACCCGACCCAACTTCAGATGCTAAGTCTTCCTCATCCTCACCATCTCCTTCATTCTCATACTCATTTTCAACTCTATGCTCACGTCGCCTCCTATCTCTCCCACCTTGTAGATTTCTATTCACTACTTCTTGATGATCCATCCTATCCCTCACTTCACCCAACACAAAGTTCAACCGCTCAAACTGTTGTTGCATGGCTTGCAACACAAAGAATGAGTTATCTGCTCTCCCCCTTGGCGATGAGCTATTCCGATGAGACATTATAAGGTGCTGCACAAAAGAATGTTAGTGGTAAAAAAAAACCTCACACACATCCCTTACGTGTTTACACTCAAATAATGGCACTCCACTCGTGTTTCACCCTTAATTGGTTTTTCCCCGATAATAGTCTCACACTCTCTTGCCTTTTACCTGAAGAGTTTTCCCACTCAAGTTCTTTAAGAACTAATTGAACTCAATCAAGACAAAGCAACCTTGTTTTATCCCAACTAGTAATTAGGTCCAAGAAATAAGAACAAGAGTAACACGAAAGGAATGAAAAAAAGCAACACATGAATCAAGGAAATTATACGAATGAAACAGTAACTATAAGACAAGATACCAACTAGAATAATGTATGCAGCCTCTTTGATGATAAGGCTCAAGAAAAATTCTGGATATTTTTTTTTTCAAATTTTCCTTTCTTTTATTTTCTTTTCCTTTCATTTTCTTTCTTTTCTTTTCTTTCCTTTTCTCTTCTATTCTCTAATTCAATCACAAACAACAATACTCAATTCAGAAAATCAAGCAATTGAATTCAAGCACACAAGAATTAACAATGAAATAGAAGAGAATCAATGGAACGACATTCCAAGCAATCGACAAACTTATAGATGCAGTAAACCCTAGTATTTTGAAACCGTAGGTGATGCAAATTTTAGCCAAACCCAAAACCCTAAAGATTTCGGCAACCTACTTTTCGTTTTTGTTTTTTGTTTTTTTTTTGCACCTCTAGAACATTGAAGCCCTAGAATCAAAATTAAAGATACAATAATTAAAAGATAGAATCAGACCTGATTGGAAACCTTGCTCTGAATACCAAATGATATGAATACGCGGGAATGGAATCCCTTGAACCCACAATCAATTTGAAAGCTCCCCAAGAAAGCCAAAATCAAGTCAAAGAATGGAGAATCTAGACCTGATGAGAACTCATTTCAAGAACCCAGATTATATTAAAATCTAGACCCGTTGAAGAACCCGTCTCAAGAACCCTGATTACAAGGAGGAACGCCACAAAGGTTCTGATTTACCTTTGATCAGTTCAAGAGTTCAATCAAGAACAAGAGGAGTAAACTCAACTCACAAAAAAAAAATTCAATATTGTCTAGCCTTCAAATGAGGCTACAAAGAGTTTTTAAACCCAAACCTAATCAAAATCCTAGCCAAAATAGAGACCCTTTTACCCAAAAAGACCCTTGATGAACAGTGCCGGCTACAGTACGCGCGGCTACAGTAAATTCATTAAACTCTAGTTACTAAAAAGTAACTTTTCAAATAAGTCCTTGGCCAAAGTACAAGGCGTTCCCAAAAAACTTAGTTCATAAGAAATAAGACATGTGGGCCAAGCATCTTCAAGCCCAATTATTCTAAGCCAATAAAATAAATCATTTAACCAAATTGGAAGCCTCCAATAAAAATAGGCCATATCTCTAAGTCATGTCTTCCACAGCTTGAATCAAGTGGATCAAAATTGGTTCTCCTTCTTTCAAGCCCATCTTGAGTGTTGGGCTCTTGCTGGCTTCATCCCAAATGGATTGCACCAATCTTTGCATTGCTTCCTTGATCTTCTTGGCCCTTGATCTTGTAATTGACCCATTTGGAACTTGCAAATGATCTTTAAGAGTAGGCCCACCTTGGTTCCCATTACTTGCTATGGGTGAAAGGGATAAAAAGGCTTTAATTGCTTGGTCAAAGCTTATCACATAAGCTTGGAAGATGGATGGTGGAGATCTATCCACCTCAAGAATGTTTTTCACCTACCAATCCAATGGTGGAAACCTTGCTCTGAATACCAAAAGATATGAACCCGCGAGAATGAAATCCCTTGAACCCACAATCAATTCGAAAACTCACCCAAGAAAGCCAAAATCAAGTCAATGGATGGAGAATCTAGACCCGATCAGAACTCGTTTCAAGAACCTAGATTATATTAAAATCTAGACCCGTTGAAGAACCCGTCTCAAGAACCCAAATTACAAAGGAGGAACGCCACAAAGGTTGTGATTTACCTTGGAAAAGTTCAAAAGTTCAATTAAGAACAAGATGAGTAAAACTCAACTCATAAAGAATAAATTCATCAAATTTCATAAAACTTCTTAACATGAGGCAACAAAGAGTATTTAAACTAAAACATAATTAAAACCGTAGCCAAAATAATGCCCCATCTTTCAAAAATACCCCTGAGTGAACAGTGCCACGGTTACAGTACGGCGCTACAGTAACTCGGCTACAATGACCTCTTGAAACCCTAGTTCCTAAAAAGTAACTTTCCAAATAAGCCATTGGCCAAAATACAAGGCCTTCCCAAAAACCAAGTTCATAAGAAATAAGACATATGTGGGCCAAGCATCCTCAAACCCAATTATTCTAGACTAATTCCTATAACTAATAAAAAAAAGCCCCTTTAATGAAATAAACAAGTCCATGGCCTTCAATCAAATAATCATAATAATAGGCCCTGCCCTAATTTATGTTGCACTGTTCCATAGCTTGTATCACGTGGATGATCACTAGATCTCCTTCTCTCAAGCCCATATTAGATATTCGGCTCTTGCTAGACTCGTCCCAAGTGGATTGCACCAATCCTTGCATCGCTTCCTTAATCTTCTTGGCTCTTGATCTTGTAATTAACCCATCTGGAACTTGCAAAGGATCTTTAAGACTAGGTCCAACTTGGTGCCCATCAGTGAGAGGCTGTGGTGTGCATGGGGGAGAACGACTGCGAGGTGGGAGCTCGCCGGTGTGGGAGGAGGCTGGTGGTGGTGGTGGTGAGGCTAGGCGGCGCACGGCGGCGCCTAGCTAGGCTGAGGGAGAAACAGCTAGGAGAGGGGCAGCGTACTCGTGAAGGAGAGGGAGGAGAGAGAGTGAGGGAAGCGAAAAGTGAGGGAGAAGAGAGAGGGGTCTGCGTATTTAATCCAGTCCCTTCATCTTGGGATTACAAAACGATCTAACGGTAGGGAATTAAAACCCTGATTTGAAAATACTTAAACATTAACTTAATTAAAAGCACTGAGAGAAATAAAGGTAGAATATTATTTAAACTAAACTTTAGTTTATAAGATAATATTCCTACATCATTAATAAAATGATGAAGTCTTATTTAATATCTTTAAAAGAATAAAACCATTTGATTTAATGATATGAACCCACATGAATGAAATCCCTTGAACCCACAATCAATTTGAAAACTCACCCAAGAAAGTCAAAATCAAGTCAATGGATGGAGAATCTAGACTCGATAAGAACTCGTTTCAAGAACCTAGATTATATTAAAATCTAGACCCGTTGAAAAATCCGTCTCGAGAACCCAGATTATGAAGTAGGAAAGCCACAAAAGTTGTGATTTACCTTTGATAAGTTCAAAAGTTCAACTAAAAACAAGAGGAATAAAACTCAACTCACAATGAATAAATTCATCAAATTTCATAAACTTATTAAAATGAGGTTACATAGAGTATTTAAAGCAAAACCTAATCAAACCCTAGACAAAATAAATCCCCAACTTCCAAAATTGCCCTTGGATGAACAGTGTTGCGGCTACAGTACTCGCTACAGTAAAACCCTAACCCTAGTTCAATAAAATAATAACTTTCCTAACATGCCCTTGCATAGGCCCCCTTAAGTGCTTCCCATAATAAACTCAATTATTCTAAACTAATAAAATAAGTATTTTAAATGAATTAAACATGTTGAAAGCCTTCAAGTGCCCAAAGCCTTTAAGTCATGTTGTTGTCCTTTCCATGGCTTATCAAATGAATCAAAACTGAATCTTCATCCATTAAGCCCTTGATTTTCTAATTGGCCCATCTGGAACTTGCAACATATCTTTAAGACTAGGCCCATCTTGGTTCCCATCATTCCCCCTCTCCTCAAAAGGATTTGACCTCGAATCTCCACTTGGATCAAAGGGAAAAATGTTAGTAATATTATCATTAATTTCATATGCATTATTATTAATTTGTTCAATAATTTAAAAAACTCCATCCAAGCTACTCCTGTCGTCAACAGGTAAATGCATTAAATCTAAAGGAGTAAATGGATTAAGTCTATAAGAAATTTCAAAATGAGAATATAACGTGGTAGTATACATGGTCCTATTATATGCAAACTATATAAATCTATCCACAACCACAAAAATAGAATCTCTACTCCTTTCTTTCCTAGGCAGCCCCAAAACAAAGTCCATAGATATGTCTACCCATGACTCACTAGAAACAGGTAAGGATGTATACAACCCATGTGGCAAAAGCTTAAATTTGGCCTTTCTACATGTAATGCACCTGCCACAAATGCGATTGACATCTCTCTTCATCTTAGACCAACATAAATGTTCATACAAAATGTTTAAAGTTTTCTTGACACCAGAATGACTACTCCAATTATATGCAAACTCAATGAAACACAAATGATACTCTCGCAAACGTTCATGCAACAAGTCAATGTATGGCAAATGATAGTCCCACAAACGTTCATGAAACATACACAAGCGTTCATGAAACACACCTAAAGCTTTTCTTACACCAAAATGATCACTCCAATTATAAGCAAACTCAATGAAAGGCAAATGATACTCCCGCAAACGTTCATGCAACACAATGAAAGTCTTCCTCACACCAAAATTACCCAACAAACCACTATGTCTATCACACACAAGCAACTTACGCATAAAACTAGTAGGTATACAAAATCTATTCTCTCTAAACAAGTACCAATCTAGTTTATAGAACTTACCAAATGATGCTATCTCACTTGTTCCATACACACTAGCAAGGTCATCATCATTAGCATGCAATTCCTTATTACATTCAAGTCTGAACAATTTTGCATCTAAAATGAAGACAAGGACATACCTTCTTACTAAAGCATCAATCACAAAATTTTCCATACCTTGTGTGTATTTGAATACATGAGGAAAAGTCTCAATACAGTCCTCCCACTTAGCATGCATTCTACTCAACAACTTACCTTGTCCCATCAAGTGTATCTAGGACTCATGTTTTCCAAAGAAAGGTCGTGATATGAACCCGCAGGAATGGAATCCCTTGAACCCACAATCAATTTGAAAACACTCAAAGAAAGCCAAAATCAAGTCAATGGATGGAGAACCTAGACTCGATGAGAACTCATTTCAAGAACCTAGATTATATCAAAATCTAGACCCGTTGAAGAACCCATCTCAAGAACCCAGATTACAAAGGAGGAACGCCACAAAGGTTGTGATTTAAATTCGATAAGTTCAAAAGTTCAATTGAGAACAAGATGAGTAAAACTCAACTCAGAATGAATAAATTCATCAAATTTCATAAACTTCTTAACATGAGGCAACAAAGAGTATTTAAACTAAAACCTAATTAAAACCCTAGCTAAAATAAAGCCAAATGATCATTAGCAAAGGCATCATCATTAGCATGCAATTCCTTTTCATATTCAAGTCTCAACAATTTTGCATCTAAAATGAAGATAAGGACATACCTTCTTGCTAAAGTATCAACCACAAAATTTTTCATACCTTGTGTGTATTTGAATATATGAGGAAAAGTCTCAATATAGTCCTCTCACTTAGCATGCATTCTAGTCAACAACTTACCTTGTCCCTTCAAGTGTGTCAATGACTCATGTTTTTCAAAGAAATGTCGGGTAGGGATTGTTGCACCTGGCACAAAATCAATGTAGTGTTCCATCTCCCTAATAGGTGGCAATCCACTAAACACACCGTTAGGAATCATGACCTCATATCCCTGCAACAAAGAAACAACACTAGGCAAAGAGTCGTTAAATTCGTTAGTATAAAAGCTTGCCTTAGCATAAAAACTCACTTTCGTCTTTCTCTTTCTCTTTGCAATCTCTCTTTCTTTTTCCTCTTGTGGCTCCACTTTTTTTTCTTGACTCTCAACCACCTCTCCATTTTCTTTTTCACTCTCGCTTTCTGTTGATGTTTCCGGCCTCATTTTCTTTTTTCCTCACTCTCTTTGTTCTTTTCACTCCCTTTTTTTCTTTCACTTTCCTCTTTCTTTGAACTCTCGGCCTGTAATACCCGAATCCTACTGCGTAAGTCTTTACGTCATTTATTAATATTATTTTTAAGTTAATATTTTGAAACAAAGAATTTCACTTTTTTTATAAATTATTTTAAGATGGGTGTGTCTTATATTTTTAAAGTGGGTTATTTTCTTGAGTCCTTTACTTTTGTCTAATTAAAATATGACCCCAAACCTTCTCAACCATAGGATGGGTAGGTGAGAAAATATCCTTCTATGTTTGAATCTCCACCATCCATTTCTTGGCTTGTAAGACAAGCTTTGACTAAATTACTTTTCCTCTAAACGAAACTGTCGGCTTCCTCCATAAGCAACCCGAGTTCTTTTCCTTCTCCTATACACTGAAACAAACTTTCTCCTTCTCCTCTACTTCCATTGACGGCTTCTAAGGCAAGAGACGAGTAAACTCTTTCTCATTTCCCTTCACCCGTCGATCCTAAGGCGCACGAAGGAGAGAAAATTTCTCAAGTCTCCTCTTTCGCATGAGAGAGACCTTTTGGTTTCCTCCAAGCCGTGTAAATCCCTTTCACTTCTTCCAGTCGATTTCTCTCATTTCCCTAAAACAAAGCTTCTCACCGAAACTCTTCAAGAAGATCAACCTTGTAAGTAAATTCCTTTGGCTTTAAATTTCTGGTTTTGAAATCCTAGATTTATAGGTTTACATAGGGTTTCATTTAAGAAATTTATGTTTGTGTTCCAATTTTAGATTTCCGAATTTGTCTCCCTTTTCCTTGTTGCCGTGTACTTCTGTGGCCTCAAAAGAGATCTACGCAGTTAACAATCTTTTCTTGGGTTTCTTGCAAATTGGGGGTTTTCGGATTTCATGATTAGCCGAGTACTATGTGGTAATTTCTAGAAACATTTCTCATTTGTTTTCTCTATTAGCTGCTCTACTTAGTAGTAAACGAAAAACCCAAATTTTCTGGTTTAAAACCGAGCACCTTGAGTTTTGTCTTGCCGTGGGTCATGCCCTGTTTTGGTGATTTCGAGTTGAGTGTATGTATATGCTCTGTTTTTGGTCCTAAGCCTTGTAAGTGTTCTATTTCATGAGTCTAGCTGTGTGTGTGTGTTCTGTCTCATGGATCTAGCTGTGCTTGTGTGTGTGTGTGTTATGTTTTATGGCCCTAAGCCGTGTGTATGTATGTCTGTCTTGGTGTGTATAACAGCCGAGTGTCCCAAGGCAGAATTTTATAGTCCCTTTCCTTATGTTTTCTTGAGTCTAAGTCATGTTTTACTTTTGTTAAACTCATGTCTTTAATTGTTAAAATTATAGAGTTAAGGTTATGATTTTCAAACATGTTTCCTCAAGTTATGGCCTAAGTAAGCCATTAAGAATTTTAAACCTAAGTTAGTAAGCTTACTTAGAAACCCTTAAGTTACCAAGAGTGTATCTTTTATTAGTATTTGTTTTAGAAAAATATGTGAGGTTCTTAAATAATTGAAGGAAGACGCTAAGGGTTGATTTATGCCGTGCAAATAATTTAATGAGCGAAGAAGACGCCTTAATTCCATTTCTTGGAATTTAAGGGAGCACGTATGGATATTGGGTAGTAAAGTCCTTAGTAAAATGAATTTTAACATGTTATTTCCTTTTATTTAATAGGAGTGTAATTGCAATATTTAAAGACTACTTATAAAGTCTCGAGGTAAGTAGCTATGACCATGCTCCTTACACACAAAGCTCTTTTATGAAAGAATATCTCTCTCTTTGCACATGTTCTCTTACAAAAGGATAAATATATATATTATGTACAAGCCTTCCTTGGTAGCCCCTATTAAGTATCCTATTGATTACAATTGTGTGTATGTAAGGTAATGCATCATGAAACTTTATGCATGCTCTCTTTAAATATCTATGCCTTACTTATATGTAACATGACATGAAACACATTTTTTTAAGTAAAAAGCATTTGCATTGGACTAAAGGAAGATAATGAAAATGTTTAACTAAAAAGGAAATAAAATAGAAGAACTAAAAGCATGAACATACATAATGGCCTCATGAATGAAAGGGTACCAAAGAATGGGCAGATGGCAATGCTGGGTAAGTGGTACTGGTAGTGCACCCAGTGCTACTCCCACAAAAAGGGGTTCCAACCTGTGACCGTAGGTGGAATCCGGGTCCAAAAGACCGCTAACCCCAACACACGGGGTGTAATAGTGTGTATTGGCCCAAGAAAGTGAAATATAAAGTAAAGTCATTTCATTAGTCATTTATGCATGAAAAGTACATGTAAGCATGAACACAGTTTACGCATGAAGATGTAGTTAAGCATGAAAGTAAGAGTATGCATGAAAAGTACTGTTAGACAGGAAAGGTACGGTTAAGCATGAAGTAATGATGCATGAAAGTGTAGTTATTCTTTAATTATTTATGCATGAAAGCATTTGTTAAGAACTAGTAAACATTTATGTCTGCATGTTTTCAGAAGGAAAATATTATGTGACTATTAAGTTAACGGCATGGTGTACTGCTTACTGAGTATTAGACTCACGTTGTGTTAATGTTTTAAACGTCCAGGTATGAACGATGATGCTGCGGAGCCAGGCGCTGCTAAGGAGGGAGGGGCTGAAGTTTAGAGTTCCCGGTTGGTTTGAATTGAAGGACAGTGATTATGTTTCCCTTATGTTTCTATTTTGGGTCCCATGTTGGGACATTGTGTTGGTTTGACTTTAAAACAATATGCCTTGGACAACGGTGTAAATACTATGGTGGGGTGATGGTAACGGTATATTTTCTATGGTGGGGTGATGGTAACCCCACATAGGAAGGTTAAATGCCTTTTTGTATGTGTTATGGGGGACTGAGTCCTCTTAATTAGAACTAGTATGTTTTGATAATTGGATAATGGACTCTGAGAGTCCTCTGTTTTGAATTCGAAACAAATTGTTTACCAGGTGCTTACTTTTAAACAGGAAACGCAGTGTACACATACGACATGTTCATGTCCATTTTAAAAAAAAATGCATAGTAAAAATAGTACTAATAATAAAAAGGTAAAAAGAAAAAGGCCAATTGCCGCGACCACGTCTCGGTCGAAGGATTGGGGCGGAGTTGTGACAAATCTTGGTATCAGAGCCAGGTTAAGGAGTCCTGTAGACTTTAGGGATAACTAGGCTGAAGCTCCCTCTCTAAAGCATGCCAAGCTCTGCAGCAGGTTCAACGTTATTTTACTGCACGTTATAAATTCTGTAAAAGATTTGAGAGTCACATATGTTCTTTGTTTATGTGTTGCTAATACTATTGTCATGCATGTTCCAGTATGGCATCCCAGAATAATAGTAATAAGCGTCGAGGGCGACCCAGTGCCCACGTTTCTGAAGACCAGCCTGAGACTCCAAGAGATTCTGGAGATCTCATTGATGCGGCGACACGCCTCATCGAGGCTTTCACTAGTGGTCAAACTACAACGCAGGCACAGGCCCCACACCCGACTGCCTTTGACCGCTTTTGCAAACAGCACCCTCCGCTGTTTGATGGCAAGGGTACTGAGATAGATGCCGATAACTGGCTCGAACGCCTCGAAAAGATCTTCAGTGTGATTCCGTGTACGGAAGAGCAAAAGGTGGAGTTCGCAGTTTATAATCTGGCTGACGTAGCTAACTGATCCCACCAAATAATCGCATAACCAATGAACTCAATTATAGCCAACTTCACCTTCTTCTCCTCAGAGTAATTATGACAATCAAACACCAACTCTATTCTTTTCTCCCATTCTAAATAAACTTCAGGGTCAGTTCTACCTTGGAATGATGGTATTTTCATTTTGATGCTCCCAAGGTTCTTATCACTCCATCTCGACCCCCTGGGTTTGCCCTAAGTCATCTTCCATGCCTTAGTCCTCTATGTCCACCAAATCCAACTTCAGATGTTAGGCCTTTCTCATCCTCACTATACTCTCCATTCTCATACCCATTCTCAATACTAGGCTCACGTCACCTCCTATCTCTCTCACCTTGTAGATTTTTAATCACTGCTTCTTGATGATCCATACTAGCCATCACTTCACCCAACACCAAGTTCAACCGCTTAAACTGTTGTTGCATGGCTAGCAACACAAAGGATGAGTTATCTGCCATCTCCTTTGGTGATGAGTCGCTCCTATGAGACATCATAACGTGCTGCACAAAAAGTATGTTAGTGGAAAACCTCACACACTCCCTTACATGTTTACACTCAAATAATGACATTTCACTTGTGTTCTACTCTTAATTGGCTTTTTATCCGATAATAGTCTCACACTCTCTTGCCTTTTACCTCAAGAGTTTTCCCTCTCAAGTTCTTTAAGAACTAATTGAACTCAATCAAGACAATGCAACCTTGTTTTATCCCAACTAGTAATTAGGTCCAAGAAACAAGAACAAGAAATAAGGAAATAGTAAAATGACACGAGACTCATGAAAATTATATGAAGGAAAGAGTAATTACAAAATAAGATACCAACTAGAAATATGTATTCAAGCCTCTTTGATGATAAAGCTCAATCAACAAATGTATTTCTTTCTCTTTGTTGTAACTATGTAGCAACCTTTGAATATGCTACATCTTCTTTTCTTCTTCTTCTTCTTTTTTTTTTCAAATTTTCTTTTCTTTTCCTTTCTTTTCTTTTCTTTTCTTTTCTCTTCTTTTCTCTAATTCAATCACAAACAGCAATATTCAATTGTGAAAATCAAGCAATTAAATTCAAGCACACAAGAATTGACAATGAACTAGAAGAGAAACAATGATATGGCACTCCAAGCAATTGACAAACTTAGAGATGCAAGAAATCCTAGAATTTTGCAAACCCTAGGTGATGTCAATTTCAGCCAAACAAAAAATCCTAAGAATTTAGGCAACCTACTTTTTGTTTTTGTTTTTTTTTTCAACCCTAGAACAATGAAGCCCTAGAATGAAAATTAGAGATGCAAAAATTAAATGATTGAATTAGACCTGATTGGAAACCATGTTCTGAATACCAAATGATATGAACCCACGGGAATGAAATCCCTTGAACCCACAATCAATTCAAAAACTCACCCAAGAAAGCCAAAATCAAGTCAATGGATGGAGAATCTAGACCCGAAGAGAACTCGTTTCAAGAACTAGATTATATTAAAATCTAGATCCGTTGAAGAACCTGTCTCAAGAACCCAGATTACAAAGGAGGAAGGCCAAAAAAGTTGTGATTTACCTTTGATAAGTTCAAAAGTTCAATTAAGACCAAGAGGAGTAAAACTCAACTCACAATGAATAAATTCATCAAATTTCATAAACTTCTTAACATGAGGCAACAAAGAGTATTTAAACTAGAACCTAATTAAAACCCAAGCCAAAATAATGCCCCATCTTCCAAAAATACCCCTGAGTGAACAGTGCCGCAGCAACAGTACATTGCTACAGTAACTCGGCTACAGTAACCTCTTGAAACCCAAGTTCCTAAAAAGTAACTTTTCAAATAAGCCCTTGGCCAGAATACAGGGCCTGTCCAAAATCCCTAATTCATAAGAAATAAGACATATGTGGGCCAAACATCCTCAAACCCAATTATTCTAGACTAATTCCTATAACTAATAAAATAAGCTCATTTAATGAAATATACAAGTCCAAGGCCTTCAATCACATAATCATAATAATAGGCCCTAATTTATGTTAAGCTATTCCATAGCTTGTATCACATAGATGATCACTGGATCTCATTCTCTAAAGACCATCTTGAATATTTGGCTCTTGCTAGACTCGTCCAAAGTGGATTGCACCAATCTTTGCATTGCTTCCTTGATCTTCTTGGCTCTTGACCTTGTAATTGACCCATCTGGAACTTGCAAATGATTTTTAAGACTAGGTCCATCTTGGCACCCATCACTCTTGCTGCCAAGCATGCTTTCAATATATAAATTAAGATGGATGATACAGAGCAGTAGAGCGAGAACACTTTTCATACTAAATGCCACATCAACAACAAGGTATGTAGTATGATCATTGATGGGCGGAGTTGTATTAATTTGGCTAGCACTACTTTAGTTGAGAAATTGAATTTATTTGCCTTGAAACACCCTAGACCATACAAGTTGCAGTGATTGAGTGATTGTGGGGAGGTTAGGGTAAATAAGCAACTGCTATTTTCTTTTTCAATTGGGAAATACCAGGATTTGGTACTTTGTGATGTAGTGCCTATGCATGCTAGCCATATTTTATTGGGAAAGCCATGGCAATATGACAGGAAGGTGATTCATGATGGGTTAAGGAACATGTACAATTTGAAAATGATGGAAAAATAATCAAACTTGCTACTTTAACTCCAACACTGGTCCATGGGGGCCAACTGAAACAAAAAAGTGAGGTTGCTCAAAAAAGAAAGAGTGAAAATGAGAGTGATCAAAAAATAAAGTTTGAAAGTGAGAGATATCAAAAAAGAAAAAGCGAAAAAGAGATTGAGCTAAAAAGCAAGAGTGAAGCCGAGATTGAGAAAAAAAAGAAATAGTGAGGCTGAAACATCAAGAGAAAGAGAGTGAAAAAGAAAATAGAGAGGTGGCTGAGAGTCAAGAAAAAAGAGTGGAGTCACGAGAGGAAAAAGAAAGAGAGATTGCAGAGAGAAACAGAAAAACAAAAGTGAGTTTTTATGCAAAAGCAAGCTTTTATACTAACAAATTTAACGACTCTTTGCCTAGTGTTGTTTCTTTGTTGCAGGGATATGAGGTCATAATTCGTAGAGGTGTGTTTAGTGGATTACCACCATTTAGAGAGATAGAGCATTACATTGATTTTGTGCTAGGTGCGACAATCCCTACCCGACCTTTCTTTGAAGAACACGAGTCCTTGACACACTTCAAGGGACAAGGTAAGTTGTTGACTAGAATGCACGCTAAGTGGGAGGACTATATTGAGACTTTTCCTCATGTAATCAAATACACACAAGATAACTCGCTAGTACTTTTGAACAATATACACACTAGAATGCACAATATACAATAACTCAGCTACAGTACTTTTGAAACCCTAGTTCGCTACAGTACTTCTTGAAACCATAGTTCAACAAAATAAAAAAATTTCCCAACATGCTCTTGAATAGGCCCCCCCTTAAGTCCTCATAATTAAACCCAATAATTCTAAACTAATAAAATAAGTCATTTAAATGAATTAAACAAGTTGAAAGCCTTCAATGGCCCAAAGCCTTTAAGTCATGTTGTTGCCTTCTTCCATAGCTTATCAAATGAATCAAAACAAGATCTTCATCCTTTAAGTCCATCTTGAGTGTTGGAGTCTTGCTAGCTTCATCCAAAGTGGATTGTGCCAATTCTTGCATTGCCTCCTTGATCTTCTTGGCTCTTGACCTTGTAATTGAATCATCTAGAACTTACAAAAGATCTTTAAGACTAGGTCCATCTTGGTGCCCATCAACTTATTTAGAGAGAATAGACTTTGTGTGCCTACTAGTTTTATGCGTAAGTTGCTTGTGTGTGATAGACATAGTGGTTTGTTGGTAACTTTGGTGTAAGGAAGACTTTTGAGGTGTTGCATGAACGTTTGTGGGAGTATCATTTGTCATTCATTGACGTGTTGCATGAACGTTTGTGGAAGTATCATTTGTCATTCATTAACGTGTTGGATGAACGTGTTGGATGAACGTTTGTGGAAGTATCATTTGCCATTCATTGAGTATGCATATAATTGGAATGATCATTTTGGTGTAAGGAAAGCTTTAGGTGTGTTTCATGAACGTTTGTTGGAGTATCATTTGCCATTCATTGAATTGTTACATGGACGTTTGCAGGAGTATCATTTGCCCTTATTAGAGTTTGCATATAATAAAACCTTGCATATTACTATTTCTTAATCTCTGTTTGAAATTGCTTATGGTTTTAATCCACTTACTCCTTTAGCTTTGATGCTTTTGCTTGTTGATGACAGGTGTAGCTTGGATGGACCTTTTCAAATTCTTGAGAAAATTAATGAAAATGCATATAAAGTGGATCTTCCAGGTGAGTATCATGTTTATGCTATTTTCAATGTTACTAACATTTTTCCCTTTGATGCAGGTGGAGATTCAAGGTCGAATCCTTTTGAGGAGAGGGAGAACGATGGGAACCAAGGTAGGCCTAGTCTTAAAGATCTTTTGCAAGTTCCAGATGGGCCAATTACAAGATCAAGAGCTAAGTAAATCAAGGAAGAAATGCAAGGATTGGTGCAATCCACTTGGGACGAGTCTAGCAAGATGCGAATAGTCAAGATGCGCTTGAGAGAAGGAGATCCAGTGATCATCCATGTAATACAAGTTATGGAAGAGTACCACATAAATTAGGGCCTATGATTATGATTATATGATTGAAGGTCTTGGACTTGTTTATTTCATTAAAGGGGCTTATTTTATTAGTTATAGGAATTAGTTTAGAATAATTGGGCTTGTGGATGCTTGACCCACATATGTCTTATTTCTTATGAAGGGCTTTTGGGAAGGCCTTGTATTTTGGCCAAGGGTTTATTTGGAAAGTTACTTTTTAGAAACTAGGGTTTCAAGAGTTACTATAGCGGAATTACTGTAGCGAAACTACAGTAGCGCGATACTATTCATTCATGGGTATTTTTGGGAGAAAGGGTTTTATTTTGGCTAGGGTTTTAATTAGATTTTGGTTTAAATACTCTTTGTAGCCTCATTTTGATCAGTTTATGAAATTTGATAAATTTATTCATTGTGAGTTGAGTTTTATTCCTCTTGTTCTTGATTGAACTTTTGAACTTATCAAAGGTAAATCAAAACTATTGTGGCATTCCTCCTTATAATCTGGGTTCTTGAGACAGGTTCTTCAATGGATCTAGATTTTAGTATAATCTAGGTTCTTGAAACGGATTCTCATTGGGTCTAGATTCTCCATCCATTGACTTGATTTTGGCTTTCTTGTGTGAGTTTTCAAATTGATTGTGGGTTCAAGGGATTCCATTCCCACGGGTTAATATCACTATCCCAACCAGAAATGTAGAACTTGAGCCGTGTCACCTACGACGAGCTAGTCCGACGAGAACGTCGGCAATTTAAGGGGGGTAGATTGTGATGCCCCATATGATAAGAATAGGGGTAGGTGGTGTATGGGATCCCACATTGCTTGGGAATGATAAGTTCTTGCTCTTTATATGGTCCCAATGGGGCTCCTGTATCATTGACTAGTCC
The DNA here is from genome assembly GCA_961763995.1 of Juglans cinerea. Lineage (NCBI taxonomy): Eukaryota > Viridiplantae > Streptophyta > Magnoliopsida > Fagales > Juglandaceae > Juglans > Juglans cinerea. The sequence continues at coordinate 18,865,730 of CAUIVZ010000010.1, forward strand.
TTTTAGAGAATAAGCCATGTGGTTTGGGCCTTCCATTGTGGCGTTACACAGTACAACCCTAACTCCCACTACCCACACACACATGCGCTCAAACACAAGGGGTGATGGGGTCTCAAGGGCTCAATATCAAGGGAAACACCGTCAACACACACAAACATTTAATTTTACTCTTAGAGGTTTTCTTGGAAGAAACTAGGGTTTTCCCGAGGGGGGCAGGAGGCCGAAAACTTGAAGTTGTAATATTTATCCTGTTTTCAAGGGATCTTGGCCATGATACACGACATGAACATCACACCTATGCCATGCACACACTCAAACGCCTAAGACCTAACCAAGGTCAAGGGAAAACATGACCACCTTTCGACCAAGGGCCTCTTGGCCAAATGCTTGGAGTGCCTTCGTGAGTGAGACAAACCCTAGCAACTCCACACACGCCAGATGATAAGGGTTATGTTTTGTTGTTTTTAATTAGTTAAACAGACCTTGTTACAACTTGCTTGATCATGTTATATTGCGTTGGATTTTTGTAGACTCTCAACCTACTTTGGATAATATTTGTATATGCCCTGTGAACTTTGCATTCTTATTTGTTATCAGATGCACTAGTTGATTGATGATAATCTATTTGCTATGTGATGCCTTTTTAATAGGTTTTGCATGATGTTCTTGCTATGTTTACTTGTTCATGATGTTTTCAGGTATACTTAGAAATATTGGTTCAAGTTGTTTGCTATAACATGTTTGTGTAAGTCTCAAATGATTCGGCCATGCACATGTTTTTGGGTTTAAAATATTGTTCTCCGACTTTGGTATGTCTCGAATGTTATTGCCCATGTTTGTGAACTGAGTATTCGAATGTTCTAAAATTTTCAAGCCGTAACATGAGATGTTCAATGTTGTATCACATGGTTACATGATTCTTGGCTTTTACATGTCTGCATGATGCATTAGAAGAAAAGTGTCACAAGTCCATGTCACATGCATTTGGGTTGTGGACTACTTTTCAAAGAAAAGAGACTGTACATGTTTTATCATGACCCCAAATGCTAGGATGGGAGAATGTCCTGGTGGAACTCTTCTGTCTACTCTGGAGTGCATAAATTAGAGTGGTAGCCCCTGGGTCAACAAAGTATCATCGGCCGACCTCGGATGGATCCTTGTGGAAAGGATACCGGAGCAGGGTAGCACCTGAAGCTAGTGGGTTCCACACATGTTTATATGCGGTGAAGGCGAAATGATCCACACCTTAGTCAAGTGGGCCGTTGGATGATGTAGTAGCTAGTGGGGAATCAACGGTGCATAGGGGAGCCGTGAGGTACCAAACTACATGTTACAAGAAGTGAACAAGGAAATGAATTAATGATGTGTTATATGTATAGTTTTCAATGTGCAAAAATGAAAAAGATGTTTTATTGAAAAGTCAACACATGTTTGAAAAGGTCAAATCGCATGAACCAAGTTTTGTGTCAAGTACATGTCCATGCATTCATTTCATTGTTTGTCTTTATATGGCTATGCTATTTGTGGTATGTTGTCTGTTCACTTACTGAGATTTTTTAAAATCTCATCGTGGTAGTTTCCACTACCATTTCCAACTCGGAATGGTAGAAGTTGTTACAGGACAAGAGACCTGACGCTCGGTGGAGCCATCCTTAGTGGAGCGGCTAGAAGTTGTTGATCAATTCATAACTGAAGTGCAACAGCTCTTCGAGGAGTTGAGAAATATAATCAACAAAGACAAGGCGATGTAGAGAAGGCCTTGTAGGATTTGGAGATGGATCTTTAAAGAAAAATTGTAGTCAAAAGGGAATTATGGTTTACCCTTGGGAGATCCCTAATGTTTTTGGGAGATTTCATAACACTATTTATTTTGAGGAGATTTTAACAATGAAATCATTTTGGATATTTAGTTTTTATGGTACCATGATATTTTGCAAAAATTGCTCTAAATCTTACTTAGATTTACATATATTTTTGCTGCGATTTATTACATACTCCTAGAATACAATAGGTGCATTGCATCTTAACCGTCATGTACGTATGTAGTCTGGAATTACATATCTCGATGCTTCAATCACCGTCCATTCCCAAGCGGGCACTGGTGGCGTCACAGGCTGTATATGGGGTCTGATGAGTTGCTTTTAAAACCCTCTCCTTGATCTCTGAATGTGTCAGAATTACATACCAATTCTTTAAGTACAATAGGCCATTTTCCCCTAGTCTAAATCCTTCTGGCATTTCATTTCTCTCCACCCTTTCTGATAGCTAACAACTTGCCATCTTCAATGTGATATTCCTTTACTGCCTCCCAGTCCAAGGGTATGATATCTTGTACCGAAGCCAAATGTCGGGGTCTTGTTGGAGGCTTCCAATTAGCAAGTTCCTCATGCTCTTTGGGGTAGATTCAGAAGGATCTTCAGCTTTCGCTTTATGACTTAATGCATCTGCCACAACGTTAGCTTTATCAGGATTATATTTAATCTCACACTGGTAGTCATTAAGCATTTCTAATCATCTCCGATGTAATACCCAGGCCCGCGGAGGAGCAAACGGCGTCATTTAGGTAGGTAAGATTTTTTTTCTCTGGCTCCCTTTTCCCCACCCCCAATGGTTTTCATTTCCCCTTTCCCTCTTGATTTTCAATTTTCTCTGCGTCCAATTTCCTCTCCCATGTTGTTGTAACCTCCACCCCAGCCTCATTCAAACACCCCACTTGAACCCCATTCCATAACTGACCTCTTCATCCATGGTTTTCATCTTCCCCGTAGGTACTCCCTCTTTTCTCATCACAGTTCAGTCTGATGCCATTCTCCATACACATTGGTAAAGATCTCACCTACCATCTCCCCATTTTACGACAGCCTGCACCACTGCCAACCAGTCTTCATAACTGCTTCTCCACTTTCAGCAGCCCCAAAACAACACAACAAACCTCCATCTCGGACAACCACCCCTCAGCCCTTTTATCACCTAGGTCTAAGACACTGCACCACCATGGAGACCACCGTAGGTCTTGGTCATCCCTTATAGTAAGCCGAGTTACACCACACCAAAATCAAACCATGCCCATCACGTATGCATGACCCACTTGAGTTCGTCGTGAGGCAACAACCCATTTGACACCACCACCACCGTGAAGACGTAGCGACTCAACCCATGCGCACCATAAAGGAACGGTTTTAGCCATCTCCTCTACGCAGAACCAACGCTCACCATAGCTCACCCACGAAGCCACATCGCGAACTCTGATCACCACTGTCGCCCAGCCACCACAAGCAGTGCTCTCTCTGTTTACAGCACACCTAAACAGGGGAAGTATTTTCCCCCACCGTGTCTCACGAAATAGAGGATGAATGCAAGGAAAAGAAGCATGAAGACACTGCACAAGTACACCACCGAATGTAGAGAACACCATGCAAAGTTGATGAAAAGCACAATGCAGCAGATGAAAAAGTATAAAGCACTGGTACTGAAAAGCAAAACAACAAAAGGAAAGCATGGCACGACAAGTCAACCTTAAAGGCTGTACTGATTACACACAATAGCAATAAAGTGATGAAAAGCAAAGTCAAAGAAACATATTGCAGTAGATTTCTTGTAAAATAATAGAAAATAAAAATTTAACTTTAGGACTCTTCCTTTTGATCCTTTTGTTTTTCCTTCTGTAATGTGTATATATATATATGTAGCAGATCCTTGTATCAACTTGACTCAAGGAAATGAGAATCAATTTTTCTCTATATTGAAACTTCATTTCAAGTTCTTATTGTTCTTGTTTCATTTCTAGCATGGTATAAGAGCAAGCTATTTGTCCTACTGTGTTTGCTTAAATCTGCAAACAAATTTCATCTCTTAAGCCATGACATCCTCCTCTTCCTCTTCTCCTGTTTCCGTTGTTGAGGACCCAAGCAGTCCATTCTTCCTACATCACCCCCATTAACTGGTTTGAATTATATATCTTGGAGCAGGTCATTTCTGCTCTCCATTTCAATCAAAAACAAACTGGGCTTCCTGGATGGCACCATTAATACTCTTGAGTTGTCAGATCCCTCATATGTGTCGTGGCTGAGATGCAACAACATTTTATTGGCTTGGATCCTAAATTCAGTTTCAAAGGATATTGCTTCTAATGTATTTTTCATGACCTCAGCTAAGCAAGTTTGGGACAAACTCAAAGAAAGATTTGCTCAATCTGATGAAGCTAGAATTTATCACCTCCAGCACAAGCTCAGTAGCATTGTTCAAGGGCACCTCTCTGTAAGTGATTACTTCACAGAACTTAATGCTATTTGGGAAGAACTACACAGTTACAGACCACTTCCTTGTTGTTCTTGTGGAAAGTGCACTTGTGATGCCTTAAAAACGGTTGGTGAGGCCCAACAAGGAGATTATGTTTTTAAGTTTTTAATGGGCTTAAATGATAGCTATGATTCTGTGAGGAGGCAAATCATTTTACTAAGTCCCTTACCTTCACTAGACAAGACCTTTTGACTGATTTTGCAAGAAGAAAGACAAAGGCAGGCTAGAAATACAGCACTACCCATCTCAGAGTCTTCTGCCCTTTTAGCCTACCAAAATCTTCTAAAGAAAAGGGAAAAATTAGACCTGATTTGTAACGCCCCGTTCCCGCAGGGATCGAAGAGTTACTCCCTATAACTTAAAACTCACAGTTCATCAATATATTTATAGACTCCAAAATATAACGTCATCAGAATACTACAAAATCTTTTAATAAAATCCGCAACTTCTCATAAATATTCTATGAGTAATCCACTATACTTAAATAATCATCCCACCGATGCTCCATAATCTTGATCCTTAGCTGGACTATTCAAAAATCATCTGAAAAATAATTGGAGATAAGGGGTGAGTTATCAACAACTCAGTAAGCAGAGGACATATACTAGTGTATAAACATGAGCATTTTCACAGAGTTCAGAATGCAGAAACAAAACATTTCAGTATCAATATGCAAATCTCAAAAATACATATTATCGAAAAATCAGAGCGAATTTTCAAACATTTCATATTCAGAAACCAACTTTTCATATTCAAAGACTCCTTTGACACAACATGACTGAACATCTTCGTCTTATCATATCATATCAGAGCATCGTATCAGAACAGAGACCATGTTTAACCCCTGTGGTAGGGTTGTGCATCTTGCGGAAAGCCAAGCAGAACATAAATCACCGTGTTACAAAAGCGATTGCACTCAGAACAGAAAACCACTATTATATCCCGTGGTGGGCCAGAGGTCACTATTATCTCCCGTGACAGGGACATAGTTCACTATTATATCCCGTGACAGGGCCAGAGGTCACTATTATCTCCCGTAATAGGGCTAGAGGTCACTATTATATCCCGTGAGAGGGCCACATATCAGAGCAAAACAGAATTATAATCACCATATCAGAGTCAAAATCAGAGTCAGAACAGAATCAGAAAGTCATGCCAAAGGTTTTTCAGATGCCACATAATATCAAAACATAGTATTGATATTCAGATCATTTCACATTTTCCAAAACAGATTCAGAACATTTTCACGTCACATGCGAAATTTATCAAATTTTCATATTCACTCATTTGTCTTAGTTCAATAACAGAATGTCAAAAATACGCTCATGTCTACACCAGTCATGACAGAAAATAATTTCTTCTTAAACAGATTCTCATTAGTAATGCAGAACAAATATCTAAGGTTGTTTTCAGATTTCTTTTCATAACAAAACATGCACATTTTATTTCATGCAATGTCTAGCATAGGAACCCCGCTTACCTGGACTTCTTAGCTTTTTAGAATTTTCCTCAAAATGTTGAACAATAATTAATCGTCACCTATAAAATAATCACGTAATTATCGTAAATTTCCGATCAAACATGTATCTCAATATTTAAACCTAAAATGCTAAAATAACCTATTTTCTTAAATTTCTCAAAACCTAAAATTCTCATAACCTCAAAATATATCATCATTTTCTAAAATCATCAATATCAACATAAAAATCACTAGAATGGTTTCTAAAACATGTAGCCCGGCCCAAACTAATTTTAATACCCAAGTCCCAAATAAACCTAATCTCAGCGCACAAAGGGAAAACAACCCAGGAAAGTGATCAGTTTTAAAACATAAAGTCTGAAATAGACATTTAAGGGTAAAAGCATAAATACCCAAAAAGTTGAGAATTTACGAAAGTTTTCCGATGCAAGGCTTTAAGGACACTTGTGTAAACCAATAAAAAGGTATGCTTTTTGGGAAAGGCGAAAACAAAATAAATAAAAGGATGTTCTTGACTCTACCAACCATCAGGAAAGTGACAATAATTTTAGACTTGACAAAAGCTGCCTAAGGACAAGACCGTAAATTACAAGCACAACCTAAAACTACAGGCATCTCATTGCAGAACACCTAAATCTAAAATCACAGAGTTGTGCGGCTGCGTTTACAGTAAGGAAAAGAAGATGTGCGACAACTTACCCAACGAGCACAGAAGAAAATGCGTACACAATGCGGGATGAAGGTCACCGTGAGCCTGCTGTGGTGGTGACAGTTTACGATGAAGGGAGTCAAGGTGGATGAGCTTACGGTGGCTTGGGTAGTTATGTAACAACTACTGCTCGGTGATGCAGAAACAGAGGTGGTACCAAACAGCTAAGCAAGTTGGGGCCGTGACTGACTAGGTGGTGGGTTTGTATTGCTTTCGGTGGAGAAGAATGAGGGGTGGGTGCTCTGTTCTGGGAAACAAAAACACGGGATTCACACGGCCTGAGTTGGGTGATTTGTCTGGGTCACACGGTGGCTGAGTAGACGGGCTACGGGTTGTGTGAGTGAGGCGTTGGGCTTGTGAAGTTGATCAGCATGGCTTGCATAGGTGCGGTAGACTAACCTTTGGGCAATGGCTAGCGGCGTCGCTCGGCTAGTTTGTGTTGAACAGCTGCATGCAAAAAATAAATTTGCTCTGTTTTCGTGGACTAAAACAGAGGTTTCTTTGGTGTTTGTTTGACTGTGGAGGAGGCAAGGTGGCTGGGCAGTGGGAGTTGTACCACAGTGGTGGTGCAGGGACGGCGCTAAGGGGGTCGTAACATAGAGGCAACGGCAGGGCTACGTAGGGTTCACGGTTTGCCAACTGGTTGGGTGGTGGGGCTATCACACGAAGATCTGACTTACGGTATCTGCAGGGGTGCACCCTCCACGGTTGAGTTGTGGAAAGGAGGAGGTGTGCTCGGTTTGATCTTGATTGGGTGGACGCTGGTGGCAGCAACTGAGGCCGTGAAGGAGGTGGTGGCGAACGGTGAGGTTTGAGCCTTGGTGAAGGTCGTTTACTGGGCGTCAGTTTTACGTGCGTGGAGATGGAGGTTGGCGTCAAATTAGGAGGGCTGGGTGGTTCATGCGGCTGGTTGCAGCGAGAATGGGTAGTTTTCCAAGTCTAAAATGAAAACGTATATCTATATATGGGTGAATCGGTGATAACAAACCCTAAAGTTTGAAAAGAGAAAGACGTGCAAGGGGTAGTGCCGTGCGTGGGGAAAAAAAATAAAAAAATAAAACAATACTAATTAATATCACCAAAGCACATCAAAGTAAATTTCACAACTTAAGAATTATAAAATAAACCCAACGAGAAAATTCGATAAATTTTAAAACAAGAACAATAATATTTAAATTAATTAAAAAAAATAATCTTCCACATAAAATAAATAAATACGCTAAAATATGGGGTATTACATGATTTGTCACCACTGTGGGACACACGAAGGATAAGTGCTATAAATTAGTAGGATTCCCACCAAATTTTAAATTTACAAAAACTAAATTTGGAAGTAATCCTACTGCATCATATTCTGCAAATCAAGTTCTTCCACAGTTTGTCTCATCACCTCAGGAAGTACTTGCTCCAGCTGCTTCTCAGTTGAATCTCTCTCAGGCACAAGCACAACATCTCATGGCTCTTGTCAATGCTCAATTTCCTCAGCGAAGCTTGGGACAAACCAAAACAATTCGGCCAACTCCTACTTCTACCAAACCAAACACTACTGAAACCAGCTCTTCAAACACACCCCACTCTAACTTAGCAGGTAATTATCATTGCCTCACCACTCTCTCATTGCCTGTTAAACAATTCCATCTCAGTTCTATAAACCACTGCGAACACAACTCACCCTCTCAAAATGAACAATCTGATGTTTATAACACACCATGGATCATGGATACAGGAGCCACTGATCACATGGTGTGCTCCACCTCATTTTTTGACAAGCCCTCTTCTTGCATACAAGCCTTTGTGCAGCTTCCTAATGGTACAAAGGCTAAAGTTACACACATAGGAACAATCAAACTTTCAGAATCATTAATCCTAGCTGATGTCCTATGTGTACCCTCATCTACTTTCAATTTGATCTCAGTCAGTAAGCTCACTCAGAGAACAAATATATGCCTATTTTTCTCAAATGATTTGTGCTTCATTCAGGCCCTTTCTTCATGGATGACGATTGGACTTGCTAAAGTCCATACTGGCCTATATTACCTGCTGCATTGTCCTCTTGACAGAAACATCAACCCTCCTTCAACTCTCTAAAATCAAACTCGAGTCAATCAAGTTGCCACACAACAAGATTTTGATCTATGGCACTTTAGACTAGGACATTTATCTTCACAAAGGATGAGTTTAATTCATTCTCATATTCCTAATGTAAAGTCCAAGGATCATTCTCATTGTAAAATCTGCCATTTGGCCAAGTTTCTTCTCCTTCAAGTGTATCATCTAGTTCACTCCCTTTTGACTTAATACACTGTGATATATGGGGACTATATTCTCAAGCCTCACTTCAAGGTTTTCATTACTTTCTAACTATTGTGGATGACTTTTCTAGAGTAACTTGGATTTTCCTGATGAAACTAAAATCAGATACAAGATCCATTTTACAATCATTCTTCCAACTCATAGACACTTAATTCAATAAGAAAGTAAAGAAAATCAGGACTGACAATGGTCTTGAATTTGATATGGCAAACTTTTATAAATAAAGATCATGGCATTGTCCACCAAAAATCTTGTGTGTATACCCCTCAACAGAATGGTGTTGTTAAGAGGAAACACCAACATCTCTTAAATGTGGACCGAGCTCTTCTCTTCCTAGCTGCATTACCCACTCAATTCTGGGGAGATGCAGTCCTAACAGCTGCATACATCATCAATAGAATACCCACTGATGGGAACCAAGGTGGGCCTACTCTTAAAGATCATTTGCAAGTTCCAGATGGGCCAATTACAAGATCAAGAGCTAGAAAGATCAAGAAATCAATGCAAGGATTGGTACAATCCCACTTGGGATGAAGCTAGCAAGACTCCAACACTCATGTTGGACTTGAAGGATGAAGATCCAGTTTTGATTCATTTGATAAGCTATGGAAGAGGGCAACAACATGACTTAAAGGCTTTGGGCCCTTGAAGGCTTTGGGCCCTTGAAGGCTTTCAATTTATTTAATTCATTTAAATGACTTATTTTATTAGTTTAGAATTATTGGGTTTAATTATGAGAAGGACTTAAGGGGGGCCTAGTCAAGGGCATGTTGAGAAATTTATTATTTTGTTGAACTAGGGTTTCAAGAAGTACTGTAGCGAACTAGGGTTTCAAAAGTACTGTAGCCGAGTTACTATAGCACCATACTGTAGCTGTGGCACTATTCACTAAGGGGTATTTTTGGAAGATGGGGCATTTTGGCTAGGGTTTTACTTAGGTTTTGGTTTAAATACTCTTTGTAGCCTCATTTTAAGAAGTTTATGAAATTTGATGAATTTATTCATTGTGAGTTGAGTTTTACTCCTCTTGTTCTTATTTGAACTTTTGAACTTATCAAAAGTAAATCACAACCTTTGTAGTGTTCCTCCTTTGTAATTTGGGTTTTTGAGATAGGTTCTTCAATGAGTCTAGATTTTAATATAATCTAGGTTCTTGAAGCGAGTTCTCATCGGGTCTAGATTCTCCATCCATTGACTTGAATTTGGCTTTCTTGGGTGAGTTTTCAAATTGATTGTGGGTTCAAGGGATTCCATTCCCGCGGGTTCATATCACCCACACCTCTGCTTTCAAATAAATCTCCCTATGAAGTACTCTTTTCCCCGCCACCTTCATATTCTCACATTAGAGTCTTTGGATGCTTGTGTTATGCTAGCAGTAACAAGCACCACGTAACTAAGTTTGAGCCACGTGCTAAACCCTGCATTTTTCTAGGATACCCTGCAAATGTCAAGGGTTATAAGCTTTATGACATGGAAACTCATTCCACATTTATTTCTAGAAATGTCATATTTCATGAATCTGTCTTCCCATTCCAATCTCCCACCTTCATTCCTTCTCCTCCTCTCTCATTTCCTCAAAATCTGGTACTCCCACCTGCACTACCAGATGACACATTCTCACCCACTTCCATGTAACAACATATCCCAACAGATGACTCACCTCCACCCAATCACTTGTCACAATCCATCTCACAATCTGAAACACCTCAGCCCCTTACCTCCCTTGATTCACCTCCTCCTTCACCCCCAACAACATGAGCTGCCTATCAGCCCATCCCTTCGAAGATCCACCAGAAAAAGACATCAACCTGCCTATCTCCACCAATATCACTGTCAAACAGCAGCCTCCACATCCTCTTCAACCTTCACCCACTCCACAATCACTTGAGCTACAAACACCTCTCCCCATCCCACCAGTCTTTTTCTATTTCCCTTTCATTATTTTATGAACCATCCTCCTATAGTGAAGTTTTCAAATTCAAGCACTAGCAGGATGCCATAGACACTGAACTCAGTGCCTTAGAAGAGAACAACACTTGGACTGTTACTTCTCTTCCCCCCAACAAAGCTGCAATTGGTTGCAAATATGTCTTCAAAGTCAAGCTCCAAACTGATGGCTCACTTGAAAGACACAAAGCAAGGCTTGTAGCAAAGGGATACACTCAAAGGGAAGGTTTTGATTTCCAAGAGACATTCAGTCTAGTGGCCAAGCTCACCACAGTTCGAGTATTTCTTGCCTTGGCCTCCATTCAAAACTAGTTTTTATCTCAAATGGATGTTCATAATGCCTTTTTACATGGGGATCTTGATGAGGAAATTTATATGGATTTACCACCTGGCTACCACATTCACAGAGAGCAGCAAGAGGGGGAGAAATTTGTATGCAAGCTGAATAAGTCCATCTATGGACTTAAACAAGTATCAAGGCAATGGTTTTTGAAATTCTCTAATTGACTCACTGCCATTGGTTTTAGTAAATCCAAATTTGACTACTCTTTATTCACTGAAGGGAATAAAAAAGGAGGCTCCACAGCACTCTTAGTTTATGTGGATGACATTATAATAGGAGGCAATTCTCAAAGAGAAATTGATCTGCTCAAAGCTCACCTCCATGGAAAATTCAAAATCAAGGAACTTGGACCCCTCAAATACTTCCTAGGACTAGAGGCTGCACGATCATCAGCTAGAATAAATGTTTGTCAAAGGAAGTACACTCTCGAAATCTTGAAAGACTTAGGGTTACTTGGCACCAAACTTGCCTCCACACCTATTAAGTTAAATCACAAATTGAGTCATACCAGAAATGAGATCCTACAAGACCCTACAACCTATAGAAGACTCATTGGAAGGCTCATCTACCTGACCATTACCAGGCCAGACATTATATATGCTGTAAATGTGCTGAGCTTGCTTATGGACAGACCATCACAAGCTCACCTACATTAAGCTTATAGAGTCTTCAGGTATCTAAAAGGTTCTATAGGCCAGGGAATCTTTCTGTCATCAAAGTCATCTCTACACTTGAAAGCCTACAGTGATTCTGATTGGGCTACTTGTCCCTAGGAGATCAATCATAGGTTTTTGTATTTTTATTGGGGACTCATTGGTAAGTTGGAAATCAAAGAAACAAGTGACTGTTTCTAGGTCCTTAGCAGAAGCAGAATATAGAGCATTAGCCTCTACATGCTCTGAAATTGTTTGGCTCCTTGGTCTACCAAAGGAACTTAGCATTGACCATACACAACCTACTCTCTTGCTCCGTGATAACCAAGCAGCCATCCATATCACAAAGAATCCTATCTTCCATGAGAGAACTAAACATATAGAACCGGATTGCCATTTTGTTAGAGAAAAGGTTTTGGCTGGAATCATCACACATGTCCACATTGCCTCAAAATTCCAACTAGCAAACATCTTCACTAAGGCCTTGACAGTTTCTGTTTTTCAGTTCTTATTGTCCAAGATGGGAATACTCAATATCTTTTCCCATCTTGAGGGAGAGTCTCATGAAACAGAGGATGAATGCAAGGAAAAGAAGCATGAAGACACTGCACAAGTACACCACAGCATGCAGAGACCACCATGCAACAAGCAAGTTGATGAAAAGCACAATGCAGCATATGAAAAGTATAAAGCACTCACACAGAAGAGCAAAACAACAAAAGGAAAGCATGGCACGACAGGTAGGGGTGTTCATCCGGGTTCCAACCTGGGAACCCGGGTAAACCCAGACCGGGACCCGGGTTTCAAACTCGGGCCGGAACCAGGACCGGGCTGGTCCGGGTTAGACTCGAGCCGAAACCCGGTTGAACCCGGGTTTTTAAAACCAGAGTTTCAGGTTGAACCCCCTTTTTTTTTTAAAGAAGTCTGTTTTTCATTTTTTTTTATAGAAGTCTGTATTTAAAAGAATAATTTTATTTTAATAAAAACCTATACCATATTAAAGAATTTTGAAGAATAATCCATGTTGAAAAACATAATTTTTTTTTTTTATAAAAGCTATATTATGTGAAATTTTTTTCTAAGAGGTAATGTTAAAAAGCATAATCCTAACATTGTGCAAAATAATAAAATATATAAAAATAAAAAACTAAAATGCATGCAATCTACTACATATTACATTATTACAAAATATAACGTTACAAGATATGAGTTACAAATCAATAACATAGTCTTCCATGTGATTTAATCACACCAAATAAAACTTCAAGCCTATTCGATGTAGCCACCCAACTGAAGACAACCGCTTCATTGAATTCCTAGTATATTCTCTGCAGCCACCTAAACTGAAGAGTAAGAATGTATTTCAACAAAGAAAAACACAAACCATGGAAAGGAACACCGAACACAAGCTATTGACAATAGACACAATATATAAAAGCAGCTCAATGACCAAGTATTGACATGGAAATCAGTAAAAATAAATAGCTTGTAACCCCATAACATCCCACAAACTCCATCTTAATCCACTCTAAAAAGACTCCCAGAGAGAAAAACAAAGCAAAAGGGTTAAGCAATATGAAATCTTCTGCCTTCATGTGTTTACCTTTGAGCTAAAACAAAAAAAGCACAAACAATATTACTGTGTATGCAAGAAATTAGGGTTGATGTATAATTAATCCTTCTAGAAGTTAGGGCTAGCAATCAACTAATTAATGACTCATGGAGAGATAGAACCAAACAGACCCCTGTTTGTAGCAAATCAATCGGGCTAGACATGCATGCATACCTCAAAAATCACCTGCTCAATGCATGGTGACATTTAATTAGCAGCAGCACCAGAAGAAAGAACTGAATAAGTTTTTAAGGATGTTTGCAATTAATTAAACAAAAATGTGTAATTAAGTTTGGAGCTAATTAATGTAATTTTCTAAACAAACATAAAGTGCTTTTGTAAAGGCTTACCATAAGGATCTGAAGCAGAACCAACAAAAAATAGATTATTTGAAAACAAGGACAAATCGAAATGAAGGACTGTTTAATCAGAAACCTATATCTTAACAACCCATTAATAATGATGCATGAAAATCTTATGAACATTCAAATATTAATATTTAAAAGAATTAACAAATGTTTCTAAGTAATGAATGATTAATATGAAGGCATCCTCAGAGCCAATAACAGGATATATATATATATATATATATAAACAAAATGTGGCAACACAGAACATAACAGACCCAAATAAACAAAGTATTGAAGAAATAAGTTTTTCTTCCATTGTTCTCAAAACTTCTATCATTCTTTTTCCTCCAAATCACCAAACCAGGTAGAGAGGCACAGTTCTAAAAGCTCCAAAACTAAATACTCTCTTCACTACCTTATTAATATGATCTACGCCATCTCTAAAAATCCAGACTTTAAGCTTAAAAGCAACTTATAAGACCCCATATGCAGTTTGGGCATAGAGAATGAGAAGCAAGCACACAAAATCCATCTAAGCAAACATTGAATGTCACCAATATCTCTCGTGTGTAGGTATAAGTTTCTCCAGAAACGTCCAATCCACACCGAGAAATAAAAATAACAAGATACACGTGCAATAGCGCAAGGATAAAAACTAACCGATTCAGTCATAGAGCAAGCAAAATAACACGCAATAATATGAGGGCAGGAAATGGGGAGTACCTTTTCTTTGCGTGCGGCTTTCTTTTGCTCCAACGCTTCGAGGGCGAGGGCAAGGGCACAGTGGGCTTCGAGGGCCTTTGGCTTCAGTTGTGCTTAAGGGTTTGAGAGATGATAGCGGTACCATTTTACCAAGTCTACAAGGCTCGGATGGATGTCGATGAGAGATGGGTTTGAGAGCTTGATGGGTATGAGTGTATTGGTGGGCGAAGAGGTGTACTGTGATCTAGGGTTGGCTAGTTTGGCCAAGGAAGAGAAGATTCTCAAAGCTGAGCTTCCGCAAGACATCGGTGAGAGACTGTACTCGAATCAGCCACTCCTCTCCTTAAGTAACCATCGAGATCATCACGACGGCAGCTAGGGTTTCGTAGAATCGTTGCTAGGGTTGAGAGAGGAGGGGGAGGGGGGGGGGGAACCCGGGTTATGAATACGATCAAGTAACCATCGAGATTTTTTTTTTGCCTTTTATACAAATCCGGTTATACCGGGTTATGAATACGGAACCCGAGATTCATACCTGGGTCCGGACCGGATATATCCGATTTTTATAATACGGGTTCCTGCCCGGATCAAATCCGGGCCGGAACCCGGGTTCCGGACCGGGCCGGGAAAAAATCCGGCCCGAATGAATAGTCCTAACGACAGGTCAACCTTAAAGGCTATATTGATTACACACAAAACAAATAAAGTGATGAAAAGCAATGTCAAAGAAACAGACTGTAGTAGATTTCTTGAAAAACAGTAGAAAATAAAAAGTTAACTTTAGGACTCTTCCTTTTGATACTTTCATTTTTCCTTCTGTAATGTATATATATTTGTAGCAGAACCTTGTATCAACTTAACTCAAGGAAATGAGAATCAGTTTTTCTCTATATTGAAACTTCATTTCAAGTTCTTGTTGTTCTTGTTTCATTTCTAAAATCGTGAGCTACAACTTAGCCACCCCACTACACCAGCCCAACCCCGTCGTCGCCACATACACATAAAGTGCCGACGGGCACCTCAGCCACCACTCGCTCTCTTCGGTAAGTTCATGAAGTGCCCCAAGGCCTACCTCTCCATATCCATTTGTCTTCACCATTCTCTTTCTCTCTCTCTCACTGCCCAACTCGTCGGAGTATGCACCCCAGCTGCCCAGACCCATCGCGGCTCCTTCTCTCTTGGTAAGCCTTCACTGCTCACTGCGCACAACGACGCTAGGTTAGTTTTATTTAATGTGTTGGTTTGTTTAATTTTTTCCAATCCCTTAAGGCCTCTGTGTATAGTATGGTATTTTTTTTTATTAAATTACACTTAAACTCTTTGAGTTATAAGCCAGAGTTGTGTTTCTATTTTGGACGTAATTCTCCATTCTGCATAGGTTTATGGGCCACAACTTGATACCGTGTTTTTATTGTGTATATTTGGGGTCAAGATTAGGTTTTTGCATCGAAAACTTTATAAGATCAATGTACGGAGTAATATGATCATGGGATTTAATCATGTATTGGTTTAGAGAAATCATGTGAAAATCAAGATATTTTGGAGAGAGTCGATATTTTAAAGTTTCTAGGATTTTTAGACATTATGGAAAAATATAGAATTTTAGATCTCCGATTTTAATTACCAAGTACGTGTTCGAATAGAAATTTACAAAAATTACATGATTATTTTTATTGGTGATGATTGATTTTCGTTTAATACTGTTGTGGAGAAATATCTTAAAAGCTAAAAAGTTCAGGTAAAAGGTGTTCCTATGCTAGGCTTCACACAAATGGTTTAGACTGAGGTTGATTTTTATGAAAATTATGCATGTTTTGTTATGAAATGAGAACTTGGGAAAAACAACCTCGGTCGTTTATTTTCATTACTCATGAAATCAGTATGAAAAAAAGAAAATGTTTCTAACATGCATTGTGTAGACATGAGCTATATTTTGTTGTTGTTGTCTCTGAAATCTGAAAAAATAGCGATATTGAAAATCTAAAAAATTGTGCATTGATTTGGAAAGATGCTCCGACCTTTGTTTTCAGTATGTGAGAATGATCTGAATATGTTTCTATACTCGGTTTTGTTTTGATATGGCATATTAAAACCTTTGGCATTGTGTACTGATTTTGTATCTAACTCTGTCTCTGAGTGCACCTACTTTGGAAACAAACTGATTTTATGTGGTCTTTCCTGTGTGCACACTAAGGGCTTCGAGAAGAATAAGGGAAAGATTTCACCTATATCTCTGCCCGGTTTGGCCACCGGGGATAGCACAACCCTACCACGGGGTTGAAACATGGTCTCTGCTCTGTGATGTTTTGATGTGATGATGATGCTCCGGTTATGTTATGCCAAAGTACTCTGGGTTTTATTTGTCTTAAAACCATCGCTCTATTACGTTTGAAAACATGTTTTGTTCTACATGATAACTCTGGAAAATATTTTGTTCTGCATACTATACTTTGTAAATGCTCATGCTTGCATGCTAGCATGTGTTCTCTGCTTACTGAGTTGTTGATAACTCACCCCCGTTTATCTCCACAACATTTTTCAGATATTTTGGATACCTCAGCGGAAGTTCAAGAATTGGAAGTATGGGTAAGGCTATGTGAGCATAGTATATTAAATACAAAGAGAGTACTTGTTGTTGGAGAATTTTATTTAGTAGTCTTGTTTTGCTCTGTTGACGTAGTACTTTGGAAAAGTTGGCATTTATTTTGAGACTTTGTCGTATTCTTAGTTAATTATTTTGGAGTAGTTGATTTAAAACAGTGAGGTCTATGAGTAATTGAGAAATTAGAGTTTATACGTTTATTGTGAAGATATGATTTTAAGTGTTAAAAAGTACTCTCCGGCCCATCGAAGACCGGGGTGTTGCAGTTGGTATTAGAGCCAAGTTTGAGGTTCTGCAGACTATAATATTTGTGATTTTGCATATTTGTGGGCTTAAGAAATAATTTTCAGATTTGAGGTGTAGAGACATTTGTGGATTGCAAGAGATGTTTTCGTTGATATTTTAAGATCATAGAACCTACAGGCATTAAGGATTGTGTCCTTCAAATATGAGGTTTTAGATTCTATGGACTCTAAGAAATGATTCTTTTTAGACTGAAGTTATAGATTGTACGAAGCTTAGGAAATGATTTTTTTTAGGTGTTGAGGACATAGCTCCCTCAAACCATTGGAAATGAGGTAATTGTTTTGATAGGTTGTTGGATATTGCCAAGCTATGTGGAGTATCGAATTAGGTAAATTAGCCTTTATTCAAGTTGGTTTCGATTATGACTAGACTTCAGTGTTCGTTGAGATTGATGTTCAACCCACAAGCTTAAATGCGAGTTGGATTGATATGATGAGCTCCTTGGTATATGCCGTCGGGTTGTGTGTTTGTTTATTGGTTGGGATAGGGATAGAGCTTTTGAGTTCATTTTTCTAAATGGGATGTACTAACTTTCTTCTAGTTGGGTTCAACATGCATTAAGTTGTAATTGGGAATTTCTCCATCATGAAGACTCTCGCTTGTATATGTATCGACACATATAGAACTTGAGAGACAAATGTCAACTCTCTTCGTTGTGAATGCTTTAATCACCACTACCCTTGGTGATATGAACTCCACCAACAATTGTGATGAAACCCGATAACAATGATGGCTTGGAACCCCAAGATTGTATAGACAAGATTTGTTGAGCCCTGACCAGTCAACCCAACTAGATGAAAACCAAAACTACGAAGGATTGAAACGCCACACCAAGAAATCCTAAGAGTCTTTCCAAAATCAAGGTGATAATTCTGGAGCTTGAACGCCACAAGATTAACTTGATAAGTTTAAGAGTTCTTTAAAGAACCAAAAGGAACACAAGACCTCACAAAGACAATAAGCTTCTGAAATCCAAATCTGATATTAAAACTAGAAATAACCCCTCTATATACTTGGAACAACCCTCCAAGAATAGGAAAAGTCATAACTGCAATTTTAAAAGCAACACAAATATTAACATAAACAAGCCCCCACGTTTTTTAGGCCTCTTGGACTTCTAGAGGCAGCCAAAAATAACTAAATGACTAAATTCAATGTATTTAACATACGCAGCTAAGACCAAGTTCATTCTCCTATTTAATATCCTTGAAACTCAACAAATTCACGTCCTTAATGGTCAGACCATGCATCATGTTTCTACTTGCTAATTAATCTCTTCAATTGCTTTGACTAAGCCTTGATTATTATTTAAGCCCATCTTGGTCTTTTTAGAATCAGCCCAATTCTCTTGGATTAGCCCATTTAGTGCTTTCTTGAAACGTTTGGCTCCAAGTCTTGTAATTGGGCCACTAGGAAGTGACAAAGTGTCTTGTGCAAATTCAGCTCCTTTCCCACTTGTATGATCAGCATGTCCAGCTCCTTGGTTTGCATCACTTGGGTTTTGCTCTGACTAATTCCAAGTTAATTCTTCTCAAATATTCAAAACTCCTTATGCTCATACTTTGTTACACGCCTCAAGTAGATCCTTCCCTGAAATTCTTCAAAATGGTCCAAAACGCATGACTTAATTTATTCTTAAGTTATGGTCAACTCCTTTCAAAATTTTTAAGATGTCTATCTTGAAGTCTCGTTTGGAATGGACACAAAGGAACACCAACATTTGTTTTCAAAAACATCTTAGAGTTGAACTTTGTAACACCCTGCTCCCCAATAAAGACATTTTTAGAACTTTTAGGGAGCCAATGTGTTACTGAACGTGACTAAAAACTTTTCTTTTAATGACGCACCAAATGAAAAAGATTCTATTAATAAAACTAACTTTATTAAATACTTAAAATTCAACAAAGAGTCCGCGAAAGCACTTTTTTTCAAAAAAAAAAACTAAATCTCAAGTGTTTATCAAAATAATTTATTATCTTAAATCATAAACTGAACTTGACATGAACTATCTAGGCCTCTGCCTCGCCTCCCTGGGTCAAGTCTTGTCCTGCAGTCTCATCGTCATAACTGTCATCACCTGGGGTGGTTTAAAAATATAAAAATATACAAAAATGAGTCGAATACTCAATAAACAACACATCATACAGTAAACATAATAAACAAGGTTTCTTGAAAAACATGCATACTCATAAATACATACGTAAATAACATGAACTTATCTTTAACTTATTTTAGGTTGATACCCACTATTGACTCCCGTGAGTTAGGGTTAGCGAATCTAAGTAGATTCCGATTCCGCTTGTGGCCGCAGGTTGTTGAATCCATACATAAGGAAGACTAAAGGACATCAAGATGGACTAAGTCTTAAAGATCCTTTGCAAGTTCCAGATGGGTTAATTACAAGGTCGAGAGCCAAGAAGATCAAGGAAGCAATGCAAGGATTGGTGCAATCCTCTTGGGACGTGATGAGTGTACGAAAGTGCACTCTAAATACCCTATTACTGGACTAAAATGCTAAAATATTAATAGAAATCATTAGAATTAATGTGTATTCTTGAATTAAGTTTCTATTTACTTTGGAATACTCCTAAGCAGATTTTTATGTTTAATTTCAAAGTCTATAAAAGAGCAAGTCCAAACCCATTCAAATTCAAAGGACTTTCAAGTGGGCAAGACATTGGAACAACCTAAGAACTTTCAACAAGTGTAGGACTTTTCAAATAAGAATAATGATGGGGTTTGAGAGTAATTCGGATCAGAGTCCAAAATGGGTTAGGAGACAGAATGGATATCCTTTATTATTTTAATCATAAATTTTCGCTCCAATATCAGATTGAGGCGATTCTTCATGTGTTAGAAAGATATCTTAAAGGGCTACAAATTTTTCTCTAATAATAATTTCCAAATTCGAACTCTTGAAGCGCGTACACGGCTGCCAAGTTGAGTCCTACAATTTAGGCAATTTTGTGTACGGGAATATGAAGACATTAGGGTTTCTTTCCTACCCCTATTTAAGCACATCATTAGCACGAAATTGGAATGTGAAGAAGAGGGGAGACGGCTCAGTTTGAAGGAGGAAGATCTAAACTTAATTTTTATGGCCACCGTTTGCTTTATTTTTCTCTTGAGATTTTTGTTGTCCATTATATTTATGGGTAACTAAATTCTCAAGTAGGGCTAGAGATGAACTTGCACATTAGATGGTATTTTTAATTTATTATTGATTTATGTATTTGATCTTCAATTACTAAAACTCTTTTGTTTTATCATTCTCAATTCATCGTTAATGTTTTCTTCTCCAAATAATCATAGAATTTATTCTGTTTATGGATTCAGTCATGCTTTTTCAATTGAATGGATTGACTCTTTGATTATGTTTGGATCAATTATCTTTCTATATTGATTTAATTATTTGCTGCAATATCGCTTTCTGAGTATATTGTCGTCGTTAGATTTTTCAATAGTGATAATAATTTACGTATTTAAAAAGTAGTGAATGATTTTTCATAGGGTTACATTTGGTTTAATCTTAGTTTATAAATCTATACCTTCCGATTGGGAATTTTGAGAATCGAGTTCCCAATTGAGTTATTCAATGAATTAAGAATAATTAAAATACCAGATTTGTGCAAGGGATTCCCGACTCTTTACTGTTTGTCAAATTTGAGTACTTTTTCTGTTAGTCACTTTGCTTCACTTTAATTTGCATTTAAAATTCATCTTTGTTCTCTATTAATCATTTAATTTCTTTCTTTAGTTTCTTTGTTCCTTCTACAATTCTTTTAATTTGTCTCTCTGTGGAATCGACACCCCAAATCTGTGCTACAACTACCGCATTATTCTTTGGGCGTAATCAAATTTTGGTGCCGTTGCCGGGGAGACGGTAGAAGAATTGCTAGATAGTTTTTCTTTTCAGGAGTTTGTAAAGGCGGTAACTTCGTTCCCTCTTTTAGCTTGCTGCATTATTTTTTTTCTTTCTTTTCATTGTATTTTTAGTTTTTAGTATTTTGTTACTTTGCATGCAAAGATATAGAGACATATTGGGTAGATTTGCTTGTAGGCCTGTTGATGGGAACTAAGGTGGGCCTAATCTTAAAGATATGTTGCAAGTTCCAGATGGGCCAATTACAAGTTCAAGGGCTTAGTGGATAAAGATTCAGTTTTGATTCATTTGATAAGCTATGGAAAGGGCAACAACATGACTTAAAGGCTTTGGCACTTGAAGGCTTTCAACTTGTTTTATTCATTTAAAAGACTTATTTTATTAGTTTAGAATAAGTGGGTTTATTATGGGAAGCACTTAAGGGGGCTTATGCAAGGGCATGTTGGGAAATTTATTATTTGAACTAGGGTTTTTGGGAAGGCCTTGTATTTTGGCCAAGGGCATATTTGGAAAGTTACTTTTTAGGAACTAGGGTTTCAAGATGTTACTGTTGTGTTACTGTAGCCGCGACACTGTTCATCCAGGGCCATTTTGGGTAAAAGGGGTTTTATTGTAACACCTAGATCCATGATTGGTATAGTTGGACAATGGATTTATTTATTTATTTATTTGGAGATCTATGTTGTTTATTTATTTATTTATTTTTTATTCTCCCCGTATGTTTTATTTTTTTTCGTTTCCTTCTCTTTCCGTCTATTTTAATTTTTCGCACAGCTTATTTTTTTTATCGCATAGCATGCATACACATGCATTCGTTCACGGCATGCATGCACACACACGTCTCTCTCGTCTCTCTAGGGTTTCACCTCACATATATATATAGATGCTTATGTTTTTCCCAAACAATGAGATTTTACCCAACACTGCCGCCGCTAGAAACTCCTCCCCACGCAAATAGCAACCCGTAGCCCTCGACTCAGCACTCGTCAACCTTGCATCCGTAGCCAACCACTAATGTGCATGACGAAAACCTAGAATAGCCGCTTCCTGTGATTTTTCTCTCCCTCTCCTCTCGGTTTCCCACAGTCATCTCTGCACCTTTCAGCCATCCCCGTTGCCGTCCAACACCCTCACGGAAGCCCAGACGCGTTCGTCACCACTGCTGCTCGGTTCGTCCTCCCCCAACCTCCATCTCCACGTAAAACCGACGCCCAGAACAACCCTCGGAAAACACTTTCGACAGCCACGGGAAACAGCAATCCATGCTTTTACCGAATTAAAATCCTCTGTTTCTCCTCTCAAAAACAGAGGTTCACCACTAATACGGTTAGTCAGCCACGGGAAACAGCAATCCATGCTTTTACCGGTAGTTTCCGTCAGCCTCGAGCCGCCTTAGTTCCGCCTTTTCCCTTGCGGTGAGTACCTCCCTCGGTTACTCCCTCCTTTCTCTCCGCCCTCTCTCGCTCAGTTTTCCCTCTCCTTCTCTAGTGCCCAGTGCTGCTCGACGGAAGCTTCACCGCGCTCCTGATCTTCTGCCGCGCCACTGCAGTCCCTCCAGTCAGCCCCGTCGCGCCTCACCCTCGACACGTGCCTCGGTTTCCCTTGGGTAGTTTTCGCCGTGCATGTTATTCAGTTACGTAGGTTTTGTTTTGGTTAGTTTTCAAGGAATTAATTGAATTACCGTAATGCCCTTCACTGCATATTATATTAATGGGCTTTTATATTTTATTATGTATTAGTACACTGTTATTTAATTATGATTACAAAAAATTATTTTATTATGTTATTAAGTAAAGATTTATGTTAAGAGTAAAACAATATTGGAGTAATGTTTTTTTACATTTTAGATATGTTTTAGTCTATTTAATAATAGTTATGGTTTACTTTAAAATATTTTGGGATAATTATATTATCTAGTATTGAACTTTATAAGTTGTTTTCATTAATAAATAAGTTAGATTTTTTTAAAATGTTTTTAGTCAAAGTTACAAATTGGACAGTGGCAATTTTAGAAAAAGATGATAAATTTTAAGGTTATGAAATTTTAGGTTTTGAGGAATTAAGTAGGTTATTTTAGAAATTTAGGATTAAATATCGAAATAAGTGGTTGATTGGAAATTTACGGGAATTACTTGATTATTTGATAGGTGACGATTGTTAATTGTTCGACATTTTGAGGAAAATTCTGAAAAGTTAAGAAGTCCAGGTAAGCGGGGTTCCTATGCTAGACTTTGCATTAAATAAAATCAACTTAGGTCCGTTTTGGAAAATATGCACGTTTTGTTATGAAAAGAAATTTGAACTACCTCAGTTATTTGTTCTACATTACTCATGAGATTTTGTTTAAGAAGAAAATATTTTCTATCATGACTGATGTAGACATGAGCTTATTTTTTTTGACATTCTGTTTCTAAACTTTGAAAATGAGAGCGAATATGAAATTTGTGCATAAATTATGTTGTGATATGATTTTGTTCTGTTCCGAAGATTTTTGTTCAGTACTATGTTTGGATAAGACGTGATTTTTGAAAACCTTTGGCATGACTCTCTGATTCTGAATTTGATTATGTTTCTGTTATGTTCAGTGACGGCCCTGCCACGGGTGATAATAGTGGCATACGGCGCAACCACGGGTTACAATAGTGGATATGGCCCAACCACGGGTTATAATAGTGGATACGGCCCAACCACGGGTTATAATAGTGGATATGGCCCAACCACGGGTAATAATAGTGGATACGGCCCAACCACGGGTAATAATAGTGGATACGGCCCTGCCACGGGTTATAGTAGTGGTCTCTGTTTTGAGTGCACACCTTGGTGACAGAGTGTTTCATGTTCTGCTTGGCTATCCGCAGATGCACAACCTTACCACGGGGATTATACATGGCCTCCGTTCTGATATGATGTTCTGATGATGATGATGATCTTTTATGCTATGCCAAAGAATATTTTGAATGAAATTATTTCTAAATCTTCGCTCTGATATTTTGATTACATGTTCTGCTTCCGCACTCTGAAGATGAAAAATGTTTTGTTCTGCATTCTAATTTCTGTAAATGCTCATGTTTATACACTGGTATATGTTCTCTGCTTACTGAGTTGTTGATAACTCACCCCTTATCTACATATATTTTTCAGATAATTTTGACGGTTCAGTTGGAGAACAAGAGTAGGAAGTTTTAGCAAGATGTGATGATCGAAGTGGAATAAGTACCTGAGGGTACAAGTGCTTATTTGAGAGTCGTTGTTAGTAAACTGATTTTATTTTTCGGTTATTTTTGATCTGATGAGTTAAGGATAATTTCGAGTTTTGGAGAGTTTTTAATTTATGTTATTGAGGTTTTCTTAATTGTCCCCATGGAGGAACTTAGTTATTTGGTTTAATTAACTGAATTAATGTTTTATGGGATTTTTTTGGACTTTATAGTTGTATTATTTAAGTTGATTTTAAGTATTAAGAGTTAACTCTCCGGACCTCCGAGAACGCGGCGTTACATTTATTTTACCTAGGGTTTTAATTAGGTTTTACTTTAAATACTCTTTGTTGTCTCATGTTAAGAAAATTATGAAATTTGATGAATTTATTCATTGTGAGTTGAGTTTTACTCCTCTTGTTCTTAATTGAACTTTTGAACTTATGGTCTATGCCATTAGACTCAGTTGATTATTTAGGATTTTATGGCACAATAAATTTATTTTCATATTTTCGGACGAAACGCCTGTTTGAAACTATGAAATTATTTTTAGGGGCACTTCGAGGTTGAATTTACGTAAAAAATTTTCATTGTAGGTTAATATGAATATTTAGGAATTTTTAGTGCGAATTTTATGATTCACTTTTTCAAAGTGAATAGTAACCTCGATAAGCGTACCAATTGTAGTGTTTCAAAATCACAGTGTGGAATGTCCAAATTAGATTAGAGAAGTTTTATTTGGACACTTGGCAAGATCTTAGTCACACTTAGTGAATAATATTAGACACTTGGCACCATGAGGAATGTTTGATGGATTTGAAGGAATCAAAGTGTAAAATCATGCCACTTAAGCAAAACTTTGTTTCATCTGCTCAACCAAATTGTGTCAGTCCAAAGAGGGTTTCCATCCTAGTAAAACCCTAAATGGTGGGAATCCAATTGAAAGCCCAAAAGGGCCTACTAAGGCCCACGAAATTGACCTCATTAGCATTGCTTCCTGGCTAAGTTTTGTACCCCCAGTTGGCTGGCCAGATCTTTACAATAAGGGCCTAGAAGGTTCTTGAAGTACAAAGGTAAAGGCCACCTCACTCTTTCACTCTTACACTCTACCTTGAGAAAAGATCTTGGACTGCTTTTTATGAGAAGAAAAGGCCAACACTCAACCTTTCATTCAGTCCTATCACTTTCCATAACTTGTGTAAGAGGCTCGCCAGTCCACTTCCCACGAAAAGCAACTCTCCTTTACACTTTTCCTTCATAGAACACAAAAGACACTCTCGGATAGTTTTTCGTACCTCTTTTGAATGCCTGTTTCGAAGCTTTTGTAAGTGTTTTCTCGCCAAGTTTCCTTCATGAAAGTTGTTTCTTTTGGAGTCTAGTTTACGTGGATATCTTAATCGTTCCATTTGGAGATTATTTGATTGGTCAAAAGTTGTTTAGACCCCAGCAAGGTCATTCTGGGTGATAAACTGGAGAGTGTGTTATATTTTGGAGTTTTTGACAAAGCTAATGAATAGATCTTGGTCCGAAATTTTTATGGAGTACTGTTAACATGTGTATATGATTAGTGGTTGAGAATTTGTTGCATGATTAAAAGTTTTGGTGAAATATTTTCTTAGGTCTAGAAACTTAGAAACTGGAAGAGGAAAAATAGTTTCTGTTTTGAGAAAGTTTAAATCTTTTATGGTCTAATCTTATTCCAATGGCTTTGATATTTTTATTGGAAGATCCTAAGCATCTTATATACATGTTACAATGTTATTTTGAATATATTTGATGTTAGTTTCGAGGATATCAAATTTTATGCATTGAGATATTTGGTTAGGCCAAAGTGATGATGTTATTGGCTAAATTTATATTTTGGGTGATGTTTAACTATGTGATCTTGAGTTTGAAGCTTGTATCTGTTTTAGGACACCTTATTAAACCATGTGATGTTTTGGTTTGCAGATCACATCTTTATAAGTCATGAATCAAGAGGTTGATCAAAACAAGTTAGAAACACAAATATGCTTTGAACTTAGAAGAGAAACCAAAAAGTTCAAGTATGGTTTTAGTGATTTTGATGACTTTTGATCATGATTCAAAACATTATTATTCTTAGGAATATGTTATGAGTATTGTAGAAGAAACATTTTGGTTTAATCAAGAGTTTTGAGATTTGAAAGAATTACAACAAAAATTAAAGGAAATAGTCTTTAAGTTTCGGCTCTATAGAGTTTTGATGGTTGTATTTAGTTCTAAATCTTTCTGAATTAATATTTGAGTTTAGGACAAAATTTACATAATTTTGGTGTTTTTTGGAGTTAGGATGCAAAATCCTTAAGTTAGGGGTAAAATGGTCATTTTCCCACATGTAGAGGGTAAAATGGTAATTTTATTCTAAGTTGATATTTGTCCATATTTCTAATTGTTAGTGGTTAAGTTCTAATTTTTATAAATCACTACTTTCAGTTTCTCGTGATCACACGTGAGTTTTGTCTCAAAGCACGAAGATCGAGGTAAGTTAGCTTTTAACTTACTATTAGTTTAATATGTATGAGTGATAAGTAAGGGAATTAAAGTGTATGTATCCATGTTATCATATGTGTCATGTCAAGTCATTACATATTTATCTGTTACACAAGATATTATGTCACGTATTGCTATACATTGCAAGTATGTCATGTTAAGTTAAGTATGACATCTGTTACATGTATTTCATGCCACGTAATATTCACTGTCACATATTACGTCATGTTAAGAAATGTTGTCTGTTATATGGTATGCCATGTTACGAAATGTTGCATGTTACATGTATGCCATGTTATGAAATGTTCTCTATTACATTTATGTCTCGAAGTATGCCATGTCTTTCATCTTAGTTCATGTCACGTTATGCTACGTCAGGACTTCTGTCTCTTATGTTATGTTCATGTTACGTCACGTTACGAAATTTCATGTATGCCAGTTAAGTTATTCATGTCAATCACGACCCTAAGCGCTAGGATGGGGTAATATCCTAGTGGAACTCCTTTGTTCACGCTGGAGTGTCTAAATAGGTGTGAAATTCCCTCGGTTGACGAAGTACAGTCAACAGGTTGCGAATAGGGCCTAATTAGCTGGTCACCAGAGCGTGCCAGACACTAACGCCGATGGCCACAACAACTGTGGAGCATATACTACGTGAGACACAGCAATTGTGACACGTAGAATACGTGGGGCCACAACAACTGTGGAGTACGTATTAACGCACTCATAGCTGGTATAGAAACCTATGATGTGATGCGGTAATCGGCAGGGACACATGGCTCAAGGGGACCTGTGTAGCACCCATATGGTCACTTTAATGATTAAGTCTATTGAATAAGATTCCAAGTTCAAGTCATGTTTCACGTTACGTTATGTTCAAGTTTACGTTCACGCAATCATGGTAATCCCATGCGACAAGAATATGTTTCAAGTTCATATTATGTTATGTTCACGTTCACGTTATGTTCCAAGTTCACTTTTATGTTAGGTCATGTTCAGGTTCAAGTTATGTTCAAGTTCATGTTCAAATTATGCATGTTCACGTTCATGCTATGTTTCAAGTCCATGTTATGTTCCAAGTTCACATTCATGCTATGTTTCAAGTCCATGTTATGTTTCAAGTCACGTTCATTCTAAGCTTCAGTTTCAGTTTAAGTTATGCCAGTTATGTTATGTTGTATGTCAAGTTATGCTATGATTACTTATGATTTGATTATGAATTCATGCTTTTACTGCCATGCATGCATCATTAACCTGTGTGGAAGTTTCCTGTTAACTTGCTAAGATTTGTAATCAAATCTCACTATGGTAGTCCCAACTACCATTCCCCCTGAATGGTAGATTTTGTTACAGGATCTAAAGGAGAATCGAGAATCGACCAACTGGAAATGATCGACTAAACAATGGTGTGACGTAGATGGTAGTACAGTAGTTACCTCATTACTACTTGTATTTGTGGTGTTCAATCTCCAACACTCTTTTGATCAAAACCATTTTGGACTAGTGTAGTGATCTCAATTGTTTAGTACGTCATTATGTATGAAGTATGTTTTAAGTATTTGGTATATTTCGGTTTGGTGCATAGTATTGCAAAGGAAAAAAATTATCCGCTGCAAATATTGCATAATGCTAGATGCATGTTAGGAATATTGCATCTTATATGTCATGAACGGGGGCAGGTAACCTTGTGTTGTATCTCTCGACGCTTCAAATGTTCGTCCGATCCCAAGCGGAATTTGGGGGCGTCACAAGCATATTGAAAGGTTGCTACATAGTTACAACAAAAAGAAAGGAAAACACTTGTTGATTGAGCTTTATCATCAAAGGGCTGAATATATCTTTATGGTTGGTATCCTCTTTTATAATTACTCTTTCCCTCGTATAAATTCCTTGAGTCTCGTGTCATTTTATTCCTTCCTTGTTTCAAATGTTCTTGTTTTTTGGATCTATATTACTGGTTGAAATAATGCAAGGTTGTATTGTCTTGATTTAGTTCAATTAGTTCTTAAAGAATTTGAGTTGTAAAACTATTGAGGTAAAAGGCAAGAGAGTGTGAGACTATTATCAGGAAAAAGCCAATTAAGAGTGAAACACGAGTGGAGTGCCATTATTCGAGTGTAAACACATAAGGGAGTGTGTGAGGTTTTCCACTAACATACTTTTTGTGCAGCACATTATGATGTCTCATAGGAGCGACTTATCACCAAAGGGAATGGCAGATAACTCATCCTTTATGTTGCAAGCCATGCAACAACAGTTTGAGAGGTTGAACTTGGTGTTGGGTGAAGTAAGGGAGAGATAGAAGGCGTCCTAATTCTAGTGTTGAAAATGGGTATGAGAGTGAAGAGTTTGGTGATTCTCTTGTTACCAGGCATGCACTCAATACACAAATTAAGATGCATGATATTAAGCAGCAGAGCGAGAACAATTTTCATACTAGATGCCACATCAACAACAAGGTATGTAGTATGATCATTGATTTGAGGAGTTGTATTAATCTGGCTAGCATTACTTTAGTGGAGAAATTGAATTTACCTACCTTGAAACACCCTAGACCATACAAGTTGCAGTGGTTGAGTGATTGTGGGGAGATTAGGGTAAATAAGCAAGTGCTAGTTTCTTTTTCAATTTGGAAATACCAGGATATGGTCCTTTGGGATGTAGTGCCTATGCATGCTGGCCATATTTTGTTGGGAAAACCGTGGCAGTATGATAGGAAGGTGATCCATGATGGGTTAAGGAACATGTACAGTTTTGAAAAGGATGGAAAAACAATCAAACTTGCTCCTTTAACTCCAACACAAGTCCATGGGGCCAATTGAAACTGAAAAGTGAGGTTGCTCAAAACAGAAAGAATGAAAATGAGAGTGATCAAAAAAGAAAGAGTGAAAATGAGAGTGATAAAAAAAAAGAGTGAAAGTGAGAGTGATCAAAAAAGAAAAAGTGAAAAAGAGCTGAAAAGCAAGAGTGAAGGTGAGATTGAGAAAAAAAGAAATAGTGAGGCCGTAATGGAGAAAGAGAGAAAAATGAGAGAGAAAAAAGAAGAGGGTAAGACTGAGACCTCAAGAAAAAGACAGAATGAGTTGAAAAATAATTGTGAGGTCGAGAGTACAAGAAAAGATGAAGAAAAAGAGAGTGACAGAAAAAAAAAGAGTAAAAAGAAAAAAGAGTGTGAAAGGGAAAAAGGGAGTGAAAAAGAAAAAGAGAGTGGAAAAAAAAGAGAGAGTGAAGAAAGTGAGAGAAAAACGAAGAGAAGAGTAAGTTTTTATGCTAAGGCGAGTCTTAATACTAACGAACTTGACGTATCTTTGCCTAGTATTGTTATCTCTTTGTTGCAGGGATATGAGGTCGTGTTTCCTAACGGTGTGTTTAGTGGATAGCCACCTACTAGGGAGATAGAGCACTACATTGATTTTGTGCTAGGTGCGACAATTCCTACCCGACCTTTGTTTGAAGAACATGTGTCCTTGACACACTTCAAGGGACAAGGTAAGTTGTTGACTAGAATGCATGCTAAGTGGGAGGACTGTATTGAGACTTTTCCTCATGTATTCAAATACACACAAGGTATGAAAAATTTTGTGGTTGATGTTTTACCAAGAAGGTATGTGTGACGCCCCCAAATTCCGCTTGGGATCGGACGGACATTTGAAGCGTCGAGACATGCAACACAAGGTTACCTGCCCCCGTTCATGACATATAAGATGCAATGTTCCTAACATACATCTAGCATTATGCAATATTCGCAGCGGATAATTTTTTTTTTTTAGCAATACTATGCACCAAACTAAAATATCCCAAATACTTAAGACATACTTCATACTTAACGACATACTAAACAACTAAGATCACAACAATAGTCCATATGGTTGTGATCAAAAGAGTGCTGGAGATTGAACTCCACAAATACAAGTAGTAATTTGAGGTAAGTACTGTACTACCATCTACGTCACACCGTCGCTTAGTCGACCGTTTCCAGTTGGTCGATTCTCGGTTCTTCTTCAGATCCTATACAAAATCTACCATTCGGGGGGAATGGTAGTTGAGACTACCACAGTGAGATTTGATTTCAAATCTTAGCAAGTTAACAGGAAACTTCCACACAGGTTAATGATGCATGCAGGGCAGTAAAAGCATGAATGCATAATCAAATCAATAGAAAACATAACATATCTTGGCATAACATGGAATGAAATAATAAGCATAACGTAACTTGACATAACATGGCATGAGCTGACATAACTTTAACTAGAACTTAAACTTAACTTGACGTGACATGACATGTACGTGAACTTAAAACATAACATGGACTTGAAAAATAACATGAACGTGAACTTGGAACATAACGTAAACGTGAACATAACATAACATAAACTTGAAACATATTCTTGTCTCATGGGATTACCATGGTTGCGTGAACGTGAACGTAAACTTGAACATAACATAACATGAAACATGACTTGAATATGACCTTGAAACATAGCATGAGCGTGACCTTGAAACATAACATGAACCTGAGCATGACATAACATAAATGTGAACTTGGAACATAACGTAAACGTGAACATAACATAACATGAACTTGAAACATATTCTTGAATGTGAAACACATGAACTTGAAATCTTATTCAATAGACTTAATCATTAAAGTGACCATATGGGTGCTACACAGGTCCCCTTGAGCCGTGTGTCCCTGCCGATTACCGCATCACATCACAGGTTTCTATACCAGCTGTAAGTGCGTTAATATGTACTCAACAGTTGTTGTGGCCCCACGTATTCTACGTGTCACAATTGATGTGTCTCACGTAGTGTATACTCCACAGTTGTTGTGGCCCCATACTTCATGCTCCACAGTTGTTGTGGCCCCATGACTTATTTGTTTGTGCCACACTTGATGTGGACACACGTAACATAATGTGTAGCACCATCGGCGTTAGTGCCTGGCGCGCTCCGGTGACCAGCTAATTAGGCCCCATTCCCAACCTGTTGACTGTACTTCATCAACCCAGGGAATTTCACACCTATTTAGACACTCCAGCGTGAACAAAGGAGTTCTACTAGGATATTACCCCATCCTAGCGCTTAGGGTTGTGATTGACATGAATAACTTAATTGGCATACATAACATTTCGTAACGTGACGTAACTTGAACGTGACATAAAAGATAGAAGTCCTGACGTAGCATAACGTGACATGAACATAAGACGACAGACATGACATACTTTGAGACATCAATGTAACAGACAACATTTCATAACATGGCATACATGTAACAGGCAACATTTCGTAACATAGCATACCATGTAACAGACAACATTTCTTAACATGGCGTAACATTTGACAGTGAATTTTACATGACATGAAATACATGTAACATATAGCATACTTAACTTAACATGACATACTTGCAATGTATAGCAATACGTGATAGAATATCTTGTGTAACAGATGAATAATTCATGACAGAATGAATTATGTGTAACAAATAAATATGTAATGACTTGGCATGGTACATATGATAACATGCTTACATAGACTTT
Organism: Juglans cinerea; assembly: GCA_961763995.1. Taxonomy (NCBI): domain Eukaryota; kingdom Viridiplantae; phylum Streptophyta; class Magnoliopsida; order Fagales; family Juglandaceae; genus Juglans; species Juglans cinerea. The sequence continues at coordinate 18,898,180 of CAUIVZ010000010.1, forward strand.
AGTTCCCTTACTTAATACTCATACACATTAAACTGATAGTAAGTTAAAAGTTAACTTATCTCGATCTTCGCGCTTCGAGACAAAACTCAAATGCGATCACGAGAAATTGAAATTAGTGATTTCTAAAAATTAGAATTTAATCACTAACAATAAGGAATATTGAAAAATATCAACTTAGAGTAAAATTATCATTTTACCCTCTACATGTGGAAAAATGATCATTTTACCCCTAACTTAAGGATTTTGCATCCTAACTCCAAAAATCACCAAACTCAAATATCAATTCAAAAAAATTTAAAACTAAACACAACCATCAAAACTCTATAGGGCCGAAACTTACAAAGGCTATTTCCTTTGATTTTTGTTGTAATTCCTTCAAATATCAAAAATCAAAATTTTTCTTCTACTATACTCATAACATATTCCTAATATTAATCATGTTTTGAATCATGAACAAAAGTCATCAAAAGCACTAAAACCATACTTGAACTTTTTGGTTTTTCTTCTAAGTTCAAAATAGATTTTTGTTTCTAACTTGTTTTGATCAACCTCTTGATCCATGACTTATAAAGATGTGATCCTCAAACCAAAACATCACATGGTTTAAAAAGGTGTCATGAAACATATCCAAGCATCAAACGCAAGATCACATGGCTAAACATCAACCCAAACATAAATTTAGTCAAGAACATCATCACTTTGGTCTAAGAGAATATCTCCTTGCATAAAATTTCCTATCTTCGAAACTAACATCAAATATCTTCAAAATAACATTTTAACATGTATATAACAGGCTTAGGATCTTCAAATAAAAATATCAAAGCCATTGGAATAAGATTAAACCATAAAAGATTTAAACTTTCTCAAAACATAAACTGTTTTTCCTCTTCCAGTTTCTAAGTTTCTAGACCTAAGAAAATATTTCACCAAAACTTTTAATCATGCAATAAATCCTCAACCAATAATCATATACACATGTTAAAAGTACTCCATAAAAATTTCGGACCAAGATCTATTCATTAGCTTGGTCAAAAACTCCAAAATATAACACACTCTCCAGTTTATCGCCCAGAATGACCTTTTTGGGGTCTAAACAACTTTTTACCAATCAAATTATCTCCAAATGGAACGAATAAGGTATCCACGTAAACTACACTCCAAAAGCAACAACTTTCATGAAGGAAACTTGGCGAAGCTTCGAAACAGGCGTTCAAAAGATGTAAGAAAAACTTCCCAAGAGTGTCTTTTGTGTTCTATGAAGGAAAAGTGTAAAGGAGAGTTGCTTTTCGTGGGAAGTGGACTGGAGAGGCTCTTACACAAGTTATGGAAAATGATAGGACAGAAGGAAAGCTTGAGTGTTGGCCTTTTCTTCTCATAAAAATCAGTACAAGATCTTTTCTCAAGGTGAAGTGTAAGAGTGAAAGAGTGAGGTGGCCCTTTAGCTTTGTACTTCAAGAACCTTCTAGGCCCTTCTTGTAAAGATCTGGCCAACCAAGTGGGGGTACAAAACTTAGCCATGAAGCAATCCTATGGTGACCAATTTCGTGGGCCTTAATGGGCCTAAACCGAATGGGACTAAATCTTGGGGTTTAAAGAGGGTTTGGGTTGCTATTAAGCCCAAATCCAATATCACTTGGCCCAATCAATTTTTCAAGGTTAAAAAGGTTGGATAATGATGTTCTAACACAAATTTGAAGGATTAATAGCATGTGGAAGTGATTTAATCAAGTGATTAAATACAATGCTAGAAATCAGATTATAAAGGGTTTAGAGGCCAACTTTAGGATTTTGGGGAAACCGTTTAGGGTTCCGATTTCAACCATGTTTTTGGGCTTTCAATTGTATTCCCACCATTTAGGGTTTCACTAGGATTGAGACCCTCATTGGTCTGGCACAATTTGGTTGAGCAGATGAAACAAAGTTTTGCTTAAGTGGTATGATTTCACACCATGATTCCTTCAAATCCATCAAATCCTCCTCATGGTGCCAAGTGTGTAATATTATTCACTAAGTGTGGCTAAGATCTTACCAAGTGTCCAAATAAAACTTCTCTAATCTAATTTGGACATTCCACAATGTGATTTTGAAACACTGCAATTGGTGCGCTTACCGAGGTTACTATTCACTTCAAAAAAGTGAATCATAAACTTAGCACTAAAAATTCCTAAATATTCATATTAACCTACAGTGAAAATATTTTACCGAAATTCAACCTCGAAGTGCCCCTAAAAAATAATTTCATAGTTTCAAACAGGTGTTTCGTTCGAAAATATGAAAATAAACTTATTGTGCTATAAAATCCTAAATAATCAACTGAGTCTAATGGCGTAGACCATAATGCATTCTGACACTTCTAACTATCCAATAAATAAAACTCATATTTCTTGCACCATAGTGAGTGATAACGCTGACTATGTTGACAGACTAAAACCTATGCGCTTGGTCGATTCGTAAAAACTTACGGGATTTTTACAAGAATCCTAAAGTCAATAGAAATTCCACCAATGAAGTTCTAGCTGGCTGTTACAGTATGTCCTTGTCTTCATTTTATATGCAAAATTATTGAGATTTGAATATGATGAGGAATTGCATGCTAATAATGATGACTTTGCTAGTGTGTATGGAACATATGAGAAAGCATCATTTGGTAAGTTCCATAAACTAGATTGGTACTTGTTTAGAGAGAATAGACTTTGTGTGCCTACTAGTTTTATGCGTAAGTTGCTTGTGTGTGATCGACATGGTGGTTTGTTGGATAACCTTGGTGTAAGGAAGACTTTTGTTGTATTGCATGAATGTTTGTGGAAGTATCAATTGTCATTCATTGATGTGTTGCATGAATGTTTGTGGGAGTATCATTTGCCATTCATTGAAGTGTTGCATGAACGTTTGTGGAAGTATCATTTATCATTCCTTCACATGTTGCATGAACGTTTGTGGGAGTATTGCTTGCCATTCATTGAGTTTGCATATAATTGGAGTGGACATTTTGGTGTAAGAAAAGCTTTAGGCGTGTTTCATAAACGTTTGTGGGAGTATCATTTGCCATACATTGACTTGTTGCATGAACGTTTGAGGGAGTATCATTTGCGTTTCTTTGAGTTTTCATATAATTGGAGTAGTCATTCTGGTGTCAATAAAACTTTAGACAATTTGCATGAACATGTATGTTGGTCTAAGATGAATCTCATTTGTGGCAGGTGCATTACATGCAGAAAGGCCATATTTAAGCTTTTGTCACATGGGTTGTATAAACCCTTACCTGTTCCTAGTGAGTCATGGGTAGACATATCTATGGATTTTGTTTTGGGGCTGCCTAGGAAAGAAAGGAGTAGAGATTCTATTTTTGTGGTTGTGGATAGATTTACAGAGTTTGCATATAATAGGACCATGCAAACTACCACTTTATATTCTCCTTTTGAAATTTTTTATAGACTTCATCCATTTACTACTTTAGATTTAATGCCTTTACCTGTTGACGGCAGGAGTAGCTCGGATGGATTTTTTCAAATTATTAAACAAATTAATGATAATGCATACGAAATTAATGATAATATTACTAATATTTTTCCTTTGATCCAGGTGGAGATTCGAGGTCGAATCCTTTTGAGGAGAGGGGGAATGATGGGAACCAAGGTGGGCCTAGTCTTAAAGATATGTTGCAAGTTCCAGATGGGCCAATTACAAGTTCAAGGGCTTAATGGATGAAGACTCAGTTTTGATTCATTTGATAAGCTATGGAAAGGGCAACAACATGACTTAAAGGCTTTTGGCACTTGAAGGCTTTCAACTTGTTTTATTCATTTAAAAGACTTATTTGATTAGTTTAGAATAAGTGGGTTTATTATGGGAAGCACTTAAGGGGGCCTATGCAAGGGCATGTTGGAAAATTTATTATTTGAACTAGGGTTTTTGGGAAGGCCTTGTATTTTGGCCAAGGGCATATTTGAAAAGTTACTTTTTAGAAACTAGGGTTTCAAGAGGTTACTGTAGTGTTACTGTAGCCGTGGCACTGTTCATCCAGGCGCATTTTGGGTAAAATGGGCTTTATTTTAGCTAGGGTTTTAATTAGGTTTTAGTTTAAATACTTTTTGTTGCCTCATGTTAAGAAGTTTATGAAATTTGATGAATTTATTCATTGTGAGTTGAGTTTTACTCCTCTTGTTCTTAATTGAACTTTTGAACTTATCAAAGGTAAATCACAACTTTTGTGGCGTTCCTCCTTTGTAATGTGGGTTCTTGAGATGGGTTCTTCAACGGGTCTAAATTTTAATATAATCTAGGTTCTTGAAACAAGTTCTCATCGGATCTAGATTTTCCATCCATTGACTTGATTTTGGCTTTCTTGGGGAGTTTTCAAATTGATTGTGGGTTCAAGGGATTTCATTCTCGCGGGTTCATCTCACCTGTGGAAGAGTCAGAATCAGGTTTTTTAAATCCTTTATTTGACAATCCATCTAGTCTCGAGCAAATGAGTGAACACGAAGATCAACCCATTAGAACTCTTCATGATTACCTCCACCCTACACGCATAGCCACACTGTAACACCCCGTATTTTAGTGTATTTTTAATTGAAAGATTATTTGTTATTAATTTAAAATTTATTCTCTTGTTTCAAAATTGTTGGATTTTTTAGTTGTGTTATTTTTATGATTTTTAGTTTACGAAAATTATTTTTGAAGTGCTTTCTCTAAATTAATTATTTTTATGCGTTAAAATTTCTTCTCAAATTAAATTAACTTGTTGTGGGGTTTAATTAATTTTTTTCATTTTAATCACTGCGTTTGAATTATTTTATTTTACTTGCTGTGTTAAAATCGTTCCCTTTGGATCATTTTTGTGACTCAAGATATGAGGATTGGACCTCATTTCTTTCCCTACATTTTCTCTTTCCTCTTTTCTTTTTCTTCTTTTTTTTTCTTTTCCTTCTTTTTCTTTTCTTTTTCTCCTCTCCTCTCCCACGCGCCGCACGACTCTCCCCCTATCTCTCTCCGTCCGTTTCTTCTTCCACCCAGCCCCGCCGCCTCACGCCGCCGTGCGCGACACTGCCCGGCCCACTGTCCTTCCCAGCCACCGGCGACCACCCCCTGTAATCTCAGCCCCAACCGCGCCGCCGTTAGCACCCACGAGCATCACCAAGCCGCGGCACTCCTTGCGCCGTTGCGCCGCCGTCGCGCCACCATCTTCTCACCACATCATCCTCGACCTTCTAGCAACCCAATGGACCCAACCCCACCTCCGATTTGTCACCGATGAAGCCCCACCATCAACATTTCCGTTTTGGGTGTTTTTGCACTTCAACCGCCTATTGCGCCGCTACCCACAGCCAACCACCACCACCATTAGCTTCACCGACATCCCTAAGCCCTACCCTATCAATCTCGGGTCTTCGTTTGCACCCGTTCAAAAGTGGGTTTTTGAGACCCACGGCCAAAGTGCATTTGGCACTGTTTTGTTGCTGCGTTGCCACTTCTAGCACCTCCGTGATCTTTCAAAAATTATATTATAGCATTGTAAGTATTTTTCTCGAAGAACTTTTGAGATTTAAATGTATTTTCGCGCTAACTCATATTTACTGTTAATTGGTTGGTTGTGCCGGACTAAGTCCGAAAAGTAAGGGAGTCGGTTGGATTGGATGATGGAGTTGTTTGTGTGATTGGTTTATGCTATGAAATTTGTTGGCTGTTTCGGATTTAAATATTGGCATTTTGAGTTGACGTTGGTTATGGTGGATATTGGTGATTTTTTTAGGAAGTGGTGATATATTTTGGGATTATGAGGGAGGGTTTTAAGTTTTGAGAAATTAAGATAGATTATTTTAGAAGCTTAGGCTTAAATATGGAAATCCGTGATTGATTGAAAACTTACGAAAATTGTGTGATTATTTTTATAGGTGACGATTTATAGTCGACTCGACATTTTTGAGGAAAATTCTGAAAAGCTAAGAAGTCCAAGTAAGCGGGGTTCATATACTAGTTTTGCATAAAAGAAATAAAATGAGGTTGACTTGGAAAATAAACGTGTTTGTTTTTTAAAAGAAATGATCTGAAAACAACCTCAGATGTTTATTCTGCATATGCATAAATTCAATATAAGAGAAAGTGTTTTCTGTCATGACTGGTGTAGACATGAGCTAGTTTTGTGCACTTTGTTTCTGAACTATGTAAAAGAGCGAATAAGGAATTCTAAAAGTTTTGTTATGAACAAATGATAATATTTTGTTTATGTTTATCTCGAACATGTGAAATGATCTGAAGCTTTTCAGTGTTTTGTTTTGATATGATGTGTCATCTGAAAATCTTGGCATGAAGTTCTGATTCTGTATATATTTGTAACCGGATTTTCGATGAAATCCGTTCTGTTTCTGTTAAGGCCCAGCCACGGTTATAATGGTGGTTTATAACCCTACCACGGGGGTGAAACATGGAATATGGCCCAGCCACGGGTATAATGGTGGTTTATAACCCTACCACGGGGGTTAAACATGGTATTGTCCCGATGTGATGCTATGAGATGATTTAATTATAATGTTTCAGTTTGGAAATGCCAACGGATTTTCTTTTTGGAATAAGTTTATTTTTCTGGAAATTTCGCTCTAATGTTTTTGTAAAAAGTTTTGTTTCTGCATTCTGAAAGTAAATGTTTTGTTCTGCTTATCAAATGTTATAAATGCTCATGTTTACATGCTAGTATATGCTCTTTGCTTACTGAGTTGTTGATAACTCACCCCCTATCTCCATAATATTTCAGATGACATTGATGGTTCAGCTGAGGATCAGTATTAGAGTTTATGGAGAAGATTAACAGTGAATGGTTGTTGGGTATCTCATGGTATTAGTGTTGATGTTGGAAGTTATTTATATTTCTTAAGTTTGCTTCAATGGATTTAAACGGTTTATGGAGACTTATGTTAATGTTTCATTATTTCTAGTTTGTTATTTGAGACATGAAGAAGAGTTGATTTTATTTGAGTTGCTGGATTGAAAATTGGATAGATGAGTTTATATGGTTTATTTAATTGAAGTATTTACGTTTGATTTGATGTTTAGGAAAATATATATTCTTGAATTTGGAAGTACTCTAGCCTTGTTAGAGTTGATTATCAGGTTATATGAGTTATCTCTCCGGACCCTCGGGGACGGGGCGTTACACACACCATCATGCATCATATTTCCAACTAATACTCTCCAACTGGATTTTAAAACAGGGAAGATACAGTTACTCCCTACTTTTCATGACTTGGAAAATGAAAATCCATATGTGCACATTAGGGAGTTTGAGGAAGTAGTTGCGACTTTTCATAGTCAAAATGCAACTGATGACGTTGTGAGACTTAAGTTATTTCCTTTCTCTTTGAAGGATAGAGCTAAGAGTTGGCTATACTCACTGAGACCCAGATCTATTGGGTCATGGAGTGAGATGACTCAGGTCTTCTTTAATAAATACTTTCCCCAACATAAGACCAATGCTTTAAAAAGACAAATCTCCACCTTTGCACAAAAGGACAGTGAGACTTTGTATTAGTCTTGGGAGAGATTTAAGGAGTTGTTGAGTATGTGTTCTCACCATGGGTATGAGAATTGGCGCTTAGTGAGATATTTTTATGAGGGACTTATACCTAGAGAGCGCCAATTTGTGGAGATGATGTGTAATGGTGAGTTCTTACATAAAGATCCTGATGAGGCCATTGAATACCTTAATGAGCTTGCTGAAAAAGCTCACACTTGGACTGAACCTAGTGCTACTGAAAGCACAAATAGGTCACGACCTGCAGGAAACCCAAATAGTGGTGGAATTTACCATCTAAGGGAATAGGATAGCCTAAAGGCTAAGGTTGAGATGCTGACTAGGGAGCTAGATGTGTTAAAGACTAAAGACTTAAAGCCAACAAACGTGGCTAATCATGCAGAGTCTTTTGGACCATATTTTGTGTGTGGTGGGGTAGATCACCTTGCCCAAGAGTGTCTCACATTTGCTGAGATGAGAGAGATGTATGAGGAACAATGTAATGTCTTAGGTATGTACAAGAAGCCTTTTATACTTTATTCCGATACCTATAATCCGGGGTGGCGCAATCACCCCAATTTTAGCTGGAAGTCTGAAAACCAGCCACCTGCAAAACCCCCAGGATCATACCCTGCACCATTTCATGCACCTTCATCTTCTAGGAGTCATTTAGAAGACATTTGGATTCTTTTATTGAGGCACAGGGTAAGACTAATCAAAAGTTTGAATCTTTGATTATGCAGGTTATTGAAGAAAATAAGGAGATAAAGAGCCAAATGTCCAAATTGATGAGGTCTTTGAGTGTGAATGAGTGTGGCAAGTTCCCTTCTCAAACTCAATCCACACCCCAAGGTCAACATATGGCTCAAGGAAATTTGAAGGAGGTTAATGCCATAGTGACATGAAGTGGTAAGTCCTTACACATCTCAACAACTGATAAGCTAGAGGATGTTGAAGAGGAATAAAGTAATGATAGTGCTGAGTTGCCCAAGGAAGCTGAGGTAATGAAGAGCCCAGTTAAGGTACCATTTTCTCAAGTTTTAAAATCTGGTATGCGAACTTTGGATTTTAGCAATGAAATCTTGGAGAACCTCAGGCAGGTAAAGATTAATCTTCCTCTTTTGCATGTTATTAAGCAAGTCCCTACTTATGTAAAAGTTCTCAAAGATTTGTGTACAGTCAAGAGGAAGCACCATGTTAAGAAGACAGCATTCTTGACAGAGCAAGTTAGTGCTCTAATTGAGCAACGAATTCCTCCTAAGTACAAGGATCCTGGTTGTCCAACCATTCAATATAATATTGGGAATCATGAGTTTGGGCAAGCGTTGCTCGATTTAGGAGCTAGTGTAAATTTGATGCCTTATTCCATTTATTTGCAGCTTGGTTTGGGTGAAAAGCCTAATCCTATTGTACTTCAATTGGCGGACCGTTCAGTTAAGAAACCAAGAGGGATAGTTGAGGATGTTTTGATCCAAATTGACAAGTTTTACTACTCTGTTGATTTTTTAGTTTTCGATACTCAGTCAGTTGTTGACTCTGACTCTAAGATTCCTCTCATATTAGGTAGACATTTCCTTGCTACGACTAATGCACTTATAAACTGCAGGAATGGGCTGATGAAACTATCTTTTGGAAACATGACCATGGAGGTCAACATATTCCACATCAGTAATCAACCCAGGGAGGATGATGAGTGCCACCAAACGTACATGATTGACACACTCATAGATAAGGGAGTTCGCACAACTCATGATTCTGATTCCCTTGAATAGTTTCTTGTTAATTCTGAGTTTGATACTATGAATGATTCATCCGATGTTGTTGATTTTTGTGCTATTTTTTATGAACCTCAGGATTATGGCCCACATATTTGGCAACCGAAATTTGAGGAGTTGTCTCAGAAAAGTGAAAAGCAGATTCCTTCAAGCATGGATAGTTTCAAATTGGAATTGAAGCCACTACCCTCAGGTCTTAAGCATGCATTTCTTGATCGAGGTGACACTTTTCCTATTAGTATTTCTTCAAAATTGAATGCTGGTAAGCTTAGAAAACTTGAATTAACCGAGTTGGAGGAGTTGAGAAATGATGCTTATGATAACTCAAGAATCTATAAGGCTAAGATGAAAGTGTTTCATGATAAAAATATTTTGAGAAAAACGTTTAAACCTAATGATCAAGTGTTCTTATATGATTCTAGACTCCATAGTGTTCTTATAAAAATATACAAAAATGAGTCGAATACTCAATAAACAACACATCATACAATAAACATAATAAACATAAGGTTTCTTGAAAAACGTACATACTCATAAATACATACATAAATAACATGAACTTATCTTTAACTTATCATAGGTTGATACCCACTATTGACCCCCGTGAGCTAGGGTTAGCGAATCTAAGTAGATTCCGATTCCTTTTGTGGCTGCAGGTTGTTGAATCCATACATAAGGAAGACTAATCGGCACCAAGATGGACCAAGTCTTAAAGATCCTTTGCAAGTTCCAGATGGATCAATTACAAAGTCAAGAGCCAAGAAGATCAAGGAAGCAATGCAAGGATTGGTGCAATCCACTTGGGACGAGTGTAGCAAGAGCCGAATATTCAAGATGAGCTTTAGAGAAGGAGATCCAGTGATCATCCATGTGATACAAGCTATGGAAGAGCTTAACATAAATTGGGGCCTATTATTATGATTATGTGATTGAAGGCCTTGAACTTTTTTTTTCCATACATAAGGAAGACATACTGGGTGCGCTACCAGCTTGTACGACCTGGCAATGCAATATGCCCATAACATAGGTACCCTTTTCATATTATAACATAGGCCATTACATATCTTATTATTCATACTTCATCATAATCGTGCTTGCATACTTGTCATATCATAGATTTCAAAAGAAATCGTATGCATACTTATCATATCTTGTCATATCATATCATAGATTTCAAACAAAATCGTATTCTTTCATAAATGTCGTGATACATGTTTCCTCATATAAAATCATGATTTTTCATAAATAATTTGATGCATAAATCTTCACATAAAATCATGCATAGCTTTTCATAAATATTTTAATTCATAAGACTCACAGAAAATTACGACTTTTCATAAATAATTTTATGCATAACTCTCACATATAATCATGTCTTTTCATAAATATTTTGATGCATAACTTCTTTCATAAAATCATGAATTTTCATAATTTTACCATGACTTGGGTACGTAAAAAGGGGCTTCCAATGGAGGGCATAATATTTTTATAAAAGATATGTCGTTTACCGTACATACGCGTAAGGGTATGATCATGCTACTTACCTTGAGAGTGAATCTAATATTTTTGAGACGCGACTGATTACCTATAAAATACACGTAACTTATGTAAATCTCCAATTTAGCGAGTACTTCGTAATAAAAGCCGGAGATATAAAGAAAAATCTATATTTTCTTGAAACCTAAAATCCTCAAAACTCTAAAGAATCGCCACTCTCTAATTATTCTACCTTGCGCATAATTTCTTAATTTATTAGATGATTAACTTTAAAATACTATCAAGACCAAGTATCCTGTTTATCTCGATTTCCGTCATCAACATGTCACTTACAAATAATACTCAAAAAAATTCTTGCCGTCCAACATCTATTTTCTCTTGGTTTTTTACTATAGGAACTCATCACACTAATAAATAGACCCTTCTATCAACACTAATTGAACAGGAGTACTCTTGTAATTTACCTTAATATCCTCCATAATATTTCATAGTACAGGGTATATAATTTCTATACGGAAATGAGCTTACTCGAGAGCTAGTGGCAGTGGGGCTTTGGCCATAATCTTCTGGTGGGGATGAGCAACGACCGGAAGTAGGGGGCATGGTGGTGCTTCATGGCGGCTCAACACTGGGCAAGAGAAGTTGGCAGCAACGGAGCTCACGGTTGGGTAGAGAGCTGTAACGTCCGTCCTTATGGTGGGACTTTTTCCAAAATATTTTTAGAAAAGGACGACGGGAATTACCGTCCTATTTAAAACTTTTCACTTGCATACCCAGGGTGCGAGACTCCACGTTTATAGATTAAAATGTGCTTTGACAATAAAAGAGGTTTACAGCGGAAAACATAAATCTTATAATAAAAGGTTTCTCATATGTTTAAAACTCGTGCCTAGACTTCCGTGCTCTTCCCCATGGGCCGTATCCGTCCTGTGAGGGGGAGGGACATGCATAAAAACTAAAATGAGTCAAAGACTCGTAAGCATTACTTCATACCGTTAAAAATATAACAATATAGGTTTTCATTCATGCATCCATCACTCGTACATACTATTACGTGCGTGCATACGTGTCATACGTGCATTCGTTTGAAAACTTCACTGGACGGGATTTTTCTCTCTTTTAAACATGGGCTTCCTTTTCGTAAAACGTTTCTCCCGTCAGTGCCTTCATTTCTTCAAGAGTTCGTGCATGTTTACGTGCGTTCTTTTGAAAACGTCACTGGACGGGGCTTTTCTTTCAAAAGACTTTCCTTTCTTTAAAAACGTGTCCCCCGTCAGTGCCTTCATTTCTTAAAGATTCGTGCATTCGTGCGTTCGTACATGCGTGCATACATCCATTCGTTCTTATCACTTTCATAGGCCAGTACACACTGTTACGCCCCGTGTGTTTGGGGTTAGCAGTCTTCCTTTGGACTCGGATTCCGCCCGTGGCCACGGGTGGGGAATCCCTTTTCATAGGGGGCAGCACTGGGTGCACTTCCAGTACTACTTACCCGGCATTGCAATCTGCCCATTCATTGGTACCCTTTCCTTTCAGTCATGTGGCCGTTACGTATCTTCATACATTCATGCTTTCATTTCTTTCTTTCTTACTTTTCATTCATGCATTCATTCGTTCATGTCAGCTCGAAAGAGCTGAGGCTTTCGTTCGGTTCTTTCTTTCATTTACAGGTTTTCTTTTCATGAGAAATATTTCTTTTAGTGAGAAAGCATTTCTTTTTATGGATAAACATTGTTTGGGGCGTAAACCCAAAAATTGTCTTTTCGTCTTTCAGTTCATTTCAGTTCTATCTTTTCTTTAACAGTTCATTCTTGAAAACTTCATTTGAGAACATACATGGGCTTAAACGTCGGCTTTCGTGGCATCCATAAGCGTCACCTTTGAACGTCGTCTCTCATGGCACACATGAGAGCGTCGGTTCGTAGGATCCACAAAAGCATCCATTGTCATGCCCTTCATGCATCTTCATCAGTTTATGGATTTTCTTAGAAAATACATACAATAGATATAGCGTATAGTCATCCATTCACATGCATACAATTAATACTTTGGTTACGTAAAAAGGGGCTGTCAAGGAGGGGCTGTACATACTTATACCTTTTAACAATTAGCATTTTCTTTTTTAAAACGTCTTTCGTTTCTTTTCGTGAGCATCTTAAAGAAAAAGTATTTCTTGTATCTTTGAAAACTCTAGAAGAGTATGAACGTAACACTTACCTGGACTCCATGCTACTTGCATGTCATTCAGTCCATTCATGCTTGTCAGATGGCAACCTACATGCATACACATAACTTAACGTCATTCTCTATCTAGTACATAAGCAACTTGAACTATAAATAGAACTACGCTATACTTGGAACACTCTCCTTCTATCCATGCACTTATGTGCCCTTTACTATGTTAAAACCTTCGGGGACCCATTACGGTCACCCCATCTTCCAACTCATGTCTTGCCTCGAGTGCCACTAAAGTGAACTCATGATTCACCTTAGGATTAAGACACTAAGACCTCTGTCTCATTCTTCTCATTAACCTCATTCTGACGCTTGACTCAAACCAACTAAGTCACGCATCCCGTCCTTAGATAGTACACCCGTCACTTTCTTCATACATCTTAGCCCATACAAATCCTCATTCCCATCCAGACAAGCCATACGGCTCTAACCCAACTCTGAGGCTTAAGCACCTTGTAACTATACTCAGAATAGATTACCCATTACATATGGTGAATCCATCTGGTACATGTGTCTAACCAGACTACACATGTACTCTACCCCTTATCACCTAAGATCAACGTATATAACATGTTGATCACCAGCTTCGAGGGACAAGGGTCATACTCCGATACCAACCTTCTCTTAACCCAGCTAGTATGGCTCTCATGCTACCCGTCCCTTTGACAGTTCATCCCAACACTTAACATGACAAGACTTCAATCATAACCATGTGTTATGCCACGTCATACGGCTCGAGACTGCTCCCAAGCTACACCGTGACCTTGTCACGTTACCCAACACTCTGGTACATAAATTCCTAACTCATCACGAGTACGATTCCTTATGTACTCCCGACACAACGTGACATTTTGTCACGTTCCCATTACGTCATTCATACCCTATCACTTCACCACATGGCAATCACGACTGTCAGTAACCACGTCACTTCGTGACGTTGCCCAGTCATGCTTCCGTTGCGTACTCTTACACTTGTTCCACTACTTCGCCCATCACAAGCACGACTGTCAGTAGTCATGTCACTTCGTGACATTCCTCAGTCATGCTTCTGCTACGCACTCTTGTACTTGTTCCGCTACTTTGCGCATATTCCTAGCCATAAGCCCATCACGGTGACACTTGCCACCTCAGACTACAGGCTGTGCCATAACTACTTCGGGACACTGTTCCACAGTTCCCGACACTATCCATCATGTTCCACCCCATCCTTATCTCTGCGACACGCCACACAGAGTGTCGCTGCCACGTGGAGTACACTCCACGTATACTCCTTTCATACATACTACGCCATATCACCACTATGGCATACTCGCCATATGGTACATCACTATATCACATGGAGTACATTCCTTGTGTACTCTATCCACATGCATTACGCCACATCACCATTAGGGCATATCCGCCACATGGTGCATCTCACCATCACATGAAGTACATTCCACTTGTACTCCCCACATACGCTCCATCACCACTATGGTATACCTGCCATGCATCACTATATCACATGGAGTACACTCCTCGTATACTCCCTTCATACACACTACGACACATCACCATTATGGCATCCCTGCCATATGGTGCGTCGCTCCATCACATGGAATACACTCCGCGTATATTCCATGCACTTACGACACATCACCACTACGGCATACCCGCCGTATGGTGCGTCACTCCATCACATGGAATACACTCCGCGTATATTCCATGCACGTTACGCAACATCACCACTATGGCATACACGCCATATGGTGCATCGCCCACCACATAGAGTACACCCCACATGTACTCCCCACATACGCTCCATCACCACTATGGCATACCCGCCATACGGAGTACATTCCACATATATCCCCATCATATATCATACCCACACAGAGTACACTCAGCGTGTACTCTTCCCATTCCACATACACCACACCACATCACCATTTTGGCATACACGCCATATGGTACATCAATCCACCACATGGAGTACATTCCACATGTACTCCTTTTACACGCACTACCCACAGAGTACACTTATCCGTGTACTCATCCCGTTCTACCATATGCCAGGAGGGTATATTTTACATATACTCTCCTTGTTTCACATTATGCCACATACAAAGTACACCCAGCATGTACTCTTCCCATTCCACACAATGCCACGGCATCCATACAACACATGCCCCACAACTGCATTACACAGCACAGTCCACAACACTTCACAATACACCCAACACTTCACAGCACACTACACGGCACAATGCACCTCCATACAACACAGATAAGCCCAACACTTCACTACACAGAATGCCCAACACTTCATCACACAACACCACATCACAATGCCACAACTCCATTAATACTAACAGCACAGTCCACAACCTAGTCAACTAATCAATATCTAACATAAATACGAGAGATAGAGGGTTATACCATCGACGGGATAACCCGTGCGTTGCTCGTTGACCGTCATAGCCGATGATGTCGACAGTGTCGTACGTGGCGGCTGACCCACGTACGTTAACGGTTTAGGCGTTTGGATAGCTAGGTGTGGTCTTGGAAGGCCTCGTGATGGCCTTGTGATGGCGGTGAGGGGCATAACACGGCGGCTCTAGCCGTGTGCAGTAGCGGTCAATCACGCGCAGTGACTGTCCATCACGTGCAGTGATTACCCACCACATAGAGTGGTGGCTTGGACCTAAGGCTCGGCTAAGGGAGGTGCGGTGGATCTCGTGGTGGCGTCGAGGTGGCGCCACGATGGCTCACGATGGCGGATCTGGCCATCCCGTGGAGGAGAAGCCATGGGAGAGTGAGAGAGAGTGTGCTCTCGTGGGTGGCAGATCTGGGCTGTGGGAGGTTGGGTTGGCTTGGTGGCGGCCTGAGGAGGTTGGAGGTGGTGGTTACCAGTCATGGGTGGCAGTGCACGGTGGTGCACGGCGTGCAACCCCTGCGTGCGTGAGAGGGGAATCGTGAGGTGGAGGAGGGAGCTTCTGGCCGTGGGTCACATGGAGGAGCTCGGGGAAGGGGAGAGGAGGTCCATGGTGTCACAAGGTGGCCGTGGGTGTTGCGCACGGTGGCGCTAGGGGCCGCGCACGATGAAGCCATGCGTGGGTCACCTTGTGCGTGCATGTGTGCGACGGAGGGAAGGTGGCTGCGTAACAGGGGCTGAGTTCGCTAGGGAGTGGTGGCCGGTGGCAGGGGAAGCTGCATTAGAGGTGGTGGCGTTGGAAGGTGGCGCACGGCGGCGCTACGCGCACCAAGCCCATACGGGCTGTGCACTTCCGAAATGGAGAAAGGGAGAGCGTGAGAGGGAGGGGCTGCCATGGTTGAGCTCGCCGGCGTGAGGAGCAACCGATGGTGCCGGCGGTGAGAGCTAGTGGTGCACGACGGCGCGGGGCTGAGGCCTTAAGCCGTTCGGCGTGGAGAGGGAGTCTGCATACGTTGTACGCTTGGGAGAGGGAGGAGAGAGAGAGGGAAATGAGGGAGAAAGAGAGGGGGTCTGGGTATTTAACCCAGTCCTTCATCCGGGGATCCACGTAATGATCTAACGGTAGATCTCAAACACTGGTTTAAAATACATTAACATATAACTTAATTAAAAGAGCTTAGAGGAATTAAGGTAGAATTTAGTTTATAAAATAATATTCTTCATCATTAATAAAATGATGAAGTCTCATTTAGCATATTTAAAGGGTTAAACCATTTAATTAATAAAAGCTCTCAACATAATTTAAATCCCATAATATCTTAAATAATTGAAATCATTTTAATAATAATATTGAAATGATTTCCGGCAATTATAATATTTTTGGAGCTCTTCAAGAATATTATGATTGTCGTATTTAAGATCAAATCTTAATCCAATAATACTGGAAATACTCCTTATAAATATTTTCAGCATATTTAAAACATTGGGCGTACCCTAGAAGTCACACGATATCTTTTGAGACACGCCATCATGGTTCGGCACGCATAACATGACTCGTAGTCGCTAGTGAGAAAGGCAGATGATCACAAAATCTCTGCCTTCAGGATTTGCTTACGTCATAAAGACGAAACATACGTCAGAAAGAAGAAGTGTACGTAAGAAGGAGGGATCGTACGTAAGAAGAAGGAGCAAGATATCACAAGAGCGGAGCATAGAACTGGATGTGGAAAACAAACCGATTGTGCACGCGTAAGTGACTAGTGGCAGCCTCCTCTTGCTCCCGTGGGGTTGTAGCTTTCATATGGCTGCTTCCGTTGTGCTCTGGGTTTGAGCGAAGTTTTCTGTGGAGGTTGGACGATTGAGGATGGCTGCGAGCTTCCTGATTGGTCGTGCTTGGATATGCTCTATTTTCTGTTGCTTGAAATAGGGGCTTGCCATATGGGGTTGTCCACAGCTTATGGTGGACTAGGGCGGATTTGGGTGGTGCCATGTGGGTGTGTGGGTCTTGTTTGATGTTTTTGTGGTAGTTCACGGTAGAGGGAGTGGCTTTGGCGTTCGGGTTTTAGTGGAGGAGGTGGCAGCAACTAAGTGGAGGTTGTGAGCTATGAGGGAGGAGGGGATGGTGGGTGGTTTCCGGAGTACTTAGTGATCTGGCGATGGCTTGGAGGGGAAGGGGTGTTCTAAATGTGGAGGAGGCAACGTGATAGTCTGGGGACATGAGGGGCTGGTTGCAGGTTGAGGTTTTGCGTGAAATCTAACCGTATGTATGTATATATATATATATATATATATATATGATAGAGTACCAAAAAATAAACACTTGGGAAAAAGACCTGTATCGAGTAAGAAGGCTAGACGTGCATGCAGAGAAACAAACGTACATGCGGATAAACGAACATGAAACGCGATCTAAACTGTGCGTGAAGAGAAGTCTACCATGGTGAGGAGTCTGGGTGGTGGAGGGCTCTTGTGGCAACCATAGTTTGATAACTATCAACAAGAAGGTTCTCGTGTGTATATAAAATGGCATGGTGGAAAACCCTAGAGAAAACAAATGGAAGAGACGTGCATGTGCATGCGAGTGGAATCGTGCTTGGTGGAGAAACTGATCAAGTTGGTTTTCATGGTTTAAAGCAAACGGGTGTGGACCTTGGGTTTTGGGGGCATACGAGATTTGGGCTTTTTCATTGAATTATAGGCCTCAACTTAACCTCTAAAAATAATACAACCTGTCTTATAAATTTTTCGGCCAATTCCCACTTGGCCCATTAAATGATTTTAAGCTAATTACCACGTCCCATAATAAGATTTCACCTAGTCAAAAATATTTAATGATATTAACTAACATGGCAATCCCAATAAAATTCAATATCTGTAGAATAAAAATCTTAGGCCCGTAGTCTATTCAAAAAAATACTCGAACACTCAATTGGGCTTCTATAATAATTGGCCCATTAACCTAATTTAGGTGCAATGAAATTATCCATAATTTATCCCTAAAAATATAGGATCGGGTCCTTACAGACTTATTAGTGTTTCGTTGTCAATCACTTCATTTTATTTACTTGTCCTCGTGAAGTCATTTTTTTTTTGTCCATCTTAATGAATTGTTATTTATTTTTTGTTAGTCAGTTAGTGTTTCAACAAGAGCATTTTGGGATTTTTGATCCGGTAAGCTTATTCTATGGAATAGGAAATGATTTTGATAAGATTTAAGGTTTAAATTTTAGTGGACCTTAAGCCATAATTATTTTCAGATTTAAGATTATAGACCTTGCAAATGTTAGGCAATTGACCATTATTTGGATTTGAGGTTATAGTGTCAACAGGTTCTAAGAAATCATTCATTCAGGTTTAAGGTTATTAATTGCAGCTGTGAATGAAAGAAAGAATTTAAAAGTATAAGTGGGTGTGCATGATTTTGGGAGACAATAAGTCGGGTTGCTAACAACGCTGTCTATTGCACAATGGAAGCGTGATTTTTGGTAATATAATGGTTTGAAGAATAAACTTCGGGAGGGCTGGAAATCATTTAACTTGAAGTAACTTAGGACTTAAAGCTAGTGGCTATGGACTTGCAGTTTTTTGAAGATTATTGAGAACTATGAATTTTTAGAGGTCACGAGTTGAATATCTTCATGAATCGAGTGTGAGATTAAAGGTCACGGATATTGGAGATTTCTAATATGCTATTTATATGAAGTGATTACTTTATGTGGCGAGTTCTATTTTTTATTTTATATGAAGTCTTGTTAAAAAGAGGATTGGAATTGTTGTTAGGCTTTTAATTCCATTGTTGGGTTTATATTCCTAGACCTGAACTGGACCCTAAGGAGTATGCTGATCAATATTATGTGCGAGGATGGGTAAGCATAGAGGACTAGGAGGTATTTGAGGAACTGGCTAAAATATCAGATGATTAGAATCTTGGAACATTAGGTTCGACATAAAGATCAAGGATTAAAATAGGCATAGAATGGATTGATGGAAAAACATTTTGGACTTTGTTTTTAAGTGCAACAAATTTCGAGGACGAAAGTTTTTTGAGGGGGAGGGAGCAAACGGTGTCATTTAGGTAGTAAGATTTTTTTCTCTGGTTCTCTTTTCCCAACCCCCGACGGTTTTCTTTTCCACTTTCCCTCTTTATTTTCTGTTTTCTCTGCGTCTGATTTCCTCTCCCCACGTTGTTGCAACTTCCACCCCAACCTCATTCAAACACCCCACTCGAACCCCATTCCATAACTAACCTTTTCATCCGTGGGTTTATCTTTCCCTTAGGTACTCCCTCTCCTCTCATCACCGCTCAATTTGATGCCATTCTCCATACACACTGTAAAGATCTCACCTACCATCTCCCCATTTACTGCCAACCAGTTTTCATAACTGCTTCTCCACTTTCAACAACCCCAAAACAGCGCAACAAACCTCCATCTCGAACAACCACCCCTCAACCCTTCTATCACCTAGGTCTAAGACACTGCACCACCATGGAGACCAGTGGTCGTCCCTTATAGTAAGCCGAGTTACACCACACCAAAATCAAACCGAGCCCATCACGTATGCACTACCCACTAGAGTTAGTCGTGAGGAAACCTATCGGACACAACCACCACCACCGTGACTCCCTCCGATACACTTCACCCCCCCCCCCCCCCCAAAAAAAAACAAAAAACACATGACATCAAGCCGTTAGCGTCACACCCTTAGACACTTTCACCGTGAAGACATTGCGACTTTGCCCATGTGCACCATAAAGGAACGGTTTTCGCCACCTCCTCCACGCACAACGAACACTCACCGTACCTCACCCACGAAGCCACTCCGCGAACTCTGATCACCACCGTCGCCCAGACACCAAAAACCACTACAAGTAGTGCTTTCTTTGAAGCACACTGAAATAGGGGAAGTATTTTCACCCACCGTGAGCGACAACTCAGCCAACCCACAGCACCAGCCCCACCCCGTCGTCGCCACCTACACAGAAAGTGCTGCCGAGCACCTCAGCCACACCAAGCCACCACTCGCTCTCTTTGGTAAGTTCACGACGTGCCCCACGGCCTCCCTCTCCATATCCATTTGTCCTCATTGCTCTCTCTCTCTCATCACTCTCTCTCTCTCTTAGTGTGCAACCGCCCAGCTCGTCATTGTATGCACCCCAGCCACCCAGACCCTTCGCGGCACCTTCTCTCTTGGTAAGCCTTCGCTGCTCGCTACCCACAACGACACTAGGTTAGTTTTATTTAAAGTGTTGGTTTGTTTAATTTTTCCCAATCCCTAAGGCCTTTGCGTACAATATGGTAATTTTTGTTATTAAATTACACTTAAGCTCTTTGAGTTATAAACCAAAGTTGTGTTTCTATTTTGGATGTAATTCTCCATTATGGGCTGCATAGGTTTATGGGCCACGACTTGATACCATGTTTTTATTGTGTATATTTGGGGTCGAGATCATGTTTTTGCTTGGAAAATTTTATAAGATCAATGTACGAAGTAATATGATCATAGGATTAAATCATGTATTGGTTTAGAGAAATCATGTGAAAATCAATATATTTTGGAGAGAGTTGATATTTTAGAGTTTTGAGGATTTTTAGGCCTTAAGGAAAAGTATAGAATTTTACATCTTCGGTTTTAATTACCAAGTACATGTTCGAATGGAATTTACATAAATTACATGACTATTTTTATAGGTGACGATTGATTTTCATTTAGTACTGTTATGGAGAAATTTCTAAAAAGTAAAAAAAGTTCAGGTAAGCGGAGTTCCTATGCTAGGCTTTACATGAATGGTTTAGACTGAGGTTGATTTTTCATAAAATTATGCATGTTTAGTTATGAAATGAGAACTTGGGAAAAACAACATCCGTCGTTTATTTCATTACTCATGAAATCTGTATGAAAAAGAGAATATTTCTTATATGCATTGTGAAGACATGAGCTATATTTTGTCATTGTTGTCTCTGAAATCTGGAAAAATAGCCATATTGAAAATCTGAAAAATTGTGCATTGATTTAGAAAGATGCTCTGACTTTTGTTTTTAGTATGTGAGAATGATCTGAATACGTTTCGATACTCTGTTTTGTTTTGATTTGGCTTCTGAAAACCTTTGGCATGGTGTACTGATTTTGTATCTGACACTATCTCTGCTCTGCTCTGTTTGGGTTGGTACCAACTTCTCTGTCTCTGAGTGCACCCATTTTGGAAACAAAATGGTTTTATGTGGTCTTTCCTGTGTGCACATTCGAGGCTCCAAGAAGAATAAGAGAAATATTTCACTTCTGTATCTGGCCAGTTTGGCCACCGGGGATAGCACAACCCTACCACGGGGTGAAACATGGTCTCTGCTCTGTGAGATGCTCTGTTTTGATGTGATGATGATGCTCAGGTTATGTTATGCCCAAGTACTTTGGGTTTTATGTGTCTTAAAACCATCGCTCTGTTATGTTTGAAAACATGTTTTGTTCTGCATGATAATTTTGGAAAATATTTTGTTCTGCATACTGTACTTTGTAAATGCTCATATTTGCATGCTGGCATATGTTCTTTGCTTACTACGTTGTTGATAACTCACCCTCCTTATCTCCACAACATTTTTAAGATATTTTGGATACTTCAGCGGAAGTTCAAGAATATGAAGCATGAAGGCTATGTGAGCATAGTGTTTTAAATACAAAGAGGGTACTTGTTGTTGGAGGATTTTATTTAGTAGTTTTGTTTTGCTCTGCTGACATAGTACTTTGGGAAAGATGGCATTTATTTTGAGACTTCGTCGTATTCTTTGTTAATTATTTTGGAGTTTATACTTGTATTGTGAAGATATGATTTTCAGTGTTAAGAAGCAACTCTCTGAGCCATCCAGACCGGGGCGTTACATCTTCTTTGCCTCATATTCAGGTTCTTCTAGTTTAACAGATATTTAAGGCTCGTGTGATCCGTAAATACCTCACAAGTCTCGCCATACAAATAAGGCCTTTGTATCTTTAAAGCAAAAATCATGGCTGCTAGTTCTAAGTTGTGGGTGGTGTAATATTTTTCATGGTTCTTTAATTGATGAGAAGTGTAAGCGACAACTCGTCCTCGTTGCATAAGTACACATCCAAGTCTCGATTTAGATGCATCATTATAGACCACATAAGGCTTATGAGGTTCTGGTGATGCTAATACTAGTGCCGTTGTCAACCTTTCCTTAAGCTACATAAGACTTTGCTCATACTTATCCGTCCAAACATATTTGACATTCTTTTTGGTTAAAGCGATGAGTTGTCCTGAGAGTTTGGAAAATCCCTCCACTAACCTTCTATAATATCTGGCTAATCCTAAGAAACTCCGGGTTTCAGGCACATTGGTAGGGCATCGCCAATTCATTACTGCTTTGATCTTAGTATGATTGACTAAAACTCCTTTACTTGAGATCACATGCCCTAGAAATTTCACTTCATGGAGCAAGAATTCACATTTACTAAGCTTGGCATACAACATGTGCTTCTTTAACCTTTCTATCACCAAACTAAGGTGTTTCTTATGCTCCTCATCACTTTACAAGTAGATCAGTATGTCGTTAGTGAAGACAAACTACAAAGCTATCCATATAGAGTTTGAATACTCTATTCATCATATCCATGAATGCGGCAGGAGCATTAGTTAACCCAATGGGAGTCACTAAAAGCTCGTAGTGTCCATATTATATTTGAAAAGTAGTCTTGGGGATATCTTGTTCCCTGATCTTTAGCTAATGGTATTCTGATCTAAGATCTATTTCAGAGAATATTGATGCTCTCTGCAACTAATCTAATAGGTTATCGATACGGGATAACGAATACTTTTTCTTTATCATTACATTTTTTAATTCTCGATAATCAATACATATCTTCATCAATCCATCTTTCTTCTTTATGAAAAACACAGGCCCTCCCCAAGGTGAAGAACTTTAATGGATAAACCCTTCTCTAGTAGCTCTTCAATCTACACCTTTTATTCTTGTAACTCGAATGGTGCCATATGGTATGTACTTAAAAGTTTTTGAATCCTAATTACGCCCAAAGAATAACGCGGTAGTTGTAGCACAGCTTTGGGGTGTCGCTTCCACAGAGAGACAAATTAAAAGAATAGCAGAAGGAACAAAGAAACTAAAGAAAAATATTAAATGATTAATGGAGAACAAAGATTAATTTTAAATGCAAAACTAAAGTGAAGCAAAATGAGTAACGAAAAAAGTACTCAAATTTGATGAACAGTAAAGTGTCGAGAATCCCTTGCACAAATCCGGTATTTTAATTTTTCTTAATTCATTGAATAACTCAATTGGAAACTCAATTCCTAAAATTCTCAATCGGAAGGTATAGATTTATAAACCAAGATTAAACCAAATGTAACCCTTTGAAAAATCATTCACCACTTTTAAAATACGTAAATTATTATCACTATTGAGAAAATCCAACAATGGCAATATGCACAGGAAGCGATATTGCAGCAAAAAATTAAATCCATATAGATAAATAACTGATCAAAACATAATCAAAGAGTTAATCTATTTAATAGAAAAAGCATGACTGAATCCATAAATAAAATAAATTCTATGATTATTTGGAGAATAAAACATCAACAATGAAATTTGAATGATAAAACTAAAGAATTTTAGTTATTGAAAATCAAATACATAAATTAAAAATACCATCTAATGTGCAAGTTCATCCCTAGCCCTACTTGAGAATTTAGTTACCAATAAATATAATGAACAACAAAAATCTCGAGAGAAAAATAAAGCAAACGGCGGCCATGGGAATTAATTTTGCCTCTTCATTCTTCAGTATTGAGCCGTCTCCCTTCTCTCCAAAACTCCCAATTTCGTGCTAATGAAATGCTTATATAGAGTAGGAAAAAAACACTAATGTCTTCATATTCCCGCATACAAAATCGCCTAAATTTAAGGACTCATATTGGCAGCCTTGTACACGCTTCAGGAGTCCAAATTTAGAAATCATTATTAGAGATAAATTTGTATCCCTTTACGATAGCTTTCCAACACACTAAGAATCGCATCAATCCAATATTTGAGTAGAAAGTTACGATCAAAATACTAAAGTATATACAGGCTGTCTTCTAGCGAATTTCGAACTGAATTTTTCTCTTGATCCGAATTACTCTCAAACCCCATCATTATGCTTATTTGAAGAGTCCTAAACTCGTTCAAAGTTCTTAGGTTATTCCAACGTCTTGCCCACTTAAAAGTCCTTTGAATTTGACTAGATTTTGACTTGCTCTTTTATAGACTCTAAAATTAAACATAAAAATCTGCTTAGGAGAATCCCAAAGTAAATAGAAACTTAATTCAACAATACACATTAATTCTTATGATTTCTATTCACATTTTAGTATTTTAGTCCAATAATAGGGTATTTAGAGTACACTTTCGTACACTCATCTCACCTCTCAACTTGCTTATTGCTAATCCCTTGCAATTTCTATACTAAAAAGATGAAAGAGACTAAAAATAATTGCTAGGGACTATTTCAATGGGCTATTTAGAGTGGCTGTGGCTGTGGCTGTGGCTATGGGTATTTAGTTACCCAGAAATAGCCCATTAAACTAGTCCCTAGCAATTTTTTTCAGTATCTTTCATATGTTTTGCATAGAAATTGCTAGGGACTAACAATAAGCAAGTTAGGGGGAGGTGTGATGAGTGTACGAAAGTGCACTCTAAATACTCTATTATTGGACTAAAATGCTAAAACATGAATAGAAATTATAGGAATTAGTGTGTATTCTTGAATTGAGTTTCTATTTACTTTGGGATACTCCTAAGTAGATTTTTATGTTTAATTTCAGGGTCTATAAAAGAGCAAGTCAAAAGCCCAATCAAATTCAAAGGACTTTCAAGTGGGTAAGACGTTGAACAAGCTAAGAACTTTCAGAGAGTGTAGGACTCTTAAAATAAGGATAATGATGGGGTTTGAGATAATTCGGATCAAGAGAAAAAGCCGGAGTCCAAATTGTGCTAGGAAATAGCCTGTACATGCTTTAGTATTTTGATCATAACTTTTCACCCAAATATCAGATTGATGAAATTCTTGATGCGTTGGAAATATATCTTAGAGAAATATAGATTTGTCTCTAATAAGGATTTCTAAATTGAAACTCCTAAAACATGTATGTGGCTGCCAAGTTGAGTCCTAAAATTTAGGCATTGTTTATGCAGGAATCATGAAGACAAGGATTTCTTTCCTACCTTATATAAGCATATCATTAGCACAAAATTGGAGTTTTTGGAAGGGAGGAGGCACAGATCTAGAGAAGACAAAAATATCATTTTTATTCATTTTTTGTTCTTCCATGGAGAACTAAATCTAGTAAATTGATTGGTGAAAATACTTTGACTTTATTTCAATTCATTTGTTAAGCTTTATTGCTTAAAATTATAGGATCCAATGCTCCATTTGTTTCGGATATTATAAGTTTGAATTATATTAAATCTTGCTACGGTTTGATTTTGTTAAGCTATAGGATTATGAATATATGATTATGACTTAAACAAGCTTTTCATACCATTGATGTGATCTTCTGTTGCAATATTGTTTATGAACATAGGGTCGTCTTTAGATCTGATATTCATTTTTATATATGAAAACCGTGGTTTCTAAAGGGAGAGTAGATTCTAGAATTAAATTTGAGAAAGTAGATGAATATAATGTCATATCTTCCAATTAGGAATTTGGTGCTATAATTCTTAGTTGTGCATATTGTTTGGGTTGAAAAAGTCAAAGTAATGGATCCGGTTGATGGAAGTACGAAGTTTTACTTACCTTCATATCCGTGCTCTAATCTCATTTTAATTACTTGCTTTAGGTATAATTTTCAGATTCTTGTCATATTATAAATTGATCCTTTCTTTTAAGCTTGCTTTTTGTTGTCTTTCTTCCAACTCCCTGTGGATTGACACCCTGAACTATACTATAACACCGCGTACTAGTTTGGGCATAATCAAATTTTGGCGCCATTGTCGGGGAGACGGTAGAAGAATTGCTCGATAGTTTTTCTTTTCAGCAGTTTGTAAAGGCGGTAACTTCGTTCCTTCGTTTAGCTTGCAACATTATTTTTTTTCTCTTTTCTTCTTTCTTTTTATAGTATTTTTATTTTTTTAGAATTTTTTTTTACCTTGCATGCACAGATATAGAGACACATTGGGTAGATTTGCTTGTAGCCCTATGCTAGAGTTAGAACCAAATTTTTTAAATCCTTTATTTCACAATCGATCTCATCCCGAATAAATGAGTGAACATTAAGATCAACCCACTAGAACTCTTCAAGATTACCTCCACCCTACACACACAGCCATGCCATCATGCATCATGTTTCAAGCTAATACTCGCTAGCAGAATTTTAAAACAAGGATGATACAATTACTCCCTACTTTTCATGGCTTGGAAAATGAAAATTCATATTTGCACATTAGGGAGTTTGAGGAAGTAGTTGCGACTTTTCATATTCAAAATGCAACTAATGACATTGTGAGACTTAAGTTCTTTCCTTTCTCTTTTGAGGATAGAGCTAAGAGTTGGCTATACTCGCTGATACCACGATCTATTAGGTCATAGAATGAGATGACTCAGGTCTTATTTAATAAATATTTTCCCCAACATAAGACCAACGCTTTAAAAAGGCAAATCTCCACCTTTGTACAAAAAGACAGTGAGACTTTGTATCAGTCTTGGGAGAGATTTAAGGAGTTGTTGAGTCTATGTCCTCACCATGGGTATGAGAATTGGCGCTTAGTGAGCTATTTTTATGAGGGACTTACACCCAGAGAGCACCAATTTGTGGACATTATGTGTAATGGTGAGTTCTTACAGAAAGATCCTGATGAGGCAATAGAATACTTCAATGAGCTTGCTAAAAAAACTCACACTTGGACTGGACCTAGTGCTAATGAGAGCACAAATAGGCCGTGACCTACAAGAAACCCAAACGGTGGTGGAATTTACTATTTCAGGGAAAAGGAGAACCTAAAGGCTAAGGTTGAGATGCTCACTAGGGAGCTAGATGTATTAAAGACTAAGGACTTAAAGCCAACACACGTGGCTAATCATGCAGAGTCTTTTGGACCATGTTTTGTGTGTGGCGGAGTAGATCACCTCATCCAAGAGTGTCCCACATTTGCTGAGATGAGAGGGATGCATGAGGAATAATGTAATGTCTTAGGTATGTACAAGAAGCCTTTTACACCTTTCTATGGTACCTATAATCCGAGGTGGCGCAATCACCCCAATTTTAGCTGGAAGTCTAAAAACCAGCCGCTTGCACAACCCCCTAGATCATATTCTGTACCATATCATACACCTTCATCTTCTAGGATTCTTTAGAAGATACTTTGCATGCTTTAATTGAGGCACAGGGTAAGACTAACCAAAAGTTTGAATCTTTGATAACGCAGGTTATTGAAGAAAACAAGTATATAAATAGCCAAGTGTCCAAATTGATGAGCTCCTTGAGTGTGAATGAGCGAGGTAAGTTCTCTTCTCAAGCTCAGTCCGCACCCCATGGTCAACACATTGCACAAGAGAATTTGAAAGATGTGAATGCCATTGTGACACGAAGTGGTAAGTCATTACACATTCTAACAACAAACAAATCAGAGAATGTGGAAAAGGATCAAGATAGTAGTGATGCCAAGATGCCCAAGAAACCTGAGGTGACAAAGAGTCCTGTTAAGGTACCATTCCCTCAAGCTTTAAAATCAAGCAAGTGAACTTTGGATCCTCACAATGAAATCCTAGAGAATCTAAGGCAGGTAAAATTCAATCCTCCTCTTTTGCATGTGATTAAACAAAATTCTTGCTTATGCAAAAGTTCTCAAGAATTTGTGTACAATTAATAGAAAGCACCATGTGAAGAAGACGGTGTTCCTGACAGAGCAAGTTAGTGCTCTAATTAAGCAGCGGATTCCTCCCAAATACAAGGATCCTGGTTGTCCAACCATTGCATGCAACATTGGAAATCAGGAATCCGGGCAAGCATTGCTAGATTTAGGAGCTAGTGTGAATCTAATGTCATATTCTATATATATGTAGTTGGGGTTGGGCAAAATCAAACCAACCACTGTGGTAATGCAATTGGCTGACCTTTCAGTCAAAGTACCCCGGGGTGTGGTAGATGATGTTCTAATTCAAATTGTCAAATTTTATTATCCTGTTGATTTCCTAATCCTTGACACTAACTCTGTTGTTGATACAACTTCTAAAATTCCTTTGATTTTAGGTAGGACTTTCCTTGCCACTGCTAATGCTCTTATTAAGAGCACGAATGGGCTCATGAAGCTATATTTTGGAAATATGACTCTCGAGGTGAATATCTTACATATCACAAAACAGACAAAAGATGATGACGAGAACCACCAGACATACATGATTGACTCACTCATGGATAGAGGAGTTTCTACAGCTCATGATTTTGATCCCCTTGAGTATTTTCTTGTTGATTCTGAGTTTGATTCTATTAGTGATCCATCTGATGTAGTTGATATTTGTGCTATTTTTTTTATAGAACTTAGAATTATGGCACTCGAGCATGGCAACCGAAGTTTGAGGAGTTTCCTGAGAAAGGTGAAAAACAAATTCCTTCAAGTGTGGAAGCACCCAAAGTTGAATTGAAACCTCTGCCTAAGGGTTTAAAGCATGTTTTCCTTGGTCCAGGTGATATTTTTCTTGTTATTATCTCATTTGAATTATCTGAGTCTCAAGGTGAGAAATTAATTTGGACCCTAAGTGAGAATAAGTCAGCCTTAGGTTGGAGCATTGCTGATATAAAAGGTGTGAGTCCCCTAGTCTGTTCTCATCAAATTAATTTGGAGGAAGGAACTAGCAGTCATAGAGAACCCCAGCGTAGGCTTAATCCCATTAGGAAAGAAGTGATGAAGAATGAAGTGTTGAAACTATTAGATGCAATAATCATATATTGCTGATAGTAAATGGGTAAGTCCTACATAGGTTGCTCCTAAGAAGTCAGGTGTTACTATCGTGAAGAATGACCTAGGAAAGTTAGTCCCTACAAAACTTGTGTAGGGACTAGTTTTAAAGATCCTTTGCAAGATCCAGATAGGCCAATTACAATGTCAAGAGCCAAAAAGATCAAGGAGACATTGTAAGGATTGGTGCAATCCACTTGGGATGAAGCTAGCAAGACTCCAACACTCAAGATGGGGCTTCAGAGAAGGAGATCCAATTTTGATCCACTTGATATAAGCTATGGAAGACATGAGCTAGAGTTATTGTTTGGACCTTGTCTAATTTATTAAAATGACTTATTTTATTAGTTATAAGAATTAGTCTAGAATAACAGGGCTTGAGGACATTTGGCCCACATATGTTTTATGTTTTATGAACTAGGGTTTCAAGAGAAGTTTTTAAGGGTAGTTCAGGAGTTGTATAAATTTGCAGCTAGGGTTTCTTTTGGGAAGGCCTTGTATTTCGCCCAAGGGTCTTTTGGGAAGGATTTTATGTTAACCTAGGGTTTTTGGGGGATTGAGATATGTAAGTTACTGTAGCCACGACACTATTCACTCAGGGGTATTTTTGGAACATTGAAAATAGCAGAAATATGATGCATACCTGGAAGATCCATTTCATATGTATTATCATTAATTTGTTCAGGAATTTGAAAAAATCCATCCAAGCTACTCCTGTCGACAACATGTAAAGGCATTAAATCTAAGGGAGCAAATGGATTAAGTCTATAAACAATTTCAAAAGGTGAAAATATAGTAGTAGCATGAACATTCCAATTATATGTAAACTCAATGAATGGCAAACAATATTCCCACAAATGTTCATGAAACACATCTAAAGCCTTCCTCTCCCCAAAATGACCACTCCAATTATATGCAAACTCAATGAAAGACAAATAATACTCCCGCAAACGTTCATGCAACAAGTCAATGAGTGGCAAATGATACTCCCACAAACGTTCATACAACACGTTTAAAATCTTATTTACACCAAAATGACCACTCCAATTATAAGTAAACTCAATGAAAGGCAAATGATACTCCTGCAAACATTCATGCAACACATTGAAAGTCTTCCTTACACCAAAGTTACCCAACAAACCACTATGTCTATCACACACAAGCAACATAGGCATAAAACTAGTAGGCACACAAAATCTATTCTCTCTAAACAAGTACCATTCTAATTTATAGAACTTACCAAATGATGCTTTCTCACATGTTCCATATACACTAGCAAAGTCATCATCATTAGCATGTCATTCCTTATCATATTCAAGTCTCAACAATTTTGCATCTAAAATGAAGACAAGGACATACCTTCTTGCTAAAGAATCAACTCCAAAATTTTCCATACCTTGTGTGTATTTGAATACATGAGGAAAAGTCTCAATAAAATCCTCCCACTTAGCATGCATTCTATCCAACAACTTACCATGTCCCTTCAAGTGTGTCAAGAACTCATGTTCTTTAAAGAAAGGTCGGGTAGGAATTGTCACACCTGGCACAAAATCAATGTGGTGCTCTATCTCCCTAATAGGTGGCAATCCACTAAACACACTGCTAGGAAACACGACCGCAATCCCTGCAACAAAGAAACAACAATACTAGGCAAAGATACGTCAAGTTCATTAGTTTTAAAACTCGCCTTAGCATAAAAACTCACTTTTCTCTTTGTTTTTCTCTCACTTTCTTCACTCTCTCTTTTTCCCTTTCACACTCTTTTTTCTTTTCACTCTATTTTTTCTGTCACTCTCTTTTTGTTCATCTGTTTTTGAACTCTCTACCTCACAATTATTTTTCAACTCATTCTCACTTTTGCTTGAGGTCTCAGTCTCACCCTCTTCCTTTTTCTCTATCATTTTTCTCTCTTTCTCCATTTTGGCCTCACTATTTCTTTGTTTCTCAATCTCACCTTCACTCTTGTTTTTTAGCTCAATCTCACTTTCACTCTTGCTTTTTAGCTCAATCTCTTTTTCACTTTTTCTTTTTTGATCACTCTCACTTTTACTCTTTCTTTTTTGAGCAACCTCACTTTTGAGTTTCAATTGGTCCCCGTGGACCTATGTTGGAGTTAAAGGAGCAAGTTTGATTGTTTTTCCATCATTTTCAAAATTGTACATGTTCCTTAACCCATCATGGATCACCTTCCTATCATACTGCCACAGTTTTCTCAACAAAATATGGCTAGTATGCATAGACACTATATCACAAAGGACCATATCCTGATATTTCCCAATTGAAAAAGAAACTAGCACTTGCTTATTTACCTAACCTCCCCACAATCACTCAACCACTGCAACTTGTATGGTCTAGGGTGTTCAAGGTACGTAAATTCAATTTCTCAATTAAAGTAGTGCTAGCCAATTTCGCATAAACGTTTGTGGGAGTATCATTTGCCTTTCATTGAGTTTGCATATAATTGGAATAGTCATTTTGGGGAGAGGAAGACTTTAGATGTGTTTCATGAACATTTGTGGGAGTATTGTTTGCTATTCATTGAGTTTACATATAATTGGAGTGTTCATGCTACTACTATATTTTCACCTTTTGAAATTGTCTATAGACTTAAAACATGATACTCCCTTAGATTTAATGCCTTTACCTGTTATCGACATGAGTAGCTTGGATGAATTTTTTCAAATTCATGCACAAATTAATGATAATGCATATGAAATGGATCTTCTAGGTATGTATCATGTTTATGCTATTTTCAATGTTACTAACATTTTTTCCTTTGATCAAGGTGGAGATTCGAGGTCAAATCCTTTCGAGGAGAGGGGGAATGATGGGAACCAAAGTAGGCCTAGTCTTAAGGATCTTTTGCAAGTTCTAGATGGGTCAATCACAAGATCAAGAGCCAAGAAGATCAATGAGGCGATACAATCCACTTGGGACGAGTCTAGCAAGAGCCCAACTTGTTTAATTCATTTAAAGGACTTATTTTATTAGTTTAGAATAATTAGATTTATTATGAGAAGGACTTAAGGGGGGCACCTATTCAAGGGCAAGTTGAGAAAGTTATTATTTCTTATGAACTAGGGTTTTTGGGAAGGCTTTGTATTTTTGCCAATGGCTTATTTGGAAAGTTTCTTTTTAGGAACTAGGGTTTCAAGAGGTTACTGTAGTGTCATATTGTAGCCGCGGCACTGTTCACTAAGGGGTATTTTTGGAAGATGGGGCATTATTTTGGCTAGGAGTTTATTTAGGTTTTAGTTTAAATACTCTTTGTTGCCTCATGTTAAGAAGTTTATGAAATTTAATGAATTTATTCATTGTGAGTTGAGTTTTACTCCCCTTGTTCTTGATTAAACTTTTGAACTTATCAAAGGTAAATCACAACCTTTGTGGTGTTCCTCCCTTGTAATCTGGGTTCTTGAGACGGGCTCTTCAACGGGTCTAGATTTTAATATAATATAGGTTGTTGAAACGAGTTCTTATCGGGTCTAGATTCTCCATCCATTGACTTGATTTTGGCTTTCTTGGAAAGTTTTAAAATTAATTGTGGGTTCAATGGATTTAATTCCCGCGGGTTCATATAAAAAATTCTAGGGTTTCTTGCATCTCTAACTTTGTCAATTGCTGCGAGTGTCGTTCCATTGATTCTCTTCTACTTCATTGTCAATTCTTGTGTGTTTGAATTCAATTGCTTGATTTTCACAATTGAATATTGTTGTTTGTGATTGAATTGGAGAAAAGAAAAGAAAGGAAAAGAAAAGAAAAGAAAAGAAATTTCGAAAAAAGAAGAAGAAGAAAATGTAGCATATTCAAAGGTTGCTACATAGTTACAATAAAGAGAAAGAAAGACATTTGTTGATTGAGTTTTATCATCAAAGGGCTGAATACATCTTTTTAGTTCGTATCTTGTTTTATAATTACTCTTTCCCTTGTATAAATTCCTTGAGTCTCGTGTCATTTTATTCATTTCCTGTTTTGTTCTTGTTTCTTTAACCTATTGTTGGTTGGAATAAAACAAGGTTGTATTGTCTTGATTTAGTTCAACTGGTTCTTAAAAAACTTGAGCGGGAAAACTATTGAACTAAAAGACAAGAGAGTGTGAAACTATTATCAGAAAAAGCCAATTAAGAGTGAAACATGAGTGGAGTGCCATTATTCGAGTGTAAACACGTAAGAGAGTATGTGAGGTTTTTCACTAACATTCTTTTTGTGTAACACATTATGATGTCTCATAGGAGTGACTCATCACCAATGGGGATGGCAGATAACTCATCATTTGTGTTGCAAGCCATGCAACAATAGTTTGAGCTGTTGAACTTGGTGTTGGGGGAAATGAGCGATAGGATGGATCATCAAGAAGCAGTGATTATAAATTTGCTAGGTGGGAGAGATAGGAGGTGACATGAGCCTAGTATTGAGAATGGTATGAGAATGGAGAGTATGGTGAGGATGAGGATGACCTAACATTTAAGTAGGATTGGGTAGACATAGATGGGTTAGGCGTGAAAGAGGACATAGGGGAAACCCAAGGGCTCGGGATGGAGTAGATAGGAACCTTGGGAGCTTCAAAATGAAAATATCATCTTTCCAAGGTAGAACTAACCCTGAAGCTTATTTAGTGTGGGAGAAAAAGATAGAGTTGTTCTTTGATTGTCATAATTATTCAGAGGAGAAGAAAGTGAAGTTGGCGGTAATTGAGTTCACTGATTATGCTATTTTTTTGTGGGATCAATTAGTGACCAATAAGAGGAGGAATTATGAGAGGCCTATACAGACATGGGGAGAGTTGAAAGCTCTCATGAGGCGGAGATTTGTACCTAGCCATTACTGTTGAGACCTTCACCAGAGATTACAAAATCTTACACAGGGGGTCTAAGAGTGTGGAGGATTACCATAAGGTGATGGAGGTGGCGATGATTTGGGCTAATGTAGAGGAGGACCGGGAGGCCACCATGGCTAGATTTTTTAGTGGTTTGAATAGGAAAATAACCAATGTAGTTTGAATTGCATTGTAGCATTATGTGGAGATAGAGCACATGGTGCACATAGTTATGAAGGTAGAGAGGCAGTTGAAAAGAAAGGGGACAGCAAGGTACACTTCGGTTTCTAGCACTCCTTGGAAACCAAAGTGAGATAAGAATGATCAAGCTGTAGCAAAGAGAAAGACGGAACCACCTAAGGAAAAAGATGAGGGAACGAGCAACAAACCCAAGGTAGAATCACAACCTTCACGAAATAGAGATATTAAATATTTTAAGTGTTTGGGTTCAGGGCACATTGCATCTCAATGTCCAAATATGTGGGTGATGATTATCCGTGACAATAGAGAGGTGATGACTGAGAGTGAGGGTGATAGTGAGGAGATGCCCGGGTTGGTTGATACTAGTGATGATGATGGAGTGGAAACCCCATGACAGGTGAATCTGTTGTTGCCAGACGTGCTCTCAATACACAAATCAAGGTGGATGATACGGAGCAGCAGAAAGAGAACATTTTCTATACTAGATGTCACATCAACAACAAGGTATGTTGTATGATTATTGATGGGGGAGTTGTACTAATGTTTCTAGCACTATTTTAATTGAGAAATTAAATTTTCCTACCTTGAAACACTCTAGACCATACAAGTTGCAATGACTGAATAATTGTGGGGAGGATAGGGTAAATAGGCAAGTGTAAGTTTCTTTTTCAATTGGGAAATACCAGGATGTGGTGCTTTGTGATGTAGTGCCTATGCATGTTCGTCATATTTTGTTGGGGAAGCCGTGGCAGTATGATAGGAAGGTGATCCATGATGGGTTAAGGAACATGTACAGTTTTGGAAAAGATGGAAAAACAATCAAACTTGCACCTTTAACTCCAACACAAGTCCATGGGGACCAAATAAAACTGAAAAGTGAGGTTGCTCAAAAAAGAAAGAGTGAAAATGAGAGTGATCAAAAAAGAAAGAGTGAAAGTGAGAGTGATCAAAAAATAAAAAGTGAAAAAGAGATTGAGCCAAAAAACAAGAGTGAAAGTGAGATTGAAAAAAAAAAGAAATAGTCAAGCCGAAAAGGAGAGAGAGAGAAAAATAAAAGAGAAAAAAGATGAGGTTGAGGCTGAGACCTCAAGAAAACAAAGAAAATGAGTTGAAAAACAATTGAATGATCGAGAGTTAAAAAAAAATGAAGAACAAGAGAGTCTAAGGGAAAAAGAGAGTGAAAAAGAAAAAGAGAGTGAAAGGAAAAGAGAGAGTGAAGAAAGTGAGAGAAAAACAAAGAGAAAAGTGAGTTTTCCTGCTAAGGCGAGTCTTAATACTAACAAACTTGACGTATATTTACCTAGTGTTGTTGTCTCTTCGTTTCAAGAATATGAGGTCGTGTTTCCTAACTGTGTGTTTAGTGGATTGCCACCTATGAGGGAGATAGAGCACTAAATTGATTTTGTACTAGGTGCGACAATTCCTACCCGACCTTTCTTTGAAGAACATGAGTCCTTGACACACTTGAAGGGACAAGGAAGGTTGTTGACTAGAATGCATGCTAAGTGGGAGGTCACCTTGATTTGTGACCTTTCTTTGAAGAACATGAGTCCTTGACACACTTGAAGGGACAATGTAAGTTGTTGACTAGAATGCATGCTAAGTGAGAGGACTATATTCAAAGTTATTGAGATTTGAATATGATAAGAAATTGCATGCTAATGACGATGACTTTGCTAGTGTCTATGGAACATGTGAGAAAGTATCGTTTGATAAGTTCTATAAACTAGATTGGTAATTGTTTAGAGAGAATGGACTTTGTGTGCCTACTAGTTTTATGCATAAGTTGCTTGTGTGTGATAGACATGGTGGTTTGTTGGGTAACTTTGGTGTAAGGAAGACTTTAGACGTGTTGCATGAACGTTTGTGGGAGTATCATTTGCCATTCGTTGACATGTTGCATGAACGTTTGTGAGAGTATTGCTTGTCATTCATTGAGTTTGCATATAATTGGAGTGGTCATTTTGGTGTCGGGAAAACTTTAGATGTGTTTCATGAACGTTTGTGGGGGCATTATTTGCCATTCATTAACGTGTTGTATGGACGTTTGTGGGAGTATTGCTTGTCATTCATTAAGTTTGCATATAATTGGAGTGGTAATTTTGGTGAAAAGAAAACTTTATATGTGTTTCATGAACGTTTGTAGGAGTATCATTTACCATTCATTGAATTATTAAATAGACATTTGCGGGAGTATCATTTGCCCTTATTAGAGTGTGCATATAATAAAACCTTGCATACTACTATGTCTTATTCTCATTTTGAAATTGTTTACGGTTTTAATTCACTTACTCCTTTAGCTTTGATGTTTTTGCTTGTTGATGACAGGAGTAGCTTGGATGGACCTTTTCAAATTCTTGAGAAAATTAATGATAATGCATATAAAGTGGATCTTCCCAGTGAGTATCATGTTTTTACTACTTTCAATGTTTTTTACTGTTCTCCATTTTATGTAGGTGGAGATTCGAGATCGAATCCTTTTGAGGAGAGGGGGAATGATGGGCTCCAAGATGAACCTAGTCTTAAAGATCATTTGCAAGTTTCAGATGAGCCAATTACAAAGTCAAGAGCCAAGAAGATCAATGAGGCAATGCAAGGATTGGTGCAATCCGCTTGGGAAGAAGCTAGCAAGATTCCAACACTCAAGATGGGCTCCAGAGAAGAAGATCCAGTTTTGATCCACTTAATACAAGCTATGGAAGACATGAGCTAGAGTTATTGTTTGGACCTTATTTAATTTAGAGCTTATTTTATTAGTTATAGGAATTAGTCTAGATTAATAGGGCTTAAGGATGTTTGGCCCACATATGTTTTATGTTTTATGAACTAGGGTTTCAAGAGAAGTTTTTAAGGGTAGTTCAGGGGTTGTTTTAAATTACGGCTAGGGTTTCTTTTGGGAAGGCCTTGTATTTCGCCCAAGGGTATTTTGGAAAAAAATTTTATATTAACCTAGGGTTAGCCAAGTACTGTAGTCACAACACTATTTACTCAGGGGTATTTTTGGAATATGGGGATTTATTTTGGCTAGGGTTTTAATTAGGTTTTGGTTTAAATACTCTTTGTAGCCTCATTTTTATTAGTTTAATTAGGCCTTGTTGCATTTACTTTCCATTACTTCTCTACCATGGTTTGCTCACATTGTGAATTATTTCACTGCAGGTGAGATACCGGTGGATTAGTGATGTTTCCTTGTTCCCTTATTAGAACTGGCTTTTGGTATTTCACCAGATACCAGCCTCTCCTTGGAGTAAATGACAACATACTGCACCTTCTGTTCTTCAGCGTAGCTGCTGATCTCTAGCATCCTTTCGAGATCAATTAGCCACTTATTGGCTCTTATAGGTCCTTCAGTACCCATAAAACTAGGGTACCTATACACCAAGAATATTTCATATGAGCAACCCCTAGTCTCCATGCTTTCTTGGCTTTCTGCTTGGTGCTGATGTAGTTATTGGTTTTGCTAGAGAATCAACTCCAACTATTGTCTTAGCTTTTCTTCCATTTGAAGAATTGCATCAGCTAGAGCATGTCCCCCATCCATTGGTTGATCTTGTCCCCTACGGGCACTAGAGTCTTCAGTGTTCCTTTCTCATCTGTCGCGTGCCATCTTACTTCAAATTTTCCAAATTCCAGAGATGTACACGTGTCAGATCAAGTTCCAACTTCACCTAATCAAACTAAAGATTCTAACCTATATTCTGGCACACCATTCCTACAGACATATGCTTTTCCCTAGAGACGTAGTTGCTATGATAGCACCGGCTGTGGTGCCCCTAACCTCCACTTGGGATGGAACGGAGACTTGAAGTGTCAGAAAATGTAATACATGGTTACATACCCCTGTCCATGACAGATATTATGCAATGCCTCTTAGTATGCAACTAGCAGTATACAATAATTGCAGCGGATAAAAGGCAACTACTTATTACCTGGGACAAAATTTTGTGCCAGAACAGACTAAAATATCCCAACATGAAAGTTAACCATAGATAGTGCCTCATTTAAAAGAGGTCCAAATAGTAAGGCATGACTCAAACATAAGGTGGGAGACCAAATCTCCTTATTAGAAACAAGACTAATAAAAAGGTAGCTCAAAGCATCTCTCTGATATGCTCCAAGATGATCAAGACCATCTCTATGAACAATGTCCAGCCTACGTTCAGGATTAGCCTCGCTCTCAATCATTTGAAGCCAAGTGGAGCTCATCGCCATCCTATTCATCAAAGGTTAGTCTTGACACAACTTCTATCATTCAGGTGAAAGATAGTGGGACTACCACAACGAGGTTCCTCGAAATCTCAGTAAGTTAAAAAACTAACTTGCACAGGAATAAAATATGCATGAGTAATGATAAACATGAAATGCATGCATGATATGCAAAAAACTATATTTGCCTTTCATCCAAATTTCTCAACATCGTTTTCAAAAAGAGCTTTAATGAACATTTTCTTATAGAGAACATACTTTTTGTTATTTGAACCATTATAAAATAACATATGGTATCATCACAGTTTCCCATTTGCACTGTGTGTACCTATCGGTGATCGTAGTACAACTCATGTTTAGACTACATTGTCTTTAGACTCAATTATCAGTGCATTGACATAAAAGATATCATTATCATCATATCATATCATTATAACATATGCACCCACCAACATTAGGTGTCATATATGACTTCGTTCTTGTATTCTTTAAAAAGAAACCATTCGTAGCCCTTTGACAGTCTTTATCAACCCGGGGGGTTACCACTCCATTTTTACTCACTTTAGAGTGGACAGTGGAATTTCACTAGGATAATTCCTCATCCTCACATTGATTCATGATAAAATATTTTCATGTTATACTTTAAGACAAAAATATTTTATGACATGTGTTCATTTCCTAACACGTAGCAAGCTTTATGCAAAAATGGTATTTTTATATGTCAAGCTAAAAAGAGTATTCTTTCATATTTGTGCAAGAGTAACATAACACATGCCATGTATGCAAGTAGCCAATGATCAATCATGTGTCATATGGAAAATTCATGATCAAAATGACATTTATAATATGAATATGGTATTTATACAAGAATCATAAATAAATTACCCAAGAGTAAATTAGAAGCTAACATACAAACTTTTTGAGTATTATGGATCGTTGCTCACTGAAATAAAATACGTACTAAAGTTAGGATTCTAGGTTCAAAATTTTAGTAATTTGCAAATATGGGCCCTAATTTTCCAGAAATTGTCGTTTTGGCCTAAAACTTTCACTATTGACAAATTGACCCTAAAGTTTACCAAATTGCATAAAACTCATATTTTCCATATTCTAAGTCCATATATGATCTTAGAATTACAAAACTCAAAAATCTATTATGCCAAATTTAACCAACCCGTGGCATGCATCATGACTTGATTGACTCCTATGATATTTTAACCTATAGCCTTTTATGAATGCATATGTGACCAAAGTTTACCATGTAAAACTTAATGGATTTGATCTTAAGGATATGCTAACCACTTATATTCAGGTCACATGAGATCCCATCAATAATTATGAATTGATCATCATCAAAACATCACAAGCCTTCAAACCGAGTAAATGCATGATGAGTCTAGCTTCTCTTTGGCATATGAACTCTTAAGGCCTAGTTAAATTTTTCAATCAAACTCTCATCTTGATGATAAAGAATTTCCAGATGTTTAACAATCATGCTTGAAAATTTTAATTGAGAAATCACAAGATAACTTCACACAAGTGAAAGCATAAATGTGCAAGATGATCAACCCAAGATATTGATTTATAAACCTATCATGACATTCTATTTTCTTTAAATATGAACCTTAGATCGATCAATCAAGACATTAGTAAAACATATAAGATCATATCAAGACATGTAATGACTAAAATTTCATCCCAAAATAATTTATACAAGCAAGACTCCAAATATGAATTGAAATGCACTTCTTTAAGTTAAACTTCATATAGCTCAATCAAATCTTCATTCTTATGTCACAATTCAAAGCCTAAAATGTTAATCTATCACTCAACAAAAATATAAGGTAGGGTTACTCACCAAACGGAAGCCGTTGAGTCACTCAATGATCAACTCTCTCCAATGTACTCCCTCAACCCCACGGTTTCACTCTTTTCTTACACTAAGAGTGTTTTGCTCTCAAGAACACTAAATGTAACGCCCCGTTCCCGGAGGTCCAGAGAGTTAACTCTTAATACCTCAAATCAACTTAAATAGTACAAATATAAAATCCGAAAAATCCAATAAAATATTAATCAATTTAATCAATCCAAATATCTAAGTTCCTCCATGGGGACAATAAAGAAAATCTCAATAACATAAATTAAAACCTCTCCAAAACTCGAAATTATCCTTAATTCATCAAATCAAAATACCCGAAACATAAATTCAGTTTACTAACTACGACTCTCAAATAAGCACTTGTACCCTCGGACACTTATTCCAGTCTGATCATCACACCTGCTGAAACTTTATACTCTTGTTCTCCAGCTAAACCATCAAAATTATCTGAAAAATATATGGAGATAAGGGGTGAGTTATCAACAACTCAGTAAGCAGAGGACATATACTAGTGTGTAAACATGAGCATTTACAGAGTTAAGAATGCAAAACAAAAATATTTTCTTTCAGAATGCAAAATCATAATAATGTTTTCAAAAAGCAGCGCCAGAACATGT
Organism: Juglans cinerea; assembly: GCA_961763995.1. Taxonomy (NCBI): domain Eukaryota; kingdom Viridiplantae; phylum Streptophyta; class Magnoliopsida; order Fagales; family Juglandaceae; genus Juglans; species Juglans cinerea. Next base: position 18,939,284 of record CAUIVZ010000010.1, read on the forward strand.
TATCAAAAATATCAGAGCGAAAGTTCGAAAATATTCATAATCAATATCCCTTTGGTATAGTATAAACTGAAACATCACATCTTATCTTCTCATATCAGAACAAATACCATGTTTAACCCCCGTGGTAGGGTTGTGCAAACCCCAGTATCTTCCCCTCATTTATTCTCGGAGCCCCGAGTGTGCACATAGGAAAGACCATGCAGAAAATCACTTTGTTTCCAAAGTGGGTGTACCAGAAACAGAAACTTTGGTACCAACCCGAATAGAGGCCACAGTTTTACACCTGTGGTAAGGTCAGAACAGAACATAAACAGAAACAGAATGTTATGCCAGAGGTTTTCAGAAATCACATCAGATCATGTCAGAGTACAGAAAATCTTCAGAACAAAACAAAATCATATCACAACATAATTTATGCACAAAATTTCATATTCGCTCTCTTTTCAAAGGTCAGAAATATAATGTAAAAAATAAGCTCATGTCTACACCAATCATGACAGAAAATGATTACTTCTTAAACAGAATCTCATGAGTAATGCAGAACAAATAACTAAGCTAATTCAAATTTCTTTTCAACATCAAACATGTATATTTTCCAAAAATAACCTCAGCTCATTTTATTTTAATGTAAAGTCTAGTATAGGAACCCCGCTTACCTGAACTTCTTAGCTTTTTCAGAATTCCTAAAAAATGTCGAACAATAATTAATCGTCACCTATAAAATAATCACGTAATTCTCGTAAATTTTCAATTAACCTCATACTTCTATATTCAATCCTACGCTTCTAAAATAACCTATTAAAATCCTCAAAACCTAAAATTTCATATCATCACTTTCTAAAATCATCACTGTTGATTTAATAACTATGACAAAAATATTTAAAAGTCAGACTTATTTATTATTGAAAATCAACTATAAAGTTTAATACTGGATAATATATGTAACATTCGGGCTCTAAGCCCAGCGCGCGTTGAAACCCAGCCCGGAAGACCCGTTGATGAGGCGACGTCGTTTGGTGAGTTTTCTTTTCCTTTGTGTTTTTCTTTCCTCTTCTAGCTCAGATGGTTTCCCTCTCTGTTTATTCCCGAAACTCTCCCCTCTGTTGCTTTCAACTTCCTTCCCCACGTTCTGCAGTTTTCTTCTTCTTCTTCTAGTTCCTAATGAGAAGATTACATTTGCCATTTCTAATTTCTTACCCATATACCGATTCATCCTCACTTTGATTCTCTCCCTCTTACTCATTCTCTGGTTTTGTCTTGCTAGAGCAATGTCTTTGTTTCTCTCCTTGTGTTTGCAGTAGCTGGTTGCTGCGGATCGGGTCACATGACAGTGTGTCCCTCGCCTCTCACGCTGCCTTGTGACTATTGTGGGTTGTTTTATTCTGCACAATTGGTCGTGGGTCTTTGGGTTTCTGGTATCATTGCCGAGCCACACATCAGAAGTGTTAGTCTTGGTAAAATCTCTTCTCCCACCATTCATTTTCAGTCTCACTTTTATCTTATTCGCTGTTTAATTTTCGCACACATCTCCGTTCCATCTGAATTCATAGTGTTCACACTCGGAGCACTCAATCATGTTCGGAGTACTCAATTTTTTTTCCCTTTGTGCATAAGCATTTTTTCTTTCACTAGAGATTGCTGTGAATTTTTTCTGGGCGTAGACTTCAGTGGAATGTTTTGGTTTGGGGTGGATTTGAAGCTTTTGTGACTTGGTTAGGTAAGTCTCTCCCGAAGCCTTTGGTAGTGTTTGGATTTTGTGATTGGGTTGTGAAATGTAGAAGTGTTACTGATTTGAGTGTGGCGTGGATACGATTTTGCATTACTGCAGTGACTTTTGGCAAACTGTTACAATTATATATTTATTTTTGTGTTGGTGTTTCATATGTTGGATTGTGGTGGAGTGTGATGGAATTCTTGAAGTTGAGGAGTATGATTTTTGGATGGATTTGTAAGACTGTTTTGGACTATTAATTGAGACTATTTGGTGTAAAGTTATGGGTGTTTTGAGCTAGTTGTATTGGATTTTTATGCGAGTCTTGAATTGTTGAATGACTAGAATAATGATGCTTGCACTGAAAATTTTTATTCGAAGGTTGGAGGTGAAGTATGGTTTGGGTTATGTTTTAATCATTGGAGTTGCTGTTGTTGGTTTTGGAAATAATTATGGTTGGTTTGGTGTTAATAAAAGGTGGCAGTTTTGAATTTTTAAAGGCGAATGGTTTGAGGAGAGAGCTGTTCAGGTTTAATTGTTATGATAGTTATTAAGTTGAGAAGGGACTGTTTTAATTTATTACTCAATAAATAGTAGCTTATAAGATTGGTTATCAAATGTTGGATATATGTTTTGTTTAGGTGGTGTTACTACTAGAGTTCCGACTCAAGGTGTTGATAATACGAAGAAGTCAGGTAAGCGGGGTTTATATACTAGTTTTGCATAAAAGAAATAAAATGAGGTTGACTTTGAAAATAAGCATGTTTGTTTTTTTAAAAGAAATGATCTGAAAACAACCGCAGATGTTTATTCTGCATATGCATAAATTCAATATAAGAGAAATTGTTTTTCTGTCATGACTGGTGTAGACATGAGCTAGTTTTGTGTATTTTGTTTCTGAACTATGCAGAAGAGCGAATATGAAAATCTAAAAGTTTTGTTATGAAAAAATGAAAATATTTTGATTCTGATTATCTCGAACATGTGAAGTGATCTAAAGCTATTAAGTATTTTGTTTTGATATGATGTGTCATCTGAAAAACCTTGGCATGAAGTTATGATTCTGTATATGATGGTGATTTGATTCCGATGATATCTGTTCTGTTTTCTGTTAAGGTCCAGTCACGGGTATAATGGTGGTTTATAACCCTACCACGGGGGTGAAACATGGTATACGGCCCAGCCACGGGTATAATGGTGGTTTATAACCCTACCACGGGGGTGAAACATGGTATACGGCCCAGCCACGGGGATAATTGTGGTTTATAACCCTACCACGGGGGTGAAACATGGAATATGACCCAGCCACGGGTATAATGGTGGTTTATAACCCTACCACGGGGGTTAAACATGGTATTGTCCCGATGTGAAGCTAAGAGATGATATGATTATAATGGTTCAGTTAGGAAATGCCAACAGATTTTCTTTTTGGGAATAAGTTTATTTTTCTGGAAATTTCGCTCTAATGTTTTTGTGCCAAGTTTTGTTTATGCATTACGAAAGAAAATATGTTGTTTCTACATTCTGAAAGAATTTGTTTTGTTCTGCTTATTTAATGTTATAAATGCTCATGTTTACATGCTAGTATATGCTTTCTGCTTGCTGAGTTGTTGATAACTCACCCCTTTAATCTTCATAATATTTCAGATGACATTGATGGTTCAACTGAGGATCAGTATTAAAGTTTATGGAGAAGATTAGCAGTGAATTGTTGTTGGGTATCTCGTGGTATTAGTGTTGATGTTGGAAGTTATTTATATTTTTCTTAAGTTTGCTTCAATGGATTTAGATGGTTTATGGAGACTTATGTCAATGTTATCTTATTTCTAGTTTGATATGTGAGACATGAAGAAGAGTTGATATCTTATTTGGGTTGTTAGATTGAAAATTGGATAAATGAGTTTATATGGTTTATTAATTTGAAGTATTTACGTTTGATTTGAAGTTTGAGAAATATATATTCTTGAATTTGGAAGTACTTTAGGTTTGTTAGAGTTGATTATCAGGTTATATGAATTAACTCTCCGAACCCTTGGGGACGGGGTGTTACAATATAATTATCCCAAAATATTTTTAAAATAAATCATAACTATTTTTTAAATAGACTAAATCATATCTAAAGTGTAAAAACAACATTACTCCAATATTGTTTACTCTTAAAATAAATCTTTACTTAATAACATGTGAAAATACATAAGTGATTTTCTGTGATCATAATTAAAAAATGTTAAAATAAAATTGCACACTTACTGTAAAATTAATAGGCTACCATTAGTACAATTTACAAATTCTATTTATTTTCTGCAAAATTTATTATACTACCCGCATAAACCACATAAAAATAGATTTAATATAGACAAAAATTTCAAATTGAACCCATCCCATAATAAGGGTAAATCTGTAAGTTCATATCCAAATACTATGCAAAGTCTAAGTTTACGTAAACTTTAAAGGAATCGCTTCATGCAATCTTGGTGCAACAATCGGCGAGGACAGGGGCGCGAGGTACTCACCACGAAGAGAGGAGTTGCGCGCGATGCGGCGAAGAAGGTCATGGTGGTGAGGCACTGAGAGAGAGAGAGATAAGTGAGAGAGAGAAACACGATGAGAGAGCATGGCATGCGGAAGGGGAGAGAGCTCACCGTGGGACAGCGAGAAGGCGTGCGACTGGTCGGGAGCTACGTGCGGTGGTTTAGGTCGTGTAACGTGGCTGAAAAACCGAGGGGCACCGGGAGATGGAGAGGCCTGCGGAGGAACTCAGTGGAAAGGCTTGAGCAAAGACTGCTCTGTTTCAGGAGTGGAAAAATAGAGTATGCCGTGTGTTCCTTCTTCAACTGCGGCGACGGTGGTTGGCCTTCTGTGGCGGCGAGGACGGCTTGGAGGGTGGTGCGCTGCTTGCAAGGAGGAGTTGTTGTCGGTGAGTTCGTGTGGCAGGGCAGCGGCGTCACGGAGATTCAACCCGTGTTGCGCTACAGGCTTGGCCAGTGACTGGGTGTTGCACGACTGCACTAAGGGGAAGGTCTCACAGTGAGGAGAAGACGTGGCTATGGTGATGCTTTGGGCCCTGGGCGATGGTCGTTTACGGTGGAAAATGGTTGCTGCGGAGGAAACGTGGTCGCTGTTTATTTGTGGGGAGGATTGTGCAGTGGGAGAGATAGGCCGCGACTTGTTGGGGATAGAAACGTGTAAGCGGCAACCCTAGTTTGTCAAATTGAGGAACTGCTAAACGTGAGTATATATATGTATATCTATTACACAACAGTTGTCGTGAATGATGGAGGGATAGGGATGATCATGCCACGGAAAAACGGACGAGTAAAACGCACTAGATGAAAATCGTGCACGACGAGAAAACTGTGGGGCTAACCGATGCACTGTGAAGTTGCCGTGTGAAAGAAAAAATGTTTGAAACCAAACAAACACAATACGAGGAGAAAATAGAGGCGTACATGCATGTGATGATAAGTGCTTAAAAATATATCAAAGGGCAATACGGAAAACCCTAGAGAAAAGAGGGAGACGTGCGTGTGCATGAATAGGGATAAAACCGACGTAAAACGTGTAAATCGTGAAGTCTGAAAATAAGAAAAAAAAATTAAACAGGATTTTTTTTTTCACATTCTTAACCCAAAATATAAAATAATAATAAAAACCTTAGCGCTAGGCCCGGGTGTTACACTAAAGAGATGATGGAGGAAGGTGTAGGAGAAGTGAGGGATGAAGAGAGGTATTTATATGCTTGAATGTAAGAGGTAAGAGGTGAGCACAATTTACTGAAGTGAAGTGAGTGTGATTGGTGGGTGCTGGCAGTGGTGTGTGTGCTTGGTGTTTTCAGCTGAATAGTTGAACAACCCACTCGAGTATCCCTTGGAAAATGGCTAGATGAAGGCCATTTGTGCAAGGGTTGAATGACTTTAGGATTTCGAACAAGAGTCACATGGTTTCTTCAAGAGAAACCGAACGCAAGGCTGGCAGTTTTGGCTTGCCAAAGCTGCCCAGTTTTTTATCATCTTTTGACTCATCCTTGTGATCTAATTTGATAAATAGTAAATACTATTTGACTAGCTTTTCCAGGAGTGTATTCAGGTATGAATGGCTGCCATTTGGTTAAGCTTGAGTACAAAATGAAAAAGAGGTTTGAATGGTCATGGTGTAGCCGAAATGAGCTTCATGTTTCATCACCAAAGTACCCATCAATTTGATCATTGTGCGGGCAGAATTCAAAGGTTATGAAGGAAATTCTATGACATGTTTCTAGAGTTAGAGGGGGTGCTAATGGCATATGAAGAGGGCTGAGCTTACTGCAAAAAAGAATCTAAAAAAGCATTGGTGTTTTAGCTTGCATGCTTCATTTCCTAGGCCAAATAGTATCCTATTTGGAGTGATCATGGGTGTTGTTCTTGGCTCCACATTAGGCCTGGGTCTTTTGGGTTTAGGTGACATGATATGGGTTAAATAAGTTGCAGAAAATCACTTGAAGATTTGTTGAAAAGCCTTGGTTACAATGGCTTGCATCGGTTTGCACTAGGTGTGCCGATTGGTAGATTTTAGTGGCATTGACATGCCTTTTATTCAAGTGACATGGGTTGGGTTTAATATACTATTCTAGTGTTGTCTAAGAGTGATTCAAAACAAGAGAAAATGACACAAATAGAAAATAAAAAATCATGACGAAGAGAACTTGAAGAAAACTAGGCAAATCAAGATGATTAACAAAGATTTAAGAGAGATCAATCATGATGAGGGGTTTTGGAAATGTAAACCTAAACTCAAGTTATGGATTTGAGCAAGGTTGGAAAGCAACCTTAGGGGCATATGGGATGGTTTAAGAGAGAGAAATCCAATGCTTTGAGGTCTTGCATACCCTTTTGCAATAGTGAAATGAGAATCCTAACCTTCAAATGTTGCATTCGTATTGGGCCACTTATTACCAAAGATTTAGATCTTTATGTGGACCTTGAAAGGGGCCTTTTCCCTTGGCTTGCTATGGACCAACTACTAAGTTGCCTTTAGGTGGGGCGTTACATGGGTTGTTACATCCTCCCCTAAGTCATTATCACCAACGACGAGAGTGTGAGGTATTGAGAAGCCGCTTAGAAGTGGAGGAAACAGAGAAACTGCTGAGAAGTGAGAGAGAGAGAGAGAGAGAGAGAGAGAGAGAGAGAGAGAGAGAGAGAGAGATAGAGGAATGGAATGTGTGAGAGAAACATATGGAAACTGCAGGGGAGGGGAAAACTGTCTGGGAGGGAAGAAGAAAAAGAAAAAAGAAAAGGGGAAGAAATTAACCTCTCGAGGAAACGAGGCCGTTTCCTTTCCTTTAGTGGCTGGGGTTTTTAATGGGCCTAGGCATTACACTCTTAGTGCCAAGTGTCTTACACTATTCACCAAGTGTCCACTAAAAACTCTCCAAGACTATTTTGGACAAATCTACATAGCAATTTTGACAATCGTCTAAACTGGCTGCCACATGACGCTATCTCGAGTGCTACTATTCATTTGAAAAATTGCAAAAATAAACATTACACCATAAAATTGTTAATAATCATTCGAGTCTAGTGGTGTAATTCATTTCACAAAATTAGACTCCTAAGTGCCTCGATCAAACCAAAAGGCATTTTCCTGATCACTTTTTATCGAGAAAATGAAAAAACGTATTATTGCACCGTAAAATCCTAAATAATCATCTAAGATTAATGGTGCAAATTGTTTCTCAAATTCATACTCCTAAGTACCTCAACAATTAAAACGACACTTTCGTCGCCGTAGCGGGTAGGAAACCGACTATGCTGACAAACTAAAAACCTAAACGGCTGCTCGATTTGTGAAATATTTTCGGAATTTCACGACGTTCCTAAAGTCTAAATAAATTCATCCACTGGATTTCTGGCGGGCTATTATATCCTCCCGTCCTAAGAACTATCATAACAGTAGAATATAATACTCACCAAGTCTACGGTCCATTGCTCAACATATAGTTGCTACTTGTAGCATAGATCTACAAGCTTTACCTGACAAATTGTGTAATTTATTTCTTTAAAGGTTGATTTAATTTAAAATAAACTACTTGAAATGGATAGAGAAATTTAAGAGATGAGAAGGTTGAAAATATCAAAGATACTTTAATTATATCCTGAACCAATTATCATAAAATTGATTTCATACTGTTGTAGGTATAATCATTGATTCAAAGGTGTTAGGATCGTACATCACAGATCATGCCATATACTCCCTTATTGATTTGGTTAAACCTTAACCTTAGGATCAGAATATTTCACCACATTTTCTAATTATTTGGTATCTATGACAATCTATTCTATTGAAACTATGTCAGCGGGAAGTATTTCTCTTAGACAACTCGACTCATCTATCACTATTTTATAACTCAATACCGTATAAAGACATAATACCAAGTCATTTTTTCATCCAGGCTACAGGATCACGACCGCCCTCTTGTGGCTTAAACACGTGATATGGTGCCTTCTGTTACCAATTGTCACAACTAGCCTAGCCATTGATCGACAAATTTTAGAACTTTGGATTTTGACTTGTTCAAACCAATAACAATGTAACATATTTATACATATATATATATGTATTCAAATTAAATGTCAAAAAAATCTCAAGATAAAAATGCTTACTAGTGCTTCCGGTCTTAGGGTGTAAATACGCGCTCAAGGCGCATGAAACTGCATGCACAAGGGAAAGTAGTATCGTTTCCTCCCAAGAAGATATGATAAACAAGTAACACAAAAAAGGGAACTGATAGTACAAAAGGTCTTATCTAAAACTGGAAAAGTAGCTTTCCCACTATCTAATGTTGGCCTAAAGTCGGTACATGAGTGGTAATTGAAGGCAGATATGCTATTCAAATCACTCATGGCAAGGCAAACATGGGATTCAGTAGTTGGCTGCTGTTTGCCACTTAAGGTCTCTATTGGGGCCCTCCTTCTTTATGTCAATTTATTTGTATACTTCCACACGACAGTTTAGTACCCTCAAACTTTCCCAATCTTTCTTGTTCTTGTTGTCTTCTCTTTAAGAATTTCTTGGAGACTGATTGCTTCTCTTCCGGCCGAAAAGGAATAGAAATTGTCAAATTGTCAAAGAGAAAAAGAAAAATGAAAAAAAGGATCTAGTTTTGTGCTTCAACTAATTTATGGTGGGGAGAGGCTGGTCTTGAAATGATTTAGATAAAATCACACCTTGAAACTATTTTTTGAGTCCACACGAGAATAAAACAATCCACAATAGAGAACCAATCTGCAGTCTCTACGTTATTCCAGCAGCGTTCTTGATTTTTAAGGCAATTTTTTTAGGAAATCAGATCTAGAAGTTGGCGTGTTCTCGAGTCTGATCTGCATGCACATGCACCTCCTCCCATTTTCTTGCTTACCTTTGAGAAACACCATATCTATAGAACACTCTTCGAAATCTCCAGATTGGCATAGCACAAGGCATTTATGACAATCTTTTCTTTTTCTTTTATGTTAAGGAAACAACAAAATGAAACGCACATGCATGATATATGCTAGCTTGATTAGGCATGTTCGTCACGAGTACTTAAAAGTGCTCCTCTTTAATATTTTAAAGATGGTTCTCAAAAAGAGAATTCCCAAACACACGGCCAGAAATATATTTTAAAGCTTAGTTGTTATTTTATTCTGGTTTTCAATATTCTTTTTCACTTTTGATGCATCATATGTCTTGGTTCCATCCAATTTAACCCTTTTTTATTCTTTTGTTTCAATGTATATTTATTTCAGATGTTATAATTATATACTCTCTAAAATGTAATTACTCTGGATATGGCATGATGTCATAATAAGATTAAACAATCAAATCAAAATTAGTGGTTAGTAAAATGCGTACTTAAGTAATCCACAGAGAGGCTAATGGATTATATATGCTGTGGCCATTACTCTTTACTACTGAATTATGTCATTAATTTCCATCAGATTGCTATTCAGATTAAGTAGCAATTATTTATTTTCTGATTCCAATATTTTGGTTCTGTAGCTAAACAGATGCGCAGTTAAAGACTTTCTTTGATTATTTTACCCTCAAAAGAAAAGGCTTAATTACTTGGTGGTATTTAATACAATACCCGGTTTCAAACCGAGCCATTTTTCCCAGGAAATTTTCGCCCGGAAACTAAGTTAATGATAGAAGCACGTATACACATGTATACCGCATGACATAATTTTTTCTCCAACTCTTCGTAAATAGCTCATGTCTGTTGTCAAGTTCAAATGCATATAACTATGTCCATTGCACGATTTGCCACTTATATTTCACAAACAGATGAGAGGGAAAGAAATAAGCAAGCAATCCAAAATTAGAGATACAATGCCATGGAATTATTTTATTACGTGAAGCTAGCACAAGTGCAAACACCTTCAAACAACAACAATGAAGTAAAAAGAAAAAGAAGCAACACAAACTCCCAAGCATAAAGCAAAAGAAAACTAGGACATAATATCAAAACACAAGTATGCATGAATGAGAAGAAATAAAAAGAAAAGGCCAGGAACCACATATATATGTTCATGGCTACACATTCGTGCTTTAATTCCATGCTAAACTTCACAACGTACAGACCAGCAATGGTTGCTTTGAACATGTATCAATCATGGCCGTTTCCATGCTGAAGCCCAAACTAAAGGTTCCTCCTTCCATGTCAAGTGAATTCCTGATTCATGATCTCCTTGCGGTAGCAGAAGCCCCCACCCGGCTCTGTACCTCTTTAGCAACGACTTTACATCATCCATAACATCATCACTAAACCCAACTGGTGAAAATGCTTCCTTTAGTCTCTCAGACCATTGGCTCCCTCTCTCCCTTCTCTCATTATCTCCTTCAGTGCCATTTCCTTCATCACAAGCCAAAACCCTAACTATGTTCCTTGAGCACTCCCTCTCCAAAGTTAATCTGTCATTACTAGTTGGGAAAAAGCTCTCTTCTAGCATCTCAAAGTACAATGTGTAGAACTTTAGACACTCTTCAAAGCACTTGACAAAGTCATCTCTTGAGCTTGAAAAGTCAGCTTCTTCCTCAACAACGGTGACAACTCGAGGCCTCAGGGATTGAAACATCCGAATGACAACTCCCCTCTCCTCCACTTCCACTTTTCGCAGGGCCCCTATACAATTCACCGCAATAGCCTCATCCTCTTGAACACCTAGTCCTTCTTTTGTGAGCTCTCCCAAATGATTTAGTCCACTTATTACATTAAACTCAAAGGGTACTCCCATTAACCTTGCAAACTTTTGCATTCTTTGGCCTACTTCGTTCATGACAACCGACCTCACTGTGCTAGCCGTATCCACAACAGTGAGCTTTAGATGCGGGGTTTCATCATTTCTTGTCGCCAAAGCTTCTAGCAAAATAGGCCATTGGGTGCAAAGGGTGTTGCTTATATCGATTATGTGAAGTTTAGTTTCCCCCTCTAAGGCCTCCAAAATAGCACCATTTGAAGCTACATGACCAAAAGTCATCCACGGGCTTACCTCCTGAAACTTAAGTATCAACTTCCGAGCTGAATCAAAGCTGGAGTGTCTCTTTTCAGCCACTGCAGTTAAGGTTTCGTAGCATCGTTGGCCGGAATCCGTGGCCTTACAGAATAAAGCTTGCAAGAAATAAGATGCTAATTTCTGGTCACAATCTCCATAGGGAGACGCAAGCTCATTTAATCTCCATAGGAGAAGGTGGATTTTGCCAGAATCATTCTCGGATATCGCTCTTGCACACTCCATTAGAAGCCTTGGGGCCCATTTTCCGGATGCACTAGGAAGCTCAATGGAGTCTGATGATATGCTTGTTGATGTATGACTGTTCTGGGGCTGGTTGATGCTTTGCATTTCCATGGCTTCCTTGACATTTCTCTGCTGGTTGGAGTTGAAGAGCGGTGCTTCTTTTGGAGTGAAAAGAGCCGTGTCCATGAGTTAATGGAGTCCCTCGACTCGGGCACAATTGCAAAGCTTAATTCTGTTTAAGTACTCGAGATATATGGCCAAGTACAACGCGGTGACGTAGAAAGCCATGTATTATAAAATAAAAATATTTGAAGTCATTTTCATTCCAGTCCATTAAAATATAGCTTTCTATCAATAATAAATTAAGCATACAGTTCCGAACAAAAGCATGATGGCTCATTGGGTTTTACACGTCACCAGTTTTTATTGCCTTTTTGGAGAAACCATTCATGGAATTAAGAATACAAAGATTGCAAGTACCTGGCCGGATTACAAAATTTTTGTGATTGTAAACATATTAAAGAACCATAAGTGTTGTGGTAAATCAGAATGTACGTGCAACGCCCTCCCACTAAATTATAAAAATGTAATTTTCCGACTGCATTATTTGCCTACGAGATTTGGAGTTCACTGAAATTGAACCGATCCAAGGAATTAGAGAGGAACTAGTTAGTTAGGGTTAACGGGTCGTCTCGTTTGTTTTCGTAGATAAGATGAGATGAGATAAGTTGAAATTAAAGTTAAAAATTAAATAAAATATTGTTAGAATATATTTTTTAAATATTATTTTTGTTTTGAGATTTGAAAAAACTGAATTGTTTATTTTATTTTGCGTAAGAATTTGATAAAGTTGTAATGATTAGATAAGATGAGTTGAGAAGAGTTATGAAAACAAAAGAGGTTGTTTACTTATAATTAGTTGGCAGTTAAGTTAAGCTTGGAGAATAATTAATCAGATAATTGTAGCATGGAATTCCATGTGCTCCATCTAATATACACGCATACATATATATTATATGTATGTATAAAGAAATTAAAAAATTGTGATGTAGGAGGTTTGGCATGGAATAAAACATCTATTCCATAAATAAAAGATATATATGTATATGGAATCTCCATTATTTAAATAGCACGGGATCAAGCTAAAGAAAAAACAACAAACAACATATTTTCTCGGTTACATCAAAACAAGGAGATGATGATAAAGGGGCTATAGTAGTTGAAATGGACAGATTTTTGGGACTTGCATTGCTGTGTGCGTGTTCAGATTACACCTAAACTAAATTTGTCAACTTTACTATTTATAATATTAGCGCTACAGCAGAAATTCTATCATATGAATTAATTATTATTGTTGCTTTATATATATGCACATTAATTATTGCAGTTATGCTTGTCTCTTATACTATATATTATTAGTGCTGTTATGCAAAAAATAAATTAGAACACTGACACAGATGTAGCTACTAATTTGCGCAAGCCTCTGACAATGCCATTTAAGCTTTACAACTAGAGATTTCTATATTATAAATAAAAACAACTACCAGCAAATTACATAAAAGTTTTTCTATTAGCAAGCCGGTGTGTATAACATACAATTCATATCACTTAAATGATAATATTTAATTTATAAAATTTAAATTTTATAATTTTTCTTTCAAAGCAAATCATACCATATATCACACTATTCACACCAGTTTGAAATTAAAAAAATAAGACAAAAGATAGATGCTATATTATTACCCGTTGCACTTACCTCTGTACTCGATCCTTAGCAACATCCCTAAATAAGAGTTAATGATAAAACTAGTTCATTGACAAATAAATTGAAGTGTTAAAAGCATGAGCCAAAGTGTTACATTAGATCACGAAAAATTCCCAAGGGATTAGAGATAAGCAAGTTCAGAATAGAAAACTAAAGCAAGTTCTGGGAAAGGTCGTTGTTCTTCTCGATCGGGTGACAAACATTTGACAAGATACAATCATACATTACAAATGAATCATTGGCTATAGCTCATATCAAATTTTTAACATCAATATAACTAATGAGGGGTGACAAAACTTTTGACAAAATACACTCCCACATTAGAGCTGAATCTGTAACGCCCCGTCCCCGAGGGTCTGGAGAGTTAACTCATGTTACCTGATAATCAACTCCAACACTGCTAATAAACTTCCAAAAACTCCAAATCAAGCGTAAACTTAAATAATCACACAAACTCATTTATCAAATCTTCGATATAATCAATTCTTCAAAATGCCACGTAATCAGAACACAATGAGATTTCTTAACAAATATCGCCAATACTCATCAAAACTTTCTGATATTAATCCACTATTCTTAAGACATCTCACCCAATGTTTCATAGTCTTGATCCTTAGCTGGATTACTAAAAATCATCTGAAAAATATATGGAGATAAGGGGTGAGTTATCAACAACTCAGTAAGCAGAGGACATATACTAGTGTGTAAACATGAGCATTTACAGAGTTCAGAATTTAGAACAAAATATTTTCTTTCAAAATGCAGAATCGGAATAATGTTTTCAAAATGCAGCGCCAGAACATGTTATCAAAAATATCAGAGTGAAAGTTCAAAAATATTCATAATCAAAATCCCTTTGGCATAGCATAAACCGAAACATCACATCTTATCTTATCATATCAGAACAAATACCATGTTTAACCCCCGTGGTAGGGTTCTGCAAACCTCGGTAGCTAACCGAGCAGAAACAGAATGTGAATCTTCCCCTTATTCTTTCTTGGAGTCCCGAGTGTGCACATAGGAAAGACCACACATAAAACCACTTTGTTTCCAAAGTGGGTGCACCAGAAACAGAAAAGTTGGTATCAACCCGAACAGATGCCACAATTTTACACCCGTGGTAAGGTCATTACGGAACAGAAACAGAAACAGAATGTTATACCAGAGGTTTTTCAGAAATCACATCATATCACATCAGAGTACAGAAAATATTCAGAACAGAACAAAATCATATCACAAAATATAATTTATGCACAAAATTTCATATTCGCTCTTTTTCAAAGTTCAGAAACATAATGTAAAAAATAAGCTCATGTCTACACCAGTCATGACAGAAAATACTTTCTTCCTAAACAGAATCTCATGAGTAATGCAGAACAAATAACTGAGGTAGTTCAAATTTATTTTCATAAACCAAATACGTATATTTTCCAAAAATCCACCTCAGCTCATTTTATTTTTATGCAAAATCTAGCATAAGAATCCCGCTTACCTGGACATTTTAGCCTTTCAGAATTTTCCTCAAAAATTTTGAACAATTAACAATCGTCACCTATAAAAATAATCAAGTAATTCCCGTAAATTTCCAATCAACCACGTATTTCGATATTTAAACCTAAAATAATAGAAGAACCTATTTTAAATCCACAAAATCTAAAATTCTCATAATTCCTAAAATATCATCATTTTCTAAAACCATCAATATCCACTTAATTCCTCTCACTATTATACTCTAAGTCATTTCTAAATTGCATAATAATATTATACTAAATACAATTGTGCCACAAAAATACATATCTAGTTTAAAAAAATTCTCTTAACATAATTATAACAAAACTGATTAAGAGTTAGGAAGTAAAAATTTCATTTAATAAAAATAGACTAATTAGTTTCTCTTTAAAGATCTCTAAATAAAATTTTGCACTTACTATGTACTTCTTAAAATTTATATATTATCACTAATAATATCTCAAATCTTTCTCTATTTCCTTTATAAAATCTTGTATTTTAAAACAAAACCTACTAATATATATAGACCAAAACATGATAAACCTATAATTAGTCTGATGATAAGGCTATTTTAGGGATTAAACAAAACACATAAGGACCCTTTCGGAAATGACAGGTTCATATATATCACAGTATAAATTCGTATGGAGCCATACTCACCGTGCGATGGAGGGCACGAAGGAAGCGAGCTGGGCGGTTGTTTACGGTGGTGGGGGCGGTGGCAGAACACTGGTTAGAGAGAGAGACCAGCTAATGAGAGAGAGAGGAACCTTACGTAGAAAAGAGAGAGACGAAGAGAGAGAACGGAAGAACGGCGAGGAGGCCGTGGCACTCTAAGAGCTTACCAGTAGGGACGCAGCATGATAGGAGTGGCGTGGAGTGACCGTCGGAGTTCTCTGCCGATGGTAACGACGTGGGGGCGCTGCACCGTGTGTGGTGGCTTTGAATGACAAGGGCACCGGCTGTGCGTTGCTCTGTTTTCGGGGGCTAAAACAGGGGAGTTTTTGGTTCACTATGTAGGTGGTTATTCTCGGCACTATGGTGGTGGTGCAGTGGTGTACAGTAGAGGAGCTGGAGTTCCAGTGATGGTCAAGTGGAGGTGGTGCACGGCGAGGTGGAGCTGCGATCTGTGGAGATGCAGTGCATGCACGGGTTGCGTCGATTTTTGTATGGGGCAGTGAGAGTTCTGAGCAGTGCAATGGCTGTGGCGTACGGCGGAGCAAGGACTGCTCACGGTGGGCCTGCTGCGAAAGGGGGCTTCCCGTGAGGTTGGCGTGGTGTTTTTTAAAGTGGGTGAAGACCGGGCTGGGCTGTTTGCAAAGAGGAGTTGCTGTTGGGGGGGCAGCAACGGGGGGAAGGCTGAGGAGGGCATCAACTATGTTTAGGCTGTGGGAAAACGAGAGGAGAGGGGGAAAAAGGAGAACGGCTAAACTAGGTTTTTGTCGAGAAATGAAGAATGTGTATATATATATGTGATGCGAAAACCCTAGAGAGATGTGGGAGACGTTTGTGTGAATGAAAAACAGAGTCGTGCGTGTGCATGGAGTGGATAAAAAAAAAATACACTAGAGATGTGCAAGACAGTGCATATCGTGGACGAGAGGAAGACTTAGGGGTGAAAAAGAAAACAGACGGAAAAAAAAAATAAAACATGCGGGGAAGTTAACGTGTGAAAAAATAAAATAAAATAAAACAAATAAATAAATAAAAATTGAACTTGATTGGATCCGGGTGTTACATTCTCCCCCCTTAAAAAACTTTCGTCCTCGAAATTTGCTAGTACCACAAGGAAGGCCTAAATATTTATCCGCTACAATGATTCCATGCCCACCCCATTTGTTAACCATAGTGTCGAACCTAATTAATATTCCGAAATTGTGGAACCTAATATTCCAACTCCTAGCCCTATAATATTGTCGATCATATTCTCTCATATTTTCCCTAACCATTCACGATCTCGCACACTACCATTTCAAATCTAAAATATAAACCTCAATAATGCAATTAACGACCAATTAATAAATTTCAAATTCTCCACCTAATATAAAAAAAGCCTCAATAATATAATTAAAAACCTAAAATAATTTTGAACTCTCCACATAATCCACGAACCTTATACAATAGCGAAATAGACTCCCAAAATAACACGTCACAAAGCCACGCTTCCGCTGCGCACTCTAACAACTTGTAGTCCTAAACAGATTGTATCTCAATCAAGTATATCAAAAAACACTAACCTCCACATTTTACCAGTCCATACATTTTTTTTTCAGCACCAGATTTAATTTCACAAAATCTCCCAACATGTATGTAGCCTCTAATACATCAATATCACAAGTTTAAACCTCCAGTTCCTAATCAAAACTCGTTCCACGAAGTCAACTTAAAATCTAAACCTTAAAACCTGTCAGAATTATTTCCTGTAGTCCACAAAATACGCCTACCGGAATTAACATCTCAAATGTCATAAAAATTGTTTCCTTAAATTATGCAAAATCTAAAACCTCAGATTTTGTGGAACTTATTCCATAGATCCGCAAGTGCTAAAACCTTACATATCATCAAAAGAAAAAATCATATCCTGGAACTTGCAGAATTCTACGACCTTAAATCTCCTCAAAACTACTTTTAAAGTATGCACCATCTCTAAATCTCAAATCTCCAAAGTTTCGAACTCAATGACGAGCTGTCATCCTGATATCTTAAACTCTATTAAACGTTCTAGGGAAAGAAAACAAAATATGTATAAACAAAATATAAATACCAGCTAAAATATTTAAAAACATGTTAAAAATAAATAAATGAATCAATGAAATCTTGACCTTGTTTTAACCATTCTTAGCCATTTCTTTAACCAACTCGTATAGTCTTTCCACCCTCAATAATTGTAAACCCGGCATCGCCCTAAACTGTCTTATGTCTTAGAATCTAAACCTTAAATTAATCTTTATAAATATTATCTCCTATATTCCACAAATTAAGCTTGTCGGATCTAAAATCCCTAAATCTCAAAATTCAATTATAAAGTCTGCAAAATCTAAAACCTTAAATATCCACATACTATTTCTTATTCTTTAAATTTCTACACCTCAAATATGAAGTTTCTTCCTAAACCCACAGATATCTAAGGCTCCAAGGTTTATAGTATGCATAATCTATAACCTGTCTCTAATACCAACTATAATGCCTCATCCCAGAGGGTCCGGAGAGTTAACTCATGTTACCTGATAATCAACTCCAACACTGCTAATAAACTTCCAAAAACTCCAAATCAAGCGTAAACTTAAATATTCACACAAACTCATTTATCAAATCCTCGATATAATCAATTCTTCAAAATGCCACGTAATCAGAATACAATGAAATTTCTTAACAAACATAACCAATACTCATCAAAACTTTCTAATATTAATCCACTATTCTTAAGACATCTCACCCAATATTTCATAGTCTTGATCCTTAGCTGGACTATTCAAAATCATCTGAAAAATATATAGAGATAAGAGGTGAGTTATCAACAACTCAGTAAGCATAGGACATATACTAGTGTGTAAACATGAGCATTTACAAAGTTCAGAATTCAGAACAAAATATTTTCTTTCAGAATGCAGAATCAGAATAATGTTTTCAAAATGCAGTGCCAGAACTTGTTATCAAAAATATCAGAGCGAAAGTTCAAATATATTCATAATCAAAATCCCTTTAGCATAGCATAAACTAAAACATCACATCTTAGAACAAATACCATGTTTAACCCCCGTGGTAGGGTTGTGCAAACCCTGATAGCTAACCGAGCAGAAACATAATGTGAATCTTAACCTTATTCATTCTCGGAGCCCCGAGTGTGTACATAGGAATGACCACGCAGAAAAACCACTTTGTTTCCAAAGTCACCAGAAACAGAAAAGTTGGTACCAACCCGAACAGAGGCCACAGTTTTACACCCATGGTAAGGTCAGAACAGAACAGAAACAGAAACAGAATGTTATGCCAGAGGTTTTTTAGAAATCACATCATATCACATCAGAGTACATAAAATCTTCAGAACAGCACAAAATCATATCACAAAACATAATTTATGCACAAAATTTCATATTTGCTCTCTTTTTCAAAGTTCAAAAACAGAATATCAAAAATAAGTTCATGTCTACACCAGTCATGACAGAAAATACTTTCTTCCTGAACATAATCTCATGAGTAATGCAGAACAAATAACTGAGGTAGTTCAAATTTATTTTCATAACCAAATATGTATATTTCCCAAAAATCAACCTCAGCTCATTTTATTTTTATGCAAAGTCTAGCATAGGAACCCCGCTTACCTGGACATTTTAGCCTTTCAGAATTTTCCTAAAAAATGTCGAACAATTAACAATCGTCACCTATAAAAATAATCAAGTAATTCTCGTAAATTTTCAATCAACCACATATTTCGATATTTAAACCTAAAATACAATAAGAACATATTTTAAATTCACAAAACCTAAAATTCTCATAATTCCTAAAATATCATCATTTTCTAAAACCATCAATATCCACTTATTTCCTCTCACTATTATACTCTAAGTCATTTCTAAATTGCATAATAATGTTATACTAAATACAACTATGCCACAAAAATACATATCTAGTTTAAAAAAATTCTCTTAACATAATTATAACAAAACTGATTAAGAGTTAGGAAGTAAAAATTTCATTTAATAAAAATAGACTAATTAGTTTTTCTTTAAAGATCTCTAAATAAAATTTTGCACTTACTATGTACTTCTTAAAATTTATATATTATCACTAATAATATCTCAAATCTTTCTCTATTTCCTTTATAAAATCTTGTATTTTAAAACAAAATCTACTAATATATATATAGACCAAAACATGATAAACCTATAATTAGTCTGATGATAAGGCTATTTTAGGGATTAAACAAAACACATAAGGACCCTTTCGGAAATGACAGGTTCATATATATCACAGTATAAATTCTTATGGAGCCATACTCACCGTGTGATGGAGGGCACGAAGAAGGCGAGCTGGGCGGTTGTTTACGGTGGTGGGGGCGGCGGCAGAACACTGGTTAGAGAGAGAGACCAGCTAATGAGAGAGAGAGGAACCTTACGTAGAAAAGAGAGAGAACGAAAGAACGGCGAGGAGGCCGTGGCACTCTAAGAGCTTACCAGTAGGGACGCGACATGATAGGAGTGGCGTGGAGTGACCGTCAGAGTTCTCTGTGCCGGTGGTAACGACGTGGAGGTGTTGGCACTGTGTGTGGTGGCTTTGAACGACAAGGGCACCGGCTGTGCGTTGCTCTATTTTCGGGGGCTAAAACAGGGGAGTTTTCGGTTCACTATGTAGGTGGTTATTCTTGGCACTATGGTGGTGGTGCAGTGGTGTACGGTAGAGGAGCTGGAGTTCCAGTGATGGTCAAGTGGAGGTGGCGCACGGCGATGTGGAGCTGCGATCCGTGGAGATGCAGTACATGCACGGGTTGTGTCGATTTTTGTATGGGGGCAGTGAGAGTTCTGGGCGGTGCAATGGTTGTGGCGTACGGTGGAGCAAGGACTGCTCACGGTGGGCCTAGTCCAATGAGAACGATGCTGCTACGAAAGTGGGCTTCCCGTGAGGTTGGCGTGGTGTTTTCCGAGTGGGTGAGGACCGGGCTGGGCTGTTTGCAAAGAGGAGTTGTTGTTGGGGGGGGGGGGTAGCGACGGGGGGAAGGCTGAAGAGGGCAGCAACTATGTTTAGGCTGTGGGAAAACGAGAGGAGAGGGGGAAAAAGGAGGACGGCTAAACTAGGTTTTTGTCGAGAAATGAAGAACGTGTGTATATATATGTCATGTGAAAACCCTAGAGAGATGTGGGAGACGTGCGTACGGATGAAAAACAGAGTCGTGTGTGTGCATGGAGTGGATAAAAAAAATACACTAGAGACGTGCAAGACCATGCATGTCGTGGACGAGAGGAAGACTTAAGGGTGAAAAATAAAATAGACGGAAAAAATAAAATAAAACATGTGGGGAAGTTAACGTGTGAAAAAATAAAACAAATAAATAAATAAAAATTGAGCTTGATTGGGTCTGGGTGTTACAAAACCATTGGCTCGCTCTTGCTCATATCAAATTTTTTTTGACATCAATAAATTTGAGACATAAAATATTACGACATAGGGAACGATCCTTAGTTTTCTCTTCTTTTTAAACTATATATAAGGTTTTCTTTTCTTTGGATATATTTTTTCTAGGGAGATAGTTAATTGTTGGAAAATGATAAACACACAAGTACTCTTTTACAACGTCCCATTTTACGACAATCATGTTTTAATTGAAGAGCATTCTTGTAATTATAAAACTCTCATCATTTTATAAAAATACTCCCATTTAAAATATAGTTTTGAAAAGTGTTTGTTATGGACGTGTTTCACCGCCACCACCTCACGATCACCTACAACCAGAGTGTTGAGAGCACAGGGGTCCGAAGGAACGCCTCCGATGCTTAAGTCAATAATGTGAGGATAACAATAATAATAACAATCATTCGATCCCTTTACTTACCTGGATTTTGGTCTTCTGTCACATTTCTTGCCTTCCTTTTCTTTCCTTGAGTTCTTGCATTTCTCTTCTCTGGGTTCTTGCCTCTTGTGTTTCTTGTGATTTCCTTCAACCTTCGATGGCTTCCTCTTCTTCCAAGGGTAAGGTGGTCGTTGCTACTCTGGACTCTTCTCCACCCCGTGACTCTCCTCCCCGAATTGTTGTTGCTCCACCGGCTTCCATTTTCCCGGCTTCTCGTTGGTCCTCCGTTGTCACTCTGCATGAGTTGGAAAATGCCCGAAATAACTTCAACATCCCTGATTCCGTTGAGTTGAAAGCTCTTGCTCCCAACCAGAAACCTATCGACGCCAAAGGTATGGTTGTCTATGTTGTCCTTTATCTTGCTATCTTTTCCATGTGGCTGCGATTGCCTTTTGTGTGCCCCGTTCGCGACGTGTTAGACATCTTCGGGCTTACTCCAGCTTAGTTGGTGCCCAATGCTTGGAGAATCTTGATGGCTTGTTGTGTTTTGTGGCAACGAGTGCTGGAACCCGTGGGCACTGAATACCCAAACCTAATAGCCCGCAAGTTTTTGTCCCTTCTTGGGTTTAGGCATCTGGATGGGAATCTCTACAATTTTAGAGCCCGTCGGGCCTTGGTTGATTTAGAGCTTAAGTACTCTCATGTGAAGGAATGGACCAACAAAATTTTCCTTATTGTTAGCTCTGGCTGGGAATTTCCCGCTGATGAAGTTCCTAATCGGGAATTTTCTATCAAGGCATGTTGGTCTCCTGTCCCCAATGGGGATGACTACGAAGTGATTCTTTCCCCTCGTGAGGAGGCCCGTGTTAGATTAGGGGAGTCTTGGTCTCAAGCTCACCCCAAATTGTGCCTCTCGAATGCGCTTTTAACCCCCAATAACATTGAGAGGTTTGTGATGGTTCCCTATCGGGCCCATATTTTGGTGTGAGTTTTGGGTGCCCCCCCCCCCCCCCGCCGACGGGAGACTTGAAAAAGAAGAAACGTCCTGGCAAAGGCGGGAAGAAACAAAGAAGTTTTAAAAAGGCTCGTGTCTCGCCTCAGTCAGATGAGTCTATTTCATCCAAAGGTGGTTCTCTACTTCTCTCGATGGCGGGCGGAGATGCCAAATTGGTACCTCCTAAAAAATAGAGTGGGGCTAAGTTGAGTTCTTCTCAGGAGTTGCCGAGTAAAACTGCCTCCAAGAAAGGAGGGAGGACCAAGTTGGCCACTTCTTAGGAGAAACAGAGTGTTATGGCTGCCTCTATGGATCCACTACCTCTTTCTTTGGATGACGTCATGTTGCAGGCCGAGGAAGACCTCGATAGTTGTGACACCCCCAATCCCCGCTTGGGATGGAATGGAGACTAAGAGTGTCGGGACATGCAATACAAGGTTACATGCCCCCGTTCATGACAGTTAATATGCAATGCATCCTAGTATGCAACTAGCAGTATGCAATAATCGCAGCGGAAATAAAAGGTTAAGGTGAAAAATATGCCAGAATAACTAAAACATCCCAACTTCATTAGATAATCATCATTTTCGAAATACTAAAGTAGCATAAACTTATATACAAAATCATTTCATTCTCTTAATGCGATCTAAAGCATAAAGGACTTGGGCTATGAACATCAAAATTAAGTCCAGCTTCCTCTCCAGATCTGGCTCCTCCTCAATCTCGTCCTGGTCGATTCCTGACACAACTTCTATCATTCCGAGTCCCATAAAAGGGTGAGTTTTACTTGAAATCTCAATAAGTTAAACAACTAACTGACACAAAGATAAATCAATCATGAAAAATGATAAATATGCAATGCATGAGATGCGAAAAATCAGTATGCATGTCTCTCATCCAGATTCCTCAACATTTTTTTTTTTGAAATATGAAGAAACGGGTTTTTACTCAGTAAGTAATTTCATCATCATTTTTTTAAAAGGCATAACTTCTTCATAAAAATTCCATCATAAATTTTCTTCATCATAAACTTACATCGTTATCTTAATTAATAACATAACGTGCGGTAGTATCATAGTTCCCTATATGCACTGTGAGTACCTGCCGGTGACCGTAGTATAACTTACGTTGAATCTACGTTGTCTATAGACTCGTTCTCAATGCATTGTTAAATAACATAACATCATAAAAATTATAATGTGTACACCCACCAGCGTTAGGTGTCATAACATGTTGACTTCGCTCCGGCGTTCTTTAAAAAGAACCTATTCGAAGCAGGTTGACTGTTCTTCGTCAACACGAGGGTTACCACTCCATTATTAAACACTCCAGAGTGGACAGAGTAGTTCCACCAGGATAATTTCCCATCCCGGCCTTTGGGGTCATGACAAAATGATTTTCAAGCTATGCTTTAAGAAAAATATTTTTCATCACATGTGCATATGTAGTAAATTTCATGCAAAAATGACATTTATAAATGTAATATGCAAAGATGGTGAAAATGTCATATGTTATGTAAGTATGCACTCAATGTGTCATATAACATGACAATTTATGCTCAAAATGATAATTGAAGAATAAATGAAGTATTTATCAATAATTCATAATAAATTTATCAAAGTGTAAGTTAGAGGCCAACTTACAAACTTTCGGGGAAATTCAAAATTAGCGTTGTAGCTGCATAAATCTTGTGTATACTAAATTAGAGTTAATACTCTTATGGATAGGTTCAAAATCAAAGGCTTCAAAAATTAGATATTTACAAAAATACCCCTAGACTTTCAAAAATTACCATTTAGGCCCTAAATTTTCACTAATTGTAAACGAATTCCAAATTTAACCAAATTTCATGGACTTCATAATTTTGGCATTCTAAAACCATCTATGCCCTTATATTTTCAAAATTAAAAGTGAAACTTGTCCAATTAGTCCCAACCCGTGGCATGCATCCTAGTTGATGCCTATGTGTATTTTCAACTATTGATCCCTATGAATGCATGCATATGAGATTTTCTTTAATCATTAATGATCACTAACATATTTAGGGACATTTTGAAGTCTAATCATTGAGTAATCAAGTTCATCCCAACACTTAATCATAGCTAAGAAATCCTTAATCACCAATATGCTTAAAACCGATTCATGCTTGATGATCAAAACAAGATAGATTTAAAATCTATCATGACATGCTTCTAATCACAAATTTAACTTTCCAAAAACATTTTAGGATACTGATATATCATATAAAATCATGCTTAGGGCATTCCATAGCTAAATGTTCAATTAAAAACATTCAATCATTCAAGCCTTCCTTTAATTGACCTAGTTTTGCATTAAGCATCATAACCTTTTCAAAACTCAACCAAATTTCGTACCAACACTTGGAAACAAAGCTTGACATGCTAGATAAGATCAAAAGGAAGAAAACTTACAAATTTCGTGGCCTTCTAAGCACTCTAGACTGTCTTACACTAGAACACTAAAAAACTCACCAAAACTCACTCGGTTTGCACTCTTTTGATCTCTAAGAGGGGAAATGCTCTCAAGGCTCAAGACGATACTTGGAGCTGTGGTGTGAATGAAATGAGAAGGGGAGGAAAGTGTTTATAGGTGGCCAAGGGTTGAGGGACGTTGGCTTGGGTGCTTGGTGATTGGGTGAAGTGGGAGGTGCTCAAATCTGGAAAATTTCCAAATTTACTTGCATGAGCTTAGGTCACTTGTGCATAATGAAATAGTGCCCTAAACCACCATCATTTTCTTTCCACAGTAGCTGCAAGGGTCCTGTAGATGACTCAAGGTCGTGGGGCATCATTTGGATGACAAAAGATCCCTCAAACCACCCTTGAAAACAGGTGGATGAGGGTGGTTTAGTGGTGGCAAAAAATCAGTTCTGTTTTGGATCTTTTTGGGCAGCAAAAATGAGTAAAAATCCTTCATGATGGTCATGGGACTTCTTGGTAATTGGGTGGAGAAGGAGGTGGCGTGGGGTGGTGGTGCAAACCATGGTAGGAGGCTGGTTCAAATTCAATCCAAATGGTTCATACACAAACAAGACCAAGGTGCACCCGATTTGGTTCTTTGAGTTGGTTGATGCAACCAATTTCGTCCAAGGCTCAAAATGAGTTTGGGAGGGTCTCATAAGGTGTTTAAGGACCATATTAACCTTGAGGATAAATCACAAAAAAGTTGGGCCCAAGGGCAAAACAGTCCAAGTATTACAAAGGGCAATGTACAAAACCGATTGAAGCATGGTTTGGGCTTGTTATGCCATTTTTCTTAATGACATGTGGAATGGTTTAGCTAGGCTATTAACATGGTCTAATCATGGTTTAAGGGAGTATTAATTCAAGAAAATTTGAATTAAAAATTTTAACAAAAGATTAAGCATGATTAAGTTTCAAAGTATGGCTTAAAGTGCACTAACCTCAAGTATGATGGTTAATGACCTTAGCCAATTTTCAAAACTTAATTTGGGTACTTTGAGTGTAATTTGGGCTTAAGGAAACCAATGGTATGATGTATTTGGCCTTTGGTCTTTGAATGGTAAAATGAGTCCAAACATGGCTTTGGGCCATATGGGCTTGAAAAGGGCCAAGGGTCCAATTTTTACCAAAGGCATTATGCCTTCCTATACTTGGGCCAAGACTAGTCTTGATTTTGTAAGGGCTTGGTTCAAGGTTTTCTTGGGCTAGGCCCATGAATGTACTTGGGTCCTAAAAAGCCTCACCAAAATTACTAATGGGTTTGTCTCTCTAATCCTTAGCTTATTAACACTAAGTACTAATATTAATGCTAATCCCACTATCAACCTTAATGAAAGTGATTAATCCAAAAATAAAAGTCTAATCTAGAGTACTTAAGGGTTAATCAAGAGTTAATTAAGTGGGGTGTTACAATAATATACTCGTCGCAGACGCAACCACCGAAACTGTTGTGCAGCCCTCGACGGCTCAGACTGATGGTTCCCACCAACAATGTGATGATACTCCAGTAGAAGAGGACATTCTTATTTTGAATCTCATCCTCCTTACAACGCCCCCTTCCGCTCTTGCGAGCTTCTCGCCCTTTGAAGCTTCTACGCCTCTACTAACCTCGCCCCCGCCAATTGTTTTTGTGCCTTCTAATGCTCCTTTGGATCTACCTCGATTGGAGGGGGGCGAAGAGGGGGGTGTTCAAGAGTTAGCTACAGCGCCTAGTTCCCCCCTTGCCTCAACGACTTCGGGTGGAGTTACTCCAAATCTGCCCTTTGTTTTTCCAGCCCTTTCCCTCGCCAATGGTAGCAAGGTTTCGATTCGGTTGCCGCCCTTTAGTATTTCTCCTCGAGGAAGTGGCGAAGCATCTTTGATAACTCTTGAGAATTTCGGGATTGATTAGGCTGTACCCCGTCAGGATGAAACTGGTGAGATGCGGAAGGCCAAAAACTGCTCGAGCCCTCCTGCTGAACCATTTGTTTGTTGTCTTTTGCTTATCGCCACTGAAGCTGCCTTCCCAGGGGGATTTTGCAAATGTTTCCTCGTCGGCTATAAAACCGATAGGTTCTTCTAGCTCCCATCTGGTGGCTTCCCTGGCCTCCCTACATGCTCATCGAGCAGAGATCATCAATGCCTTTGTTCAACAGTTTCGTAGCGTTTTCGCGCCGATATTGTTACGTTCTCCTTAATGCTTTGGTCGATTATTCCAAAGAACATATCTGTAATCCTTTTTTTTCAGGGGGTTAATCGCCTTACTGCTGACTTGGCGGATGATTGGATGCACTCGGAGGGCGAGAAAAACCAACTGACCGACGAGTTGGCTCAATTTGAAGCTCGCTCCCATTCATCTGATGACGAGTTGGCTACTTTTCGCGCCCAAGTTGCTTCACTCCAGGAGGAATTTTCAATTTTTGTTTCGGATGCTGACCACTACCGTCGGGAGGTGGTAGCAATCAGGAAAGAGCATGATGACCTTGCTACTCACCTAAATGAAGTAGAGGGGGCTGTGCGGGAGAGGGACAACTTAGTTGCCCAGGTAGAGGCTTTTAAGACGGAACGAGATGAGTTGGCTGCTTAGGTGAAGCGTGTCTTGAAAGAGCGAGATGGCTTCACTGCCAGCTTTGATCGTATGAACTTAGAAATCGAAGGATTAACTAAGTCCAAATCCGAATATGCTTCTCGCTGGGCCTCTCTTGGAGACGAAGAAAGAGAGTTGCTTATAAAGCTGGGGGCAGTTGAAGGGATGAAAGCTGAAGCCGAGAAAAACTTGGTTGAGGTGAAGGGCCTTCTTAAATACAGCAATCGCCAGTACCTTCAGCTTGACAAAGTTGTTAAATCTGCCAAGAAAACAATTTCTATCCTGGAACACCGATTGGCTGAGATGGGGTCTGCCTTGAAGAATTCTCAGGACGACCTTAATTGGGTCCTTCCCCAGTTGGCTGCCGCCCCCAAGATTCAATTACGAGCCTGGGGTATAGGCTTCAAGTTGGGGGTAAAACAGCTCCATGAGCTTCCCCTTGGGGAACCCACATTGAACCTACATACCTTGGAGTGGAAGTCTATTCAGGCTAGTAAGGTTGCCCTTCATTTCTGTGACTCTCTTGGATGGGCCGAGATGCCTCACACTTTTTGCCACCCATCCTAACACTTGCTTAGCTTGGAGCCTTCTTATTCCCCTCGGGTTTTGCTTCTTCTTTTTTTAAGCCTTGTAAATGACTGAACTTTGACAGCTATTTTTTTTTCTTTTTTTGGACTATTGTAAGCCATTTTTTAGGTCTTTGAACTTTTTTTGTTGGTTCTAAAGTATCCGTTGCTGCTCCTACATCATGATATCAGCTCATGCTATTCATACCTTATGTATTAACCTTATGTTGTTCACGATTTCGAGCGTCACATCGCCCATTCGCAGGAGGTTCTCCAAACCTCCTTTAACCCTTTAGGGGTAGTGGGAGAGTTTCTTGATGAGAAGGTTTTAATCAGGAGATTTCCTCAACCCTTTAACCTTTAAGATTTTAGGTTCGTGGGAGAGGTTCTCGACCACGTCGCATTTTGGCATGAAGGTGTTAACGGGAGATTTCCTCGACCGTTTTAACCTTCAAGTTTTTAGGTTTGTGGGAAAGTTCCTCGATCAAGTCGCCTTTTGGCGTGAAGGTGTTAACGAGAGATTTCATCGACCGTTTTAACCTTTAAGTTTTTAGGCTCATGAGAGAGTTCCTCGGCCACGTCGCCTTTTGCCGTGAAGGTGTTAACGGGAGATTTCATCGACCGTTTTAACCTTTAAGTTTTTAGATTCATGGGAGAGTTCGTCAACTACGTCGCTTTTTGGCTTGAAGGTGTTAATGGGAAATTTTCGAGACCGTTTTATCCTTAAAGTTTTTAGGCTCGTGGGAGAGTTCCTCGACCACGTCGCCTTTTGGCGTGAAGGTGTTGACTAGAGAATTCCTCAACCGCCTTAACCCTTAAGTTTCTAGGTTCGTGGGAGAGTTCCTTGACCACGTCGCTTTTTGGCCTGAAGGTGTTAACGGGAGAATTCCTCAACCGCCTTAACCTCTAAGTTTTTAGGTTCGTGGGAGAGTTCCTCGAATACGTCGCTTTTTGGCGTGAAGGTGTTAATGGAAGATTTCCTTGACCAAGTCGCCTTTTGGTGTGAAGGTGTTAACATGAGAGTTCCTCGACCGTTTTAACCATTAAGATTTTAGATTCGTGGGAGAGTTCCTCGACTACGTCGCTTTTTGGCATGAAGGTGTTAATGGGAGATTTCCTTGACCGTTTTAACCTTTAAGTTTTTAGGCTCGTGGGAGAGTTCCTCGACCAAGTCGCCT
The DNA here is from genome assembly GCA_961763995.1 of Juglans cinerea. Taxonomy (NCBI): domain Eukaryota; kingdom Viridiplantae; phylum Streptophyta; class Magnoliopsida; order Fagales; family Juglandaceae; genus Juglans; species Juglans cinerea. Next base: position 18,968,313 of record CAUIVZ010000010.1, read on the forward strand.
TTTGGCGTGAAGGTGTTAACGGGAGAGTTCCTCGACCGTTTTAACCTTTAAGTTTATAGATTCCTCGATCGTTTTTTGGCTTGAAGGTGTTAATCGGATTTCCTCGACCGTTTTAACCTTTAAGTTTTTAGGCTCGTTGGAGAGTTCCTCAACCACGTCGCATTTTGGCGTGAAGGTGTTGAAGGGAGATTTCCTTGACAGTTTTAACCTTTAAGTTTTTAAGTTCGTGGGAGAGTTCCTCGACCACATCGCCTTTTGGTGTGAAGGTGTTGACGAGAGAGTTCCTCGACCTTTTTAACCTTTAAGCTTTTAGGCTCGTGGGAGTGGTCCTCGACCACGTTGCCTTTTGTCGAGAAGGTCTTAACGGGAGATTTCCTCGACCGTTTTAACCTTTAAGTTTTTAGGCTCTTGGATGAGTTCCTCAACCACGTCGCCTTTCGGTGTGAAGGTGTTAACAGGAGATTTACTCGACCATTTTAACCTTTAAGTTTTTATGTTCGTGGGAGAGTTCCTCGACCACGTCGCCTTTTGGCGTGAAAGTGTTAACAGGAGATTTCCTCGACCGTTTTAACCTTTAAGTTTTTAGGCTCGTGGGAGTGTTCCTCGACCATGTCACATTTTCTTTTTCTTTTTTCTTCAAGTCTTGGATATTTATTGAAAATCCAAAAAGGAACAAAACAAAAGAAAATGTGGACGAAGTGTGCCGGCATTTATTGAAAATGATATTCATACGTAAATCAACAAGCGAAATAAAAGAAAACTACATATCTCTCCTTTAAACGTAGTACTTTCGTAGGTGCTCTACATTCCATGGGTGGGGTAGCTAGCGTCCTGCGGCATTCTTGAGGTGGTAAGTTCCCGTTGTGTGGCTTGCCACTACTATTTAAGGCCCTTCCCACCGAGGGTCTAATTTCTCTTCTTCTCCCAAGGTTACGCCGGTTTCCTTCAGCACTAAGTCACCTGCTTTGAATGATCTGAACCTCACCCGTTTGTTGAAGTACTACTTTACTTTCCTCTTAGAAGCTGCAACTCTAACTTCTGCATCTGCCTTATCTCCCCTAATAGGTCTAGGCTTTCTTCTAACGTTGCTACGTTTGCTTCTGGATCAAAATTTCTTCTTTTGTAGCTTGGTAACCCGACCTATACTGGTGCCATCGCCTCACTCCCATAGGCTACGGTGAAAGGTGTTTGGCCTGTTGAGGTTTTTGATGTTGTTCTGTAAGCCCACAAAATTTTCGGGAGCTCATCAACCCATAGCTCCTTTTTGTCGCTATCTTCTTTTTCAGTATTCCCATGATGGTTTTATTAGTTGCTTCCACCTGTCCGTTTGCCTGAGGATGGCCAAGGGAAGAGTACTTGACCTTGATTCCTAGTTTTGCACACCATTGACGATAATGTTTGGAGTCAATTTGTCTTCCATTATAAAAAATGATACACTGAGGTATCCCGAACCTGCATACTACCGCCTTCCATAGGAACTTTATCACATTTTGAGTAGTTATTGTAGCCATCGCTGCAGCTTCTGCCCACTTTGCAAAGTAGTCGACAACTACAATAATGAATTTGGTTCCTCCTTTGCTAGGGGGCATTGGGCCTACCAAGTCTACTCCCCATTGGGCGAACGACCATGGGGATGTTATGGACTGCAACTCTTCAGGGGGTGCACCTGGGTGTGTTTGGCCAATAGTACCCTGCCCTTACAATCTTTGCGGCGAGTGATCGTTCTCTTGCATGACTCCCACAAATCCCCTCATGTACTTCCTTCATCACGTACTCAGCTTCTTCCTCTGTTACGCATCTCAACAATAGGTTTGAGAAACCCCGCCTGTAAAGTACTCCATCAATTATGGTAAACCTGGTCGCCCTGTTTTTTAACTTTCTCGCCTATTCCCGAGATGGGGGAAGTTCACCTATCTCCAAATACCATCTTATATCATTAGCTCATCTTGGCGTATTCTCCCTAATGTGCAAACTTTCCTCTCATACCGCCTGTCTAGCCATCGCTTGTATTTCAACCTTCCATGGTAGTGTTTCTTCCTGCTTTGTTGAGGCCGCGCGCACCAATCGATCAACCTTGGAATTTTCTCCACAAGGTATCTTCTCGATTTGAAAGTACTTGAGACCTTTGCTTTGTTCCTGGACTTGGTGAAAGTATTTTATTAGCTTGGATCCCCTCGCCAAGTATTCCCCTGTGATTTGCCCGACTACTACTTGTGAATTGGCTTTCATCTTGACTTCTTCGCCTCCTAACACCCTCGTGATCGACAAACTGGCGAGTACTGCTTCATACTCAGCTTCGTTGTTTGTCACATTGAACTCCAATCGTACTACTTGGAACGACTCTTTCCCCTCACTTGTTACTATGTACACACTGACCCCTCCACATACCCACCCATCTGCAATCACTAGCCATGGATTCTGCTCAAGTAGTTTGTTGACTTCTTCTTTGAAATTCAAAAATTCTACTACAAAATCGGCCAGTATCTGCCCTTTCACCTGGCGAGGGGCCCCTCCCCCGCCTCCCGGGGGCGGGGTGCGGGGTTGAAACTGCACCCCGCCGCTTGGTGCTGGGCGGGGGGCGGGGAGGGGGTGCCCCCGCCCCGCACCATGCGGGTAGCACCCCTAGATCAAGGTGTCTTCAGCATTCACAAAATTGTCAACCCTTTCCATAAATTCTCGTAAGGTGGAAGGATTTTTTCGGGCCCGTTCAGCCATAAAAGGTCTCCTTGGCCAAACACCCCCCAATAGTGTTGCTAGCATGATTTTCTCGTCTTGGTCGTCGGTCGTCATTTTTTCTTTATTGAGCGTGTTAAATACACTTTCAAACTTTCATCCTCCCGTTGTTTGATAGTCAACAAGTAGGCGATGGGTCTCCTGCGTTTTCTACTCGCCATGAATTGGGTCAAGAACTGTCAGCCCAGCTCTTCGAAACTCTCTATAGAGTTTGGTTGCAGTGCACCAAACTATCCTCTCACCGATCCTTTTAGAGTCAAAGGGAAAGCTCTACATGCAACTTCCCCTAGGAACCCGTGACGCGTCATATGAGCTTTGAAAGTCTCAAGGTGCTCCACGGGATCTTTCAAGCCATCGTATAAGTCCATTTTCGGGACTTTAAATTTTGCGGGCAAAGGCATAGTCAAGATTTCCGTTGAAAACGGTATATTTGTGCTGGATAGCAACTGATCAACCAAAGAAGACATTCCAATCTTCTTGGCCATCTCCTCATATTTTTCCATCAAGCTATCTACGTCGTGGTGCAATTTCTTCGCTTCCTCATTCTCTTGATGGCCTTTTCCCGCACTATTTGCCTCCATCTTTACACCTATCAGCCTGACTGGGTGTCGCATCCTCGCCAGACGGCCCATTTCGTGACTTAAGAATTTCATTTTCTTTATGTAACAGCCTCCTAGAAATTCACTGGTAGAATTTCTATCGACTTTAGGAATCTCGTGAAAACCCCATAAGTTTTTACGAATCGACCAATCGCACATGTTTTAGTCTGTCAACATAATCAGTATTATCACTCACTATGGTGCTAGATATATGAGTTTAATTATTTGAGGTAGTTAGAAGTGTCAGAATGTGTTTTGGTCTACGCCATTAGACTCAGTTGATTATTTAGAATTTTATGGCGTAATAGTTCATTTTCATAATTTCGGACGAAACGCCTGTTCGAAATTGCGAAATTATTTTTAAGGCCACTTCGGGGTTAAATTTCGGTAAACGATTTTCACCATAGGTTAATATGAATATTTAGAATTTTTCAGTACTAAGTTTACCATACATTTTTTTGGAGTGAATAGTAGCCTCGATAAGCGCACCCAGTGCAGTGTTTTCAAAATCACAGTGTGTAATGTCCAAATTAGGTTAGAGAAGTTTTATTTAGACACTTGGCAAGATCTTAGCCACACATAGTGAATAGTATTAGACATTTGGCACAAAGAGGAACCATTAGATAGATTTCTGAAGGAAATAAAGGTGTGAGATCATGTCACCCAAGCAAAGCTTTGTTACTTCTAATCAACCAAATTGTGCCATACCAAAGAGGGTTTCAACCCTAGCGAAAATCCTGAATGGTAGGAATCCAATTGAAACCCCAAAAACTTGGTTGAAACCGAAACCCTAAATGGTTTCCCCAAACTCTAAAGTTGGCCTCCAAACCCTTTTTAATCCAATTTCTAGTATTGTGTTCAATCACTTAATTAAATCACTTCCACATGCTATTAATTAATCAAATCATTGTTATGACATCATTATCCAACCTTTTAAATCTTGAAAATTTGATTGGGCCAAGAAAAATTGGTTTTGGGCTTGATAGCATCTCAAACCCTAACCAAACCTCCTTTAAAACCCAAATTGAAGCCCACTTGGTTGGGGCCCACCAAGGCCCACGAATTTGCCCACCTTGGCAAAGCTTCTTGAAGAAGTTTCCTCCCCCACATGGCAAACCATCCACTGCCATTAGCTGCACCCATTAGGCCCACGAATGTGCATTGAGATTTTGTTGCATGAATAAAGCTTTTGATGATAGATTTCCTTAGATTTAGAAACTTGAAAACTGGAAGTGGAAAAATAGTTTTTGTTTTGTGAAAGTTTGAATATTTCGTGGTTTAATCTTATTCCAAATGCTTTTATACTTTTATGCGATGATCTTAAGCCTCTTATATACATATTAGGATGTTATTTTGGAGATATCTAGTATTAGTTTTAAATATGTGATTTTCTATGCAAGAGGATTTCAGTTAGGCCTAAGATTTGATATTTTTCGTTTAGATCCATGCTTTATTGAATTTTAGCCATGTGATTTTAAGTTTGATGATTGGATCTTCTCTAGGACACATTTTTAAACCATGTGATGTTTTAGTTTGAGGATTACATGTCTTTAAGCCATGGATCAAGAGATTGATCTAAGTTAGTTGAGAGAAAAGTTTCTGTTTTGGACAAAGTGTAGAACCAAAATCTCCAAGTTGTTTTGTGATTTTTGGTGACTTTTGTTTGATGATTTATAGCATGGTTAATCTTAGGATGATGTTATGAATATGTTAGAAGTAAGATTTTATTTTTTGAAATTCTTGGAGATGTTTTGAATAAGATCAAAACTTGTGATTCAAGGGTTTGTTTTTAGTTAAAAGGTTTGGTTCTTTTTACAGAAAGTTTGGTGTTGATGATTAGCTTTTCTTAATGGATATTTTAAGTGTATTTTCAAACTTAGGATAGGAAGATCCTTGTTACAAAATTTTGGTTTAATCATGGGTTTTGAAGATGGAAGAAATTGTAACCAAAATCAAGAGAAATGGCCTATGAAAGTTTCAGCCATTGTGAGTTTTTCATAGTTTTGAATGGTTTTAAATTTTTCTGAGTTGATATTTGAGTCTAGGACAAACTTTACATGAGGAATGTAAATTTTGGTAATTTTTGGAGTTAGGATGTGAAATCCTTAAGTTAGGGGTAAAATGATCATTTTTCCACATATAAAGGGTAAAATGATAATTTTACTCTAAGTTGTCCCTTTTTTTCTAATTGTTAGTAATTAAATTTCTAACTTTTAGAATACCCTCTTATAGTTCCTCGTGTTTTGCACTTTATTCTCATAGAAAGCGACGATCGAGGTAAGTTAACTCTTAACTTACTATCAGTTTACTGTGTATGTGTGATGGGTAAGGGAACTACAGTTTATGTTCATATGTTGTTATATATGTTATGCCATGCCATGTGTAACGCCCGTCCTTATAGTCGAACTTTTTATAAAATATTTTTATAAAGGACGATGGGAATTACCGTCCGATTTAAAACTTTTGACTTGCTTACCCAGGGTGCAAGACTCCACGTTTATAAATTAAAATATGCTTTGACAATAAAAGAGGTTTACAGCAGAAAACATAAATCTTGAAATGAAAAGGCCTCTCGTACATTTAAAATTCGTGCCTAGACTTCCGTGCTCTTCCTCATGGGCCGTGTTCGTCCTGATCATGCAGTTCTTGTGAGGGGGAGGGATATGCATAAAAACTAAAATGAGTCGAAGACTCGTAAGCATTACTTCATACAGTTAAATTATAACAATATAGGTTTTCATTCATGCATTCATCATTCATACATACTATTACGTGCATGCATACGTGTCATACGTGCGTTCATTTGAAAACGTCACTGGACTGGATTTTTCTCTTTTAAACATGGGCATCCTTTTCGTAAAACGTTTCTCCCGTCAGTGCCTTCATTTCTTCAAAAGTTCGTGCATGCTTACGTGCATATGTGCGTTCTTTTGAAAACTTCACTGGATGGGGTTTTTCCTTTCAAAAGGCCTTCCTTTCTTTAAAACGTGTCCCCCGTCAGTGCCTTCATTTTTTAAAGGTTCGTGCATTCGTGCGTTCGTACATGCATGCATACATCCATTCATTCTTATCACTTTCATAGGCCAGTACACACTGTTACGCCCCATGTGTTGGGGTTATCGGTCTTCCTTTAGACCTGGACTCCGCCAATGGCCACGGATTGGGAATCCCTTTCATATGGGGCAGCACTGGGTGCACTTCTAGTACTACTTACCCGGCATTGCAATCCGCCCATTCATTGGTACCCTTTTTCATTCATTCATGTGGCCGTTAGATATCTTCATACATTTCATGCTTTCATGTCTTTCTTTGCTTTTCATTCGTTTGTTCATGTCAGCTCGAAAGAGCTGGAGCTTTCATTCAATTCATTCTTTCCTTAAACAGTCATTTCATGAGAAAACATTTATTTTCATGGGAAAACATCGTTTGGGGCGTAAGCCCGAAAATCAGCTTTTCCTTTTTCAGTTCATTTCAATCCTATCATTTCTTTAATAGTTTGTTCATGGAAAACTTCATTTAAGAACATACATGGGCTTAAACGTCAGCTTTCAAGGCATCCATACGCTTCACCTTGAACGTCGTCAATCATGGCATCCACAAGCATCACCTCATGGCGCACATGAAAGCGTCGGTTCGTAGGATCCATAAAAGCATCCGTTGTCATGCCTTTCATGCATTTTCATCAGTTTATGGATTTTCTTAGAAAATACATACAATAGATACTGCGTATAGTCATCCATTCACATGCGTACAATTAATACTTTGGTTGTGTAAAAAGGGGCTGCCAAGGAGGGGCCGTACATACTTATACCTTTGAACACTTAGCATTTTCTTCCTTAAAGCGTCTTTCGTTTCTTTTCGTAAGCATCTTAAAGGAAAAGCATTTCTTATATCTTGGAAAACTCTAGAAGAGTATGAACGTAACACTTACCTGGACTCCATGCTATTTGCATGTCATGCAGTCCATTCATGTGCTTGTCAGATGGCAACCTACATGCATACACATACCTTAGCGTCATTTTCTATCTAATGCATAAGCAACTTGAACTAGAAGTAGAGCTACATATCACTTACAACACTCTCCTTCTATCCCGTGCACTTACGTGCCCTTTACTATGTTAAACCCTTTGGGGACCACTTACGATCACCACATCTTCCAACTCAAAGTCTTGCCTCGAGTGCTCATCCACTAAAGTGAACCCATGATTCACCTTATGATTAAGACACTAAGACATTCGTCTTACTCTTCGTATTGAACTCATCTCGATGCATGCCTCAGACCTACTAAGTCACGCATCCCAATCCTAGACAATACATCCGTCACTATCTTCATGCACCTTAGCCCATACTAATCCTCATTCCCATCCATACAAGCCACACGGCTCTAAGCCAACTCTGAGGCTTAAGCACCGTGTAACTGTACTAATGACAGATTACCCATTACATATGGTGAATCCATCCGACATATATGTCTCACCATGTTACACATGTACCTTACCCCTTTATCACCTAAGATCAACATATAACATATTGATCACCTGCTCGTAGGGACAAGAGCCATACTCCGATACCAACCTTCTCTTAACCCGGCTAGCATGACTCTTCATGCTACCCGTCCCTTTTGACAGTTCATCCAAACACTTAACATAACAAGACTCCATTCACAACTACGCCTTATGTTACGTCACATAGCCCGAGATTACTCCAGAGCTACACTGTGACCTTGTCGTATTACCCAACATTCTGCTACGTCAACTCCTAACTCATCACGAGTATGGTTCCTCACGTACTCCCGTCACATCGTGACATCTGATCACGTTCCCATTACGCCATTCCTACACTCTAACATTTCACCCGTCATAAGCATGACTGCCAATAACCACGTCACTTCGTGACGTTGCCCAGTTATGCTTCCGCTGCATACTCTCACACTTGTTCCACTACTTCGCCCATCACAAGCACGACTATCAATAGTCATGTTACTTCGTGACATTCCTCAATCATGCTTCCGCTGCGCACTCTTACACTTATTCTGCTACTTCACGCATACTCCTAGCCATAAGTCCATCAGGGTGACACTTGCCACCTATGACTACAGGCTATGCCATAACTATTTCGGGACACTGTTCCACAGTTCCGACACTATCCATCACGTTCCACGCCCATCAATCACATAACCATCTTTATCTCTACGACACGCCACATGGGGTATCACTGCCACGTGGAGTACACTCCACGTATACTCCCTTCATACATACTACGCCACATCACGACTATGGCATACCCGCCATATGGTACATCACTCCATCACATGGAGTGCACTCCATGTGTACTCCCTTTACATACGCTCCATCACCATTATGGCATATCCGCCACATGGTGTATCACTCTGCCATACGGAGTACATTCCACATGTACTCCCTTCATACACATCACGCCACATCACCATTATGGCGTACCCGCCATATGGTGCATCACTCCACCACAAGGAGTACACTCCACGTGTACTCCATTCACATACACCACGCTATATCACCATCATGGCATACCCGCCATATGGTGCATCACTCCACCACATGGAGTACACTCCACGTGTACTCCATTCACATGCATTACGCCACATCACCATTATGGCATACCCGCCATAGGGTGTATCACTCTGCCACATGGAGTACATTCTAAATGTACTCCCTTCATATACCATACCCCACACAGAGTACACTTAGCGTGTACTCTTCTCGTTCCACATGCCACATCACCATTATGGCATATCCGCCACATGGTGCATTACTCCACCATACGGAATACATTCCACATGTACTCCCTTCATACACACCACGCCACATAGAGCACACTCAGCGTGTCCTCGTCCCATTCCACATATACCACGCCACGATTACAACACAGTCCACAACACTGCACAGTGCACTTCCCAATTACGCCCAACACTTCACCGCAAACTACACGGCATAATACATCTCCACCCAACACATATATGCCCAACACCTCACATACGCTGAATGCCCAACACTTCACTACACAGAATGCCCAACACTTCATCACACAACACCACATCATAATACCACAACTCCACAAATACCAACAACACAGTCCACAACCTAGTCAACTAATCAATATCTAACATAATTAACGAGGGATAGAGGGTTATACCATTGACGGGATAACCCGTGCGTTGCTCGTTGATCGTCACAGCCGATGATGTTGGAAGTGTCGTACGTGGCGGCTGACCCACGTACGTTAACTGTTTAGGCGTTTGGATAGCTAGGTGTGGTCTTGGAAGGGCTCGTGGTGGCCTTGTGATGATGGCAAGGAGCGTAACACGACAGATCTAGCCGTGTACAGTGACGGTCAGCCACGCGCAGTGGCTGTCCATCGCGTGCAGTGACTATCCACCACTCAAAGTGGTGGTTTGGACCTAGGGTTGGATTGAGGGGTTGCTGGTGGAGCTCATGGTGGCACTGGGGTGGCGCCACAATGGCTCATGACGGCGGATCTGGCCGCACGGTGGAGGAGAAGCCGTGGGAGAGTGAGAGAGAGTGTGCGTGCATGGGTGGTAGATCGAGGTCGTGGATGGCTGGGATGGCTTGGTGGTGGCTTGAGGAGGCCGAAGGTGGAGGTTAGTCACCTTGGGCGGCGGTGCACGGCAGTGAGCTGTGCAACCCGTGTGTGTGAGAAAGGGAAGCTCGTGCGTGGAGGAGGGGCTTCTGGCCATGGGTCACATGGAGGAGGAAGGGGGAGGAAAGGGGAGGTCCATGGCAGTGCTTGGTGGCCGTGGGTACCACGTACGACGGTGCTAGAGGCAGTGCACGGTGAAGCCGTGCGTGGGTCTCTTATGCGTGCAACTGGGAAGGTGGCTGCATGGGAGGGCCTGAGCTCGCTAGAGGGTGATGGCCGGTGGAAGAGGAAGTTGCCGTGGAGGTGGTGGCGCCAGAGTACGGCGCACAGCGGTGCAATGAGCACTAAGCCCGTTCGGGCTGTGCATGGCCAGTGGAGAGAGAGAGACTGGCATGGGAGGACTCACCGGCATGAGGTGGAGCTGGTGGTGCCGGCGGTGTGGTCTGGCGACGCGCGATGGCACCGGGCTGAGCTACGGAAGAATCGGGCATGGGCTGGACCACGTACGACGTACGCTAGGGAGAGGGAGGAGAGAGAGAGAGCTACGGGAAATGAGGAGGAAAGAGAGGGGGTCTGGGTATTTAACCCAGTCCCTTCTTATGGGGATCCACGTAAGGATCTAATGGTGGATCTCAAATACTGATTTGAAAATGCGTAAAACATTAACTTAATTAAAAGCGCTTAGAGAGATCAAGGTAGAATATTATTTTAAACTAACTTTAGTTTATAAAATAATATTCCTTCATCATTAATAATTAAAATGATTAAAATGATAATGATATTAAAATGATTTCTGACAATTATAATATTTTTGGAGCTCTTCAAGAATATTATGATTGTCGTATTTGAAATCAAACTTAGTTCAATAACACTGAAAATACTCCTTATAAATATTTTCAGTATATTTAAAACACTGGGCGTGCCCTAGGAGTCACAAGATATCTTTCGAAACACACCATCATGGTTCGGCATGCATAACAAGTCTCGCAGTCGCTAGATAGAAGGGGTAGACAATTTACAAAATCTCTGCCCTCGAGATTTGCTGACGTCATAAAGACGGAACATACGTAAGAAAGAAGGACCAGGGTATCACACGAATTATTCTGTCACGAAAATCTTATCTATTACACAATATATTTTGTCACATGCTACTATCTGTTGCAAGTATGTCACATTACATATGCCATCTGTTACATATATATCATGTCACATAATATTCACTGTCACATGTTATGTCATGTTATGAAATATTGTTTGTTACATGTTATGCCATGTTATGAAATATTGTCTATTACATGTATGCCATATTTTGAAATATTTTATGTTACATTTATGTCTCAAAGTATGTCATGTATGTCATCTTACGTTAGCGTCACGTTACGCTACATCAGGACTTCTTTCTTTTCATATTCATGTCATCCCATCTCGAGTACAGTTTGTGTATCTCGAGAACAGTCTTGTTAAGTTAGTTATTCATGTCAATCACGACCCTAAGTGCTAAGATGGGATAATATCCTAATGGAACTCATTTGTTCACGATGGAGTGTCTAAATAGGTGTGAGATTCCCTGGGTTGACGAAGTACAGTCAATAGGTTGTGAATGGAGCCTAACTAGCTGGTCACCAGAGCGCGCCAGGCACTAACGCCGATGGAGCCACACTTTATGTTACATTTGTCCACAGCAAGTGTAGCACAAACAATTCATGGGGCCACAACAACTGTGGAGCATGAAGTATGGGGCCACAACAACTATGGAGCATACACTACATGAGACACAGCAATTGTGGCACGTAGAATATGTGGGGCCATAGCAACTGTGGAGTAGTATTAACGCACTTACAGCTGTTATAGACATCAATGTTGTGATGCGGTAATCGGCAGGGACACACAACTCAAGGGGACCCGTGTAGCACCCGCATGGTCACTTTATTAATTAAGTCCATTGAATAAGATTCCAAGTTCATGTATTTCACGTTCAAGTCATGTTTCACGTCATATTATGTTCAAGTTTACGTTCATGTTAAGTTTCAAGTTCATGTCAATCATGGTAACCCCATGAGATAAGAATACACAATCAAGGTAACCCCATGAGATAAGATTACTCAATCATGGTGACCCCATGAGACAAGAATATATTTCAAGTTCATGTTTATGTCATGGTATGTTCAAGTTCATGTTATGTTCAAGTTCACGTTCATGTTATGTCATGTTCACATTCATGTTATGTTCCAAGTTCACATTGATGTTATGTTATGCTCAGGATCATGTTATGTTCAAGTTCACATTCATGTTATGTCATGTTCACATTCTCGTTATGTTCCAAGTTCACATTGATGTTATGTTATGCTCAGGTTCATGTTATGTTCAAGTTCGCATTCATGTTACATCATATTCACTTTCACGTTATGTTCCAAGTTCACATTTATGTTATGTCATGCTCATGCTATGTTTCAAGTCCATGTTATGTTTGAAGTTCACATTCATGCTATGTTGCTAGTCCATATTATGTTTTAAGTTCATGTACATGCCATGTCACGTCAAGCTAAGTTTCAGTTTCAGTTCAAGTTATGTCATTTATGCCATGCTATATGTCAAGTTATGCTATGCTTACTTATGACTTTGATTATGCATTCATGTTTTTACTGTCATGCATGCATCATTAACCTGTGTGGAAGTTTCCTGTTAACTTGCTGAGATTTGTAATCAAATCTCACTGTTGTAGTCCCAACTACCATTCCCCCCCGAATGGTAGGCGATGTGTCAGGATCAGAGCATGGAACAGACACTGGCAGACTGGAGGAGGTTGACTAGACGCCGTAGACGCAACACGAAGCTTGCAACCTCCATAGTTAGGTTTTTGGATAGTATTCCGGCAACGTTAGTCTAGTTACGCGAGTTACTCAATGAACTAGTCCAATAGTGTATTTTGGTAATGTAATTATAGAGCCAGGTCTCCATTGTTTTGTGATTACAGTCTTCTGAGACCCGTGTCGTAATAGTGGATGTTTTAAGTATGAATGGTTTATGTTTTAACTATTTGGGATATTATAAGTTTGGTGCATAGTATTGCTAAAAAAAAAATTATCCGCTGCGAATATTGTATAATGCTAGATGCATGTTAGGAACATTTCATCTTATATGTCATGAACGGGGGGCAGGTAACCTTGTGTTGCATGTCCCAATGCTTCGAATGTCCCTCCGATCCCAAGCGGAATCTGGGGACGTCACACCTTACGCAAGGAATCCACCTCAGTGGTCAGCTTCTTTATCATTTCCTCCATTTCCTCAATCTTCTCCGCCATGTTTTGTGAAGTTTCTCCCTGATCTCTAGTTACCTGAGACCGAGTAGTGATGGGCATGGGAAAAGCATGCAAAGTGTGAGACTTAACAAATCCCACAGACGACGCCAACTGTTATGGACGTGTTTCACTACCACCACCTCACGATCACTAGCAACCAAAGTGTAACGCCTGTCCTTATGGTGGGACTTTTATAAAATATTTTTGGAAAGGACGACGGGAATACCGTCCAATTTAAAACTTTTCACTTGCATATCCAGGGTGCAAGACTCCACATTTATAAATTAAAATATGCTTTGACGATAAAAGAGGTTTACTGCGGAAAACATAAATCTTGAAATAAAAAGGTCTCTCGTACGTTTAAAACTCGTGCTTAGACTTCTGTGCTCTTTCTCATAGGCCGTGTCCGTCCTGATCATGCAGTTCCTGTGGGGGAGGGACATGCATAAAAACTAAAATGAGTCGAAAACTCGTAAGCATTACTTCATACAGTTAAAATATAACAACATAGGTTTTCATTCATGCATTCATCATTCGTACATACTATTACGTTCATGCATACATGTCATGCGTGCGTTCATTTGAAAACGTCACTGGACGGGGTTTAGCTTTTAAACATGGGCTTTCTTTTCGTAAAACGTTTCTCCCGTCAGTGCCTTCATTTCTTAAAGAGTCTGTGCTCTTGTGCATTCATGCATTCATGCTTACATACATTCTTTTCTTTTCTCTTTCATGCTTTCATGCATACATCCATTCATGCATACATAAATTCTTTCTTTTCACTTTCATAGGCCAGTACACACTGTTACGCCCCGTGTGTTAGGGTTAGCGGCCCTATGGCCAATGGATTCGCCCGTGGCCGCTGATTGGAATCCCATTCTGTTAGGGTGCAACAATGGGTGCACTACCAGCACTATGGCCCGGCATTGCAATCTGCCCATTCATTCATTCATTGGGTACCCCGTATCATTCATTCATATGGCCGTTACGTATTTTCATACATTTCATGCTTTCATTTCAGTCCTTTCATTCATTCTTTCTTTCATGCCAGCTTTAAAGAGCTGGAGCTTTCATTTCTTTTCTTATCTTTCGTTTAACATGTTCTTTCATGAGAAAACGTTCCTTTTCGTGAGAAAACATCTTTTCATGAGCATGTACATAAACATCTTCTTTTCGTGACATTCGTAAAAACAATCGTTCGTGGCATCGTAAAACATTTAAACGTTGGCCTTCATGGCATCCACAAGCATCACCTTTAAACGTCTTCTCTCGTGGTGTCCACGAGCGTTACCTCGTGGCGTCCATGAGAGCTTTGGTTCATAGGATTCATGAAAGCGTCCGTTTTCATGTCTTTCGTGCATTGACCTCAGTTCGTTTATTTTCTTAGAAAATACATACAATAGATACAACGTATAGTCATCCATTCACATGCGTACAATTAATACTTGGGGTGCGTAAAAAGGGGCTGCCACGGAGGGGCCGTACATACTTATACGTTTGAACACTTATCGTTTTCTTTCTTGAAACGTCTTTCGTCTTTTCGTAAGGTGTCTTAAAGGAAAAGCGTTTCGTTTTCATTTTCGTATCTTTTAGAAAACTCTAGAAGAGTATGAACGTAACGCTTACCTGGACTCCATACTATTTGCATGTCATGCAGTCCATTCATGTGCTTGTCAGATGGCAACCTACATGCATACACATACCTTAACGTCATTCTCTATCTAGTACATAAGCAACTTAAACTTAGAAAGTACAAGCTACACTTCACTTGGAATACTCTCCTTCTATCTCGTGTTCTTATGTGTTCCTTACTAAGTTAAAACTTTCGGGGACCCATTACGGTCACCCTATCTTCCAACTCATGTCTTGCCTCGAGTGTTCATCCACTAAAGTGAACTCAAGATTCACTTTAGGATTAAGACACTAAGGCCTCTGTCTCATTCTTCTCATTAATCACATTCCGACGCATGACTCAAATCAACTAAGTCACGCATCCCTTCCTTGGACAGTACAATCGTCACTTTCTTCATGCATCTTAGCCCATACAAATCTTCATTCCCATCTAGACAAGCCACACGGCTCTGAGCCAACTCTGAGGCTTAAGCACCGTGTAACTGTGCTAAAGACAGATTACCCATTACATATGGTGAATCCGTCCGACACATGTGTCTCACCATGTTACACATGTACCTTACCCCTTATCAGCTAAGATCAACATATATAACACGTTGATCACCTGTTTGGTGGGACAAGGGCCATACTCCGATACCAACCTTCTCTTAACCCGGCTAGCATGACTCCTCATGCTACCCGTCCCTTTGACAATTCATCCCAACACTTAACACGACAAGACTCCAAATCATAACCATGTCTTATGCCACGTCATACAGCTCGAGACTATTCCCAAGCTACACCGTGACCTTGTCGTGTTACCCAACATTCGGGTACATAAATTCCTAACTCATCATGAGTACGATTCCTTACGTACTCCCGACACATTGTGACATCTTGTCACGTTCCTATTACGCTATTCATACCCTATCACTTCACCACATGGCAAGCACGACTGTCAGTAACCACGTCACGAGGTGACGTTGCCCAGTCATGCTTCCGATGCGTACTCTTACACTTATTCCGCTACTTCATCCATATTCCCAGCCGTAAGTCCCACACGGTGACACTTGTCACTGTAGACTACAGGCTACACCATAATTACTCCGGGACACCGTTCCACAGTTCCCGATACTACTCAACAAGTTCCACGCCCATCAATCACACAACCATCCTTATCACTGCGGCACGCCACACGGCATATCGCTGCACCTCATGGAGTACATCCCATGCGTACTCTCTTCTCACATGCTACGCTACATCATCACTATGGCATACCCGCCATATAGTACATCACTTCACCGCACAGAGTACACTCATCGTGTACTCGTCCCATTTCACATACACCACATCACCATTATGGCATACAGCCATATGGTACATCAATCCGCCATTCAGAGTACGTTCTACATGTACTCCCTTCATACACATCACGCCACATCATCATTATGGCATACAGCCATATAGTACATCAATTCGCCATACGGAGTACATTCCAAATATACTCCCTTCATACACATCACGCCACAACACCATTATGGCATATCTGCCATTTGGTGCATCACACCATCATACGAAGCACATTCCACATGTACTCCCTTCATACTCATCACGTCACACAGAGTACACTCAGCGTGTACTCTTCCTGTTCTACATACACTACGCCACATCATCACTATGGCATACACGCCATTTGGTGCATCAATCCACCACATGGAGTACACTCCACGTGTACTCCATTCACAGACGCTACGCCACATCATCACTATGGCATACTCGCCATATGATGCATCACTCCACTACATGGAATACACTCTGCGTATACTCCATGCACGTTATGCCACATCACCACTACGGCATACCCGCCGTATGGTGCGTCACTCCATCACATGGAATACACTCCGCGTGTACTCCCTCCATACACGCTACGCCACATTACCATTAGGGCATACCCGCCATATGGTGCATCAATCCACCACATGAAGTACACTCCACGTGCACTCCTTTTACACGCACTACCCACAGGGTACACTTCTCCGTGTACGCATCTCGTTCCACCATATGCCAGGAGGGTATATTTTACATATACTCTCCTTGCCTCACCTTACACCACACACAAAGTACACCCAGCGTGTACTATATCTATTCCATCTACCACGTCACCAATACAACACATACTCCACAACCACACTACACGGCACAGTCCACAACACTTCACAGCACACTTCCCAATTACGCCCAACACATCACAGCACATTACAAGGCACAATACACCTTCATACAACACAGACAAGCTCAACACTTCATTACACAGAGTGCCCAACACTTCGTTACACAGCACCACATCACAAAACCACAACTCCACAAAACCAACAGCACAGTCCACAACCTAGTCAACTAATCAATATCTAACATAATTAAAGAGAGTTATACCATCGACGGGATAACCCGTGCGTTTCCCGTTGACCGTCACGGTCGATGACGTCGAAAGGGTCGTACGTGGCGGCTAACCCACGTACGGGAACCGTTTGGGCGCTTGGATAGCTAGGTGTGGTCTTGGAATGACTCGTGATGGCCTTGTGATGGTGGCAAGGAGCGTAACACGACGGATCTAGCCGTGTACCGTGACGGTCAGCCATGCGCAGTGACTGTCCATCACGTGCAGTCACTACCCACCACTCAAAGTGGTGGTTTGGACCTAAGGTTGGGCTGAGGGGTTGCTGGTGGAGCTCGTGGTGGCACTGGGGTGGCGCCACGGTGGAGGAGGGAGGAGTGGCCGTGTAAAGGGGAAGGGAAACCCGTGAGAGAGTGAGGGAGAGTGTGCTTTCGTGGGTGGCAGATCGGGGCCGTGGGAGGTTGGGTTGGCTTGGTGGCGGCTTGAGGAGGCTGGAGGTGGCGGTGCACAGTGTGCAACCTGTGTGTGCATGAGGGGGAAACCCGTGTGGTGGAGAGAGGCTATGGGCCTCGGGTCACGTGGAGGAGGAAGGGGGAGGAAGAGGGAGGTTCATGGTGGTGCTGGGTGGCCGTGGGTGGCCGTGCGCGGCAGCGCACGGTGAGGAAATGGGTTAGAGACCCATTTCGGGTACTTGTCGTGGTAGGAGAGGGAGGATTGCACGGTGGAGACCGAGCTTGCGAGAGGAGGTTGGCCGGTGGTAGAGGAAGCTACTGTGGCAGTGGTGGTGCCGGAGGACGGCGCACGGCGGCGCTACACGCACCAAGCCCATTCGGGTTGTGCACTTCCAAGATGGAGAAAGGGAGAGCGTGAGAGGGAGAGGCCGGGCTGGTTGAGCTCGCCGGAGGGAGGTGCAACCGGTGGTGCCGGCGGTGAGAACTGGCGACGCACAGTGGCATCGAGCTGAGGCTTGGAGTCGTTCAGCGTGGGGTGGAAGCTGAGTACGTAGTACGCTGGGGAGAGGGAGGAGAGAGAGGGCTACAGGGAAATGAGGGAGAAAGAGAGGGGGTCTGGGTATTTAACCCAGTCCCTTCGTCCGGAGATCCACGTAACGATCTACCGGTGGATCTCAAACACTGGTTTAAAATGCATTAACATATAACTTAATTAAAAGTGCTTAGAGGAATTAAGGTAGAATATTATTTTAAACTAACTTTAGTTTATAAAATAATATTCTTCATCATTAATAAAATGATGAAGTCTCACTAACATATTAAAGAGAATAAAACCATTTAATTAATAAAAGCTCTCAACATAATTTAAATCTCATAATATGTTAAATAGTTGAAATCATTTTAATGATGATATTAAAATGATTTCTGGCAATTATAATATTTTTGGAGCTCTTCAAGAATATTATAATTGTCGTATTTAAAATCAAGTTTAGTTCAACAACACTGGAAATACTCTTTATAAATATTTTCAGTACATTTAAAACACTGGGCATGCCCTAGAAGTCGTACGATATCCTTCGAAGACATGCCATTGGGGTTCGGCACGCATGACGAGTCTTGCAGTCGCTAGAGAGAAGGGGCGGACGGTTTACATAATTTTCGTCCTCATCACTTGCTTACGTAAGAATGAAGGAAATCTTACTTCATAAAGAGAGAAGCGTACGTAAGAAGAAAGAACCGTACGTAAGAAGAAGGAGCAGGTTATTACACAAAGTGTAGAGAGCATGAGGGTCCGAGGGAACGCCTCCGATGCCTAAGTCAATTATTTGAGGATAACAATAATAATAACAATCATTTGATCTCTTTACTTACCTGGATTTTTCCTTTATATAGATCTCCATGAGTTATCTTTGTTCCCTCATTGAATAGTGATTATCCTTTATTTGAATTCAAATTTAGAGATGAGGATTCCTCTCTTAGCAAATTTGAATAATAACCTCCTTCATCTTTTGCCATCGACTGGATAGTTATCCCGTCAGAATTGGCTTATCCAGTCATTATTGGCCATGGGTTGGGCTCTCATTGTGCTGGGCTGGACCTCTCAGTCGTGATATGGGCTTTAGGTGTTTGATAAGGGCCCAGGTCCATTTCAGGGGCTTAACCGGTCGAGATGTCCTCTCCAGTGTTTTCTATCTATCATTACTTTATATGTTGTTAGCTTGCATGGCCTTCAAAAAGAGAAATAGACCAGATTTATACAAAATGAGGGAATTGAAGATAAAAAATAAAATTAAAAATTAAAAAAATTAAAAAAAAAAAAAAAAGCATACGGACCTCTAAGATAATCTTTGGCAAAGGAAAGAGGTTCGATAACCTAAACCATAGGAACTATCATATATGATTTTTCTTCCAAATCTTTCAACCTTTACGGGATTCCCTTTAATATATACCACTATTTTAGAATCAGAATGAGTAAGGGCAGGTTTGGGGGGTGAGATGAGAATTTTATGTTTTGTTTTAGTGTTTAAAATATTATGTTTTAGTATTATTATTATATTGGGATTTGAAAAAGTTGAATTGGGATTTAAAAAAGTTAAATTGTTTATTATATTTTGTATGGGGATTTGAAAAATGTGTAATGATGAGATGAGATGAGATGAGAATTTTGTGTCTCATCCCACCCCCCAAACCTGCCCTAAGAGATCTGACTAATCTGACCTATTGGATAGGGCGAGCTTGACTGGTGTGGTAACTCCTTAGGAAATTCTCCATACAAATTAATGACCAACCTAAAAAAAGGAGACTCGACAAACTTTTCAGCATTATTTTGCTAGACATGTAAGTCTGTGTATTGGGCATAAGCAATTTTTTTCTCTATTCCATTGAATCTCCACAGCACTTCCTCACGAGTCACGGGTACACGGACGACCATCTCATAGCTATGAAGCTCAAGTATGAAAATGTATGTGTTTTTCTTCAGTGAAATAGAGCCCATATATGGATTCTTTTAGTATGAGTGTATGCAAATTTCAGGCCAGCCCATGTGTGAGCCCATTAGTTGAAAACAAGAGCCCAACCCCTCCCTCTATATGGCGTAGTTTTGGCCATGTGGGAGTTAGAAACCCTAAAAGTTTTGTAACAACCCGCCTAATTACCCATTAGGATTAACCCTTAATCTCTCTTAGAATAAACTTATAATACTATATTATATTTTTGGGCTTTATATTTTTTTAGCATAAGATTTATTTTTATTTTTATTAAGGGAGTTAGTTAGACTTGTTTTACCCCTTAAACTATGACACTTAGTGTCATTAGTGGTCAAGCTTAAGGGTTAAGAATGGGTGGTTTAGTAAGCAAGCTCGTTAGTGCCACTTAAGGCCCTTAAACCTTTAGAATATAATGGGCTAAGATTTAGAAGCTTGAACCAAGCCTTATAAGAGTTTTGTGGGATAGTCTTAGAAAGATTTGGCCCCAAGTGTGAGGAAGGCATAAGGTCATTAGGGCCTAACTTGGTGTTAGCTTTGACCTATGGCCCATTTATGATAAGGCAAGCCTTTCAAACACCATCAATCACACCCAAAGCCCATAAGCCATGCAACTCCCACTCATGGCCTTTTTAAGCCCAACAAGGCCCAAGTTCTTGTCTTGCATTTTCACATTTCTATTTGAAGCCCACATACACCATACCATTGGTTTCCTCAAGCCCATATTGTACCCCCACGCCCTAAGGATTTCCTTGAACTCAAATTAAGTTTTGAACTTGGGTTGAGAGCATTAATCAACTTCTACATGATTAGTGATCTCTAAAACTATGTTTTAAGCTTAATTTCCTTTATAATTATTTCTCACCTTTTTGAAATGGACTTTATTATTTGTATTCATCATGCTTAGACTAAATTAGAAGGTTATTCTTGATCCAATACATGTCATTAGAGGCAAAGACATGCTAATGCCCAAAACATCACAATCGGCCCCTTGATACATCACTTGACGCATTATACCAATTTCAGCCCCTAGGCAATGCCAATTTCATTATTTTCTCAAGGGTATTTTTGTCTTTTAACATCTCACATTAGCCCCCTAGTTCAGCTGGAGTGTTGGTCATTTTGGCTCCAAAGAACCAAACCAAAGAAGCCAACTGATTCCATTAGAGACCTAGTTGAAGCCAAACCGAATGGTGTATGTTTGGTTGCACTTCTGCACAAGGCTGAGTGATTACGCCCAAACTAGTACGCGGTATTATAATATAGTTTAGGGTGTCGATCCAAAGGGAGTTGGAAGAAACACAACAAGATGCAAGTTTAAAAGAAAAGATCAAATTATAATATGACAAGAATTTGTAAATTCTACATAAAGCACATAATTAAAATGAGATTAGGGCACGGATAAGAAGGCAAGAAAAGCTTTGGGCTCCCATTAGCCGGATCCAATACTCTAACTTTTTCAATCCAAACGATATACACAATTAAGAATTATAGCATCAATTTCCTAATTGGAAGATATGACATTATATTCATATACTTTCTCAAATTTAACTCTGAACCTATTCTCCCATCACAAACCACGATTTTCATATATAAAAATGAATATCAGATCTAGAGATGACACTATGTTCACAAACAATAATGCAGTAAAGGATCACATCAATGGCATGAAAAACCTGTTTAAGTCACAATCATGTATTCATAATCCTATAGCTCAACAAAATCAAACCATAGCAAAATTTAATATAATTGTCTCAAACTTATAATATCCAAAACAAATACAGAATTGAATCCTAAAATCAAAATGATGGCTAAAATGTTTATTGAAGGAAAACTTGTGTTTCCATTTTTCTGAAATGAGGAATTTGGATGGGAGACATGCATACTAATTTTCTTTCTGCATTTCATGCATTACATATTTATCATTCTTCATACTTAATTTATCTTGGTGCACATTGATTGTTTAACTTATTGGGATTTCGAGTAAATCTCACCCCTTGTGGGACCACTATCGGAATGATAGAAGTTATGCCAGGTCTTGAGGAGATCGAGCTAGATAGCGTGCTGGATCCAACTAATTGAGGAGGAGCCGGACCTTGAGAAGAGATTGGATTTAATTCTGATGTTTACCTTCATGCTTTAGACCGCATGAAGAGAATGATTTAACTTTACCTCTTAGTTGTACTAAGTCTATGCTACATTGGTATTTTGAACTTATTGATTTCTAATGAAGTTGGGATGTTTTTAGTTATTCTGGCACATTTTATACTTACACCTTTTATTTCCACTGTGATTATTGTATACTGCTAGTTGCATGCTAGGATTGCATTGCATATTAACTGTCATGTACGGGGGTATGTAACCTTCTGTTGCATTTCTTGATGCTCTAAGTCTCCGTTCCATCCTAAGTGGTGGCTGGGGGCGTCACAACTTGCCAGTTGGTTAATTTGACTCGGTCAAGATGAGGATAGTTTTCGATAGAGAGAAGGTAATATTTGGCTAATCTGCAAAATTTAAGGGATTTGGCTGATCTGCGAAATTCAAAGGAAATTTTAAATTGGGATAATTTCCAATTGTTTCAATAAGGACTTTCCAATGTGTGGAAGACTTTTCAAAGATAGCGATGTTTAAGAGGGGTCTTGGTGACAGTACGGTACAGTTTGGGAAGACTAAAAAAAAGACTTTAGGTAAAGCTTAGGGCAGAAATTGACTGGTAAAAATGTTTTGATTATGTTTCAATTTACAGATTAAGTTTTATTGTTTAACATTCTAGAATTGAATTATCTATTTGTTTTGGATATTATAAGTTTGAGACAACTATATTAAATCTTGCTAGGGTTTGATTTTGTTAAGCTATCGGATTATGAATATATGATTGTGACTTAAACAGGTTTTTCATGACATTGATGTAATCTTTTGCTACACTATTGTTTGTAGACATAGTGTCGTCTTTAGATGTAATATTCCTGTTATACAAGAAAACTATGGTTTGTAAAGGGTGAATAGATTCTTGAATTAAATTTGAGAAATTAGATGAGTATATTGTCATATCTTCCAATTATGAATTTAGTGTTATAATTCTTAATTGTGTGTATAATTTGGATTGGAAAAATCAAAATATTGGATCCAGTTGATGGAAGCTCGAAACTTTACTTGCATTTTTATCCGTGTTCTAATCTCATTTTAATTACGTATTTTAGGTAGATTTCAAAATACTTTTCAGATTCCTATCATCTTGTCATTTGATCTTTTCCTTTAAGTGTAACGCCTCATTCCCGTAGATCTGGAGAGTTAACTCATGTCAACTAAAATCATCTCCAATAACACTTCTAAAATAAACCAGAGTCTCCATAACATAATAACCTATTTGTTCAACACAATTATCCATGTTCCTACATAAGGACACAACAAGAGTACCTTGATAATATACATTAACATTTTTATAAATACTTAGAAATATCCATGACTGAAAATACTAAAGCAACATAAAATATCAACACTACCAAATAGATTCTCCAAAAAATCCTTGTACGCTCAGGAACTCAATCTTCTATGATCAACCAAAACTTGCTAGCACACCCTATTCCTGACTTTCAGCTGATGCATCAAAATTATCTTTAAAATATTATGGAGATAAGGGGTGAGTTATCAACGACTCACTAAGCAGAGAACATATACTAGTATGCAAACATGAGCATTTACAGAGTTCAGAATGCAGAACAAAATATTTTTATTTTCAGAATGTAGAATCAGAACATGTTATCAAAAATATCAGGGCGAAAGTTCATAAATATCCATAATCAAAATCCATTTGGCACAGCAAAACTGAAACATCATATCAGAACAAAATTCCATGTTTAACCTCCGTGGCAAACCTTGACGGCCAACCGAGCAGAAACAGAATGTGAATCTTCCCCTTATTATTCTCGGTGCCCCAAGTGTGCACATAGGAAAGACTACGCATAAAACTACTTTGTTTCCAAAGTGGGTGCACCAGAAATTGAAAAGTTGGTACCAATCCAAACAGAGGCCACAGTTTTATACCCGTGGTAAGGTCAGAATAGAAACAGAATGTCATGCCAGAGGTTTTAGAAATCACATCATATCATATCAGAGTACAGAACATTTTCAAAATAGAATAGAATCAAATCACAAAAATATAATTTACGCACAAAATTTCATATTCGCTCTCTTTTGCACGGTTCAGAAACAAAATGCTAAAATAGCTCGTCTACAGCAATCATGATCAAAAGTACTTTCTTCTTATATAGAATTTCATGAGTAATGCAGAACAAATAACTGAGGTTGTTTCCAAAATTTCTTTTCATAACAAAACATCCATATTTTCTAAAATCAACCTCAGATCATTTTATTTTATGCAAAATGTAGCATAGGAACCTCGCTTACCTGAACTTCTTAGCTTTTCAGAATTTTTCCACAACTGTGTTGAACGAATATTAACCGTCACCTAAAAAATAGTCACGTAACTTCCATAAATTCTCAATCCACGTATTTCGATATTTAAGCCTAAGATGCTAAAATAACTTATTTTAATTCCTTAAAAACCTAAATTCACGAAATCCCAAGATATTAACACTTCCCAAATTCCAACTAAATCTCTGACTAAAGTATTAAACTCTAACTTATTTAATAAACCAGAACATAATAAAATTACAACATTAACACTTACTTTTGAAAGAAAACTTTACTTCATATACAATTAACTTTCTAAAATAACTTATGTAAACATGGAAAACTTAGTATTTATAGATACATATTAAAACTTTAAAACGCAAGAATGCAACTTGTAACTCAAAGGTAATAATGTAATTTTATTTATTTAGTAGACAAACTATGCAATAGCTTCTGTTGTACTTATCATTTTAAAACATGATCAAAGGGCATAATGGTAATTAGGACTGCAACCTGATCTGTTATAGTCGATTTTGCACCCAACGCAACCCGTTTTGGTTCAATTTAAGACATTACGCCTACCCGACCCGACCCGAACAAAAGCAAATCGGATCGAGGCATCCCAAGCCTCGACCTGCCCATTCCCAGCACCAACACTACGAAGGTAATGAAACCCAACAGCAGCGGCGGCATCAACAGATATGTAAATGGCGGCGTCTAGCTCGAGCAATGCTACGCTAAAGGTAGAGCGTGTGGCGAGTTAAGCTAACAGATCTGTAAGCCTCTTGGTTGGAAACTCAGAAAAGCCAATCCTTTTTTGCTTCTCTCCTACTTTGCCTCCGAAATCAAAACAGATCCTCTGAAGCTTTGCAACACTGCCCTCGAAGTTGCACTAGAAGCTGCGCAAAATAAATCCTCCACAGTATCGAAGATATCTGAACAAACAGGGATTGTTGAGTACTAAAGCGGTAGTCGTTGAGGATTTCATTGATAATGTGAAGGATTCAATATATGAGCTCCAGGATTCTCAGAAATGCGATGGGCCAACTTGGGGGTTCGAATGCAGAGTTTTAAATAGATAGTGTAAAGACTTGGGTAAGTGCCGCAATAACGGACGAGAATACGTGCCTAGATAGGTTGGACGAGATGAAGGTGAATACGACAGTTAAAGATCACCATTTTCTATTTTTTTGTGTTTTCCTTTTTGTGAAATTCTTCTTTTTGTTCAAATTTGCTGATGTCGCACGCCAGTTATTAGCAAAATAGGGAATGTGGTGCTCAATATCGGGCAAGATGCCTGGACGAGTTCGACGGTGCTGTTGCCGTTTGGAGTCCATGTTGGCCAGAAGGACATGGAGCTGGTCGCCGGAAGGCTTGAGGCTGAGTGAGTGATGAAGGCTGAGTGGGCGGCTCTCGGACGGGTTGCCACCAATTAAAAAACCCGTTATTTAGTCGGGTCGAAGACCCACTCAAGTGATACCCGATAAAAGTCGAGTTGGTTCGGGTTAACCTGATCTGGTCTAGCGGGTGCTCGGGTCAGATACACACCCATAATGGTAATAACTCCTATGCTATAAGTTACATAATTACCCATATATAAATATATGACTCTTTAAGTCAACAAACATGAAAAACAAATGAATTGAAGTGCAGCGACATGGACTTACAACTAAAACGGAGATATGCGTGGAGGGGCAAGGCGCGATGGGCTAGGCGAGTGGATGGTGGTTGTCCCGACGGTAGTGCACTGAGAGAAAAATGAGAGAATGGAGAGAGAGTAATCACGACATGAGGAAGAAGTTAATACCGAGAGAGAGAGAGAGATGGAGGGGTGGCAGTGACTTACAGAGGCGTTAAGGGGAGCCTTTTGTCAGCGACACGGAGGAGCAGTGATGGCAGCTGGGCAACTTGGGTGGCACTCGGAGGGTCACGATTGTAACAGCCCGCTAGAAATTCATTGGTGGAATTTCTATTGACTTTAGGAATCTCGTGAAAACTCCATAAGTTATTATGAATCAACCCATTGCATATGTTTTAGTCTATCAACATAGTCAGTGTTATCACTCACTATGGTGCTAGAAATATGAGTTTTATTTATTTGAGATAGTTAGAAGTTTCAAAATGCGTTATGGTCTACGCCATTAGACTCAGTTGATTATTTAGGATTTTATGGCACAATAAGTTTATTTTCATATTTTCGGACGAAACGCCTGTTTGAAACTATGAAATTATTTTTAGGGGCACTTCGAGGTTGAATTTCGGTAAACGATTTTCACTGTAGGTAAATATGAATATTTAGAAATTTTTAGTGCTAAGTTTATGATTCACTTTTTCGGAGGGAATAGTAACCTTGGTAAGCGCATCAATTTCAGTGTTTCAAAATCACTGTGTGGAATGTCCAAATTAGATTAGAGAAGTTTTATTTGGACACTTGGCAAAATCTTAGCCACACTTAGTGAATAATATTAAACATTTGGCACCATGAGGAGCGTTTGATAGATTTGAAGGAATAAATATGTGAAATCATGCCACTTGAGCAAAACTTTGTTTCATCTACTCAACCAAATTGTGCCAGACCAAATAGGGTTTCAATCCTAGTGAAACCCTAAATGGTGGGAATCCAATTGAAAGCCCAAAAGCATGGTTGAAATCGGAACCCTAAACGGTTTCCCCAAAACCCTAAAGTTGGCCTCTAAACCCTTTCTAATCCGATTTCTAGCATTGTGTTTAATCACTTGATTTAATCACTTCCACATGCTATTAATCCTTCAAATTTGTGTTAGAACATCATTATCCAACCTTGTTAACCTTGAAAAATTGGTTGGGCCAAGTGATATTGGATTTGGGCTCGATAGCAACCCAAACCCTCTTTAAACCCTAAAATTTAGGCCCATTCAGTTTAGGCCCATTAAGGCCCACGAAATTGGTCACCATTGGCATTGCTTCATGGCTAAGTTTTGTACCCCCACTTGGCTGGCCAGATCTTTACAAAGAAGGACCTAGAAGGTTCTTGAAATACAAAGCTAAAAGGCCACCTCACTCTTTCACTCTTACACTCCACCTTGAGAAAAGATCTTGGACTGCTTTTTATGAGAAGAAAAGGCCAACACTCAACCTCTCCTTCAGTCCTATCACTTTCCATAACTTGTGTAAGATGCTCTCCAGTCC
Organism: Juglans cinerea; assembly: GCA_961763995.1. Taxonomy (NCBI): domain Eukaryota; kingdom Viridiplantae; phylum Streptophyta; class Magnoliopsida; order Fagales; family Juglandaceae; genus Juglans; species Juglans cinerea. The sequence goes on from CAUIVZ010000010.1 coordinate 18,996,102, forward strand.
ACTTCCCACGAAAAGCAACTCTCATTTACACTTTTCCTTCAAAGAACACAAAAGACACTCTCGGGCAGTATTTCTTACCTCTTTTGAACCTCTATTTCGAAGCTTTTGTAAGTGTTTTCTCGCCATGGTTCCTCATGAAAGTTGTTTCTTTTGGAGTCTAGTTTACGTGGATACCTTATTCATTCCAGTTGGAGATTATTTTATTGGTAAAAAGTTGTTTAGACCCTAGAAAGGTCATTCTGGGCGATAAACTGGAGAGTGTGTTATATTTTTGAATTTTTGACCAAGCTAATGAATAGATTTTGGTCCGAAAGTTTTATGGAGTACTGTTAACATGTGTATATGATTATTGGTTGAGGATTTGTTACATGATTAAAAGTTTTGGTGAAATATTTTCATAGATCTAGAGACTTAGAAACTGGAAGAGGAAAAACAGTGTCTGTTTTGAGAAAGTTTAAATCTTTTATGGTTTAATCTTATTCCAATGGCTTTGATATTTTTATTTGAATATCCCAAGCCTCTTATATACATGTTAAAATGTTATTTTGGAGATATTTCATGTATGTTTCGAAGATAGGAAATTTTATGCAAGGAGATATTCTATTAGGCCAAAGTGATGATGTTCTTGGCTAAATTTATGTTTTTGTTTATGTTTAGCCATGTGATCTTGAGTTTGATGCTTGGATCTGTTTTAGGACACCTTTTTAAACCATGTGATATTTTGGTTTGAAGATCACATCTTTATAAATCATGGATCAAGGGGTTGATCAAAACAAGTTAGAAACAAAAATCTATTTTGAACTTAGAAGAGAAACCAAAAAGTTCAAGTATGGTTTTAGTGATTTTGATGACTTTCGTTCATGATTCAAAAAATGATTATTCTTAGGAATATGTTATGAGTATAGTAGAAGAAAAATTTTGGTTTAATCATGAGTTTTGAAATTTGAAAGAATTACAACAAAAATCAAAGGAAATAGAAATAACATTTGTAAGTTTCGGCCGAGTTTTAATGGTTGTGTTTAGTTTTAAATTTTTCTAAATTAATATTTGAGTTTAGGACAAAATTTACATAAAATTTTGGTATTTTTTGAGTTAGGATGCAAAATCCTTAAGTTATGAGTAAAATAGTCATTTTCTCACATGTAGAGGGTAAAATGGTAATTTTACTCTAAGTTGATATTTTTTTTCCATATTCCTTATTGTTAGTGATTAAATTCTAATTTTTAGAAATCACTACTTTCAATTTTTCGTGATCGCACTTGAGTTTTGTCTCGAAGCGCGAAGATCCAGGTAAGTTAGCTTTTAACTTAATATCAGTTTAATGTGTATGAGTGATAAGTAAGGGAACTAAAGTCTATGTAAGCATGTTATTATATGTACCATGCCAAGTCATTACATATTTATCTATTACACAGAATTTATTTTGTCACGTAATGCTGCAAGTATGTCATGTCACGTAATATTCACTGTCACATATTACATGTATTTCATGTCACGTAATATTCACTATCACATGTTACGCCATGTTAAGAAATGTTGTCTGTTACATGGTATGCTATGTTATAAAATGCTGCCTATTACATGTATATCATGTTATGAAATGTTGTATGTTACATTTATGTCTCAAAGTATGTCATGTCTGTCGTCTTACGTTCATGTCACGTTATGCTACGTCAGGACTTCTATCTTTTATGTCACATTCATGTTACGTCACGTTACGAAATGTCATGTATGACAGTTACATTATTTATGTCAATCACGACCCTAAGCGCTAGGATGAGGTAATATCCTAGTGGAACTCCATTGTTCACGCTGGAGTGTCTAAATAGGTGTGAAATTCCCTGGATTGACGAAGTACAGTCAACAGGTTGCGAATGGGGCTTAATTAGATGGTCACCGGAGTGCGCCAGACACTAATACCGATCGAGCCACACTTTATGTTACGTGTGTACACAGTAAGTGTGGCACAAACAAATAAATCATGGGGCCACAACAACTGTGGAGCATGAAATATGGGGTCACAACAACTATGGAGCATACACTACGTGAGACACAACAATTGTGACACGTAGAATACGTGGGGCCACAACAACTGTGGAGTACGTATTAACGCATAGCTGGTATAGACACCTGTGTTCTGATGTGGTAATCGGCAGGGACACACGGCTCAAGGGGACCTATGTAGCACCCACATGGTCACTTTAATGATTAAGTCTATTGAATAAGATTCCAAGTTCATGCATTTCACGTTCAAGTCATGTTTCATGTTATGTTATGTTCAAGTTTATGTTCACGCAATCATGGTAATCACATGAGACAAGAATATGTTTCAAGTTAATGTTATGTTATGTTCACATTCAAGTTATGTTCCAAGTTCACATTTATGTTATGTCATGCTCAGGTTCATGTTATGTTTCAAGTCCATGTTATATTTCAAGGTCACGCTCATGCTATGTTTCAAGTCCATGTTATGTTTTAAGTTCACGTACATGTCATGTCACGTCAAGTTTAAGTTCCAGTTCAAGTTATGTCAGCCCATGCCATGTTATGTCAAGTTACGTTATGCTTATTATTTAATGCCATGTTATGCCAGGATATGTTATGTTTTCCATTGATTTGATTATGCATTCACGCTTTTATTGCCATGCATGCATCATTAACTTGTGTGGAAGTTTCTTGTTAACTTGCTGAGATTTGTAATCAAATCTCACTGTGGTAGTCCCAACTACCATTCCCCCTGAATGGTAGATCTTGTTATAGGATTAGAAGGAGAACCGAGAGTTGACCAACTAGAAACGATCGACTAAGCGACGAGGCGACATAGATGTAGTTTCCTCAGATTACTACTTGTATTTTGTGGAGTTCAATCTCCAGCACTCTTTTGTTCACAACCATTTTGGACTAGTGTTGTGATCTCAGTTACATAATGCTAGATGCATGTTAGGAATATTGCATCTTATATGTCATGAACGAGGGTAGGTAACCTTGTGTTGCATGTCTCGATGCTTCAAATGTCCGTCCGATCCCAAGCAAAATTTGGGGGCGTCACAACGATGTCTGAGAGGGTGTTGGTGATGGGCACCAAGATGGACCTAGTTTTATAGATCCTTTGCAAGTTCTAGATGGTTCAATTACAAGGTCAAGAGCCAAGAAGATCAATGAGACAATACAAGGATTGGCACAATCCCCCTGGAATGAAGCTAGCAAGACTCCAACACTCAAAATGGACTTGAACAATGAAGATCCAGTTTTGATTCTTAGTATAGAATTATTGGGTTTAATTATGAGAATGACTTAAGGGGGGTGGCCTAATCAAGGGCATGTTGGAAAATTTATTATTTTGTTGAACTAGGGTTTCAAGAAGTACTGTAGCGAACTAGGGTTTCAAAAGTACTGTAGCCGAGTTACTGTAGCTCCATATTGTAGCGCGGCACTATTCTCAATCAGGGGTATTTTTGGAAGATGGGGCATTATTTTGGCTAGGGTTTTAATTAGGTTTTGGTTTAAATACTCTTTGGTTAAGAAGTTTTATGAAATTTGATGAATTTATTCATTGTGAGTTGAGTTTTACTCCTCTTATTCTTAATTGAACTTTTGAACTTATCAAAGGTAAATCACAACCTTTGTGGCGTTCCTCCTTTGTAATCTAGGTTCTTGAGACAAGTTCTTCAACGGGTCTAGATTTTAATATAATCTAGGTTCTTGAAACGAGTTCTCATCGGGTCTAGGTTCTCCATCCATTGACTTGATTTTAGCTTTCTTGGGGTGTTTTCAAATTGATTGTGGGTTCAAGGGATTTCATTCCCGCAGGTTCATATCAGTTGGTCTGTGGTATTACAACAGGTACGGTACTCTATTTTCGGGAGCTAAAACAAGGGATAAACGGCTGGGTTTTCCGCGAGATGGGGGAGGGGTGGTGGTGCCGGTGGCTTTTGCCGTGTATGGGAAATCTCGTCCTGATGCTCGGAGCTTTTGGACAGTGGGCTATGGTGGTTGGCTTACCGAGGTCATGCTAGCGAAGAAAAGATGAACATGCATGAGATTGGTGATGCTACGGTGCGGAGGATGGCATTCGGTGCAATTTGTTTTGTTTGGCCTCTGGTGCTAGCTGGTTTACAACATGAAGAAATTTTTTCACTGATAAAATCTAGTGGTGGCAACACCATAGGAAAGAACACCAACGTCTAACGCATACGTGTTGTATAAGAATTGTGACAGTTGCCTTAAATGTGAGGGATAGAGATGTGCATGGAGTGGTGAATGTGGACTGCTGCAGTTTAAGGGGAATAAAAAAATAAAAAGGTGGTACGTAGTCAAGTATTTGTTTTACTGTGAGTAAATTAGGCCAGGCAGTGGGAACTTTGCTTGTTTCCGTACACGTAGGGACATGCATGGCAATTAGCATGCACTGAGTATTGTGGTGGCCTCATGTTCTAACATAAATCTCTCCTTCGACAATATCTTTCAATCATTAAGCCTAAAGAAATTTATACATAAGCTCAAAAATATTTAATATACTTGGCTGGACCCTGGTATGACATCAAGTTTGCATTCTTTTAGCATTTCTATCAACTCTCTATAGATCGACACCCTGAACTATATTATAATACCGCATAGTAGTTTGGGCATAATCAATGCCTTATGTGTGCCGACTCCCCCATGCCCTTCTCTCCCTTTGACTTTTTTCTAGAAGTCCTCATGCATGGTTGCCAAGTGGCAATGTGGTGCTTACCAAGAGTGCTTCTTCCCTAGGTTTCAAATGATGGGATTCCTGGGGAAAGAGCAAAACAACCCTTCTTCTTCCAAGTAGGCACCACATTATCCTAAACCCTAGTTAGGGTTTGCCTCATTCCCAATTTGCCCCTCAATGGCAGATTACAACCTAGTCCCTTTGGGCCTCTATTGGGCTTGGATGCCTAGGCTATTAGGCCCAAGTAATCCCTTAGAAATCCTAGTTCATCAAACCAAATTTAAAAATAAAATAACAAGTGAAGGTTTTTGGCAAAAATATCAGGTCGTCACACAGCTCATCCTGAGAGTACAAATATGTATCGAGATCTAAAGCAACATTTCTTATGGAAATGTATTAAAAGGGATGTGGTGGAGTTTGTTAACAAATGTTCAGTATGTAGAGTTTGAAAGCAAAACATCAGAAGCCAGCTGGGAAATTGAAACCACTACAAATTCCAAAATGGAAATAGGGGGATATTTCCATTGATTTTGTGGTAGGATTGCCAAGGACATCAACCGAGAATAACTCTATCTGGGTCATAATTGATCTATTGACAAAACATGCTCACTTTTTGCCTTTTAAGAACACCCACTCTTTGGAGAAATTTACCCTTGTAATTTGTAGCTTAGATAGTTCGTGTGATGCCCGCTTGGGATCGGACAAATTCTAAAGCATCAGGGCATGCAAGATTACCTGTTGCCGTTCATGACAATTAAGGATGCAATGCACCTAGAATGCATCTAGCAATATGCAATATTCGCTGCGGATAATAATTTTTTTCTTTGAGCAATACTATGTTCTAGGAGTAATGTATCCCAAAAACATATACTTTATGAAATTCACATGATAAATGGTATCCAAAATGTTAGAGTACTTGTCCAACAGGTCTGTAACATAAATAATACTGGAGACAGAACTCCCTAAGTACATGTAAAACTAAGGTAACTACTAGGCGAATCCATCGAGTAGCTCGCGCAACTTGGTCAAGGACGCCTTAATACTATCGATGAAACGAAGCATCGAAGCGATGGGCTCCACATCATGCCTTCGTTGTCTAGTTGACCACCTTCAGACAATCATTTGCCGCATCTCCTGATCCTAGCTATTGATCTATCATTCAGGGGGGAATTGTAGTTGGGACTACCACGGTAGCAAGTTAACAGATAACTTAATATAGCTTAAACAGAGTATGGACTAAACTTGAAACTTGACATGACATGAACTAAGCTGACATAAACTTAAACATGACATAAAGTTGAACATGAATTGAATTTGAACTAAACGTGAACTGACAAAAATTAAACATGAACTGAACTGAACAATAAATAACATGAGCATTTAGGGTCGTGATAAACATAAACAGACTTGACTGAGGTGGAAATACTGGTTTCGAGATACACATAACTATACTCGAGACATAACGTGACATGAAATGAAAATGACAAATGACTTGACGTAACGTAATGTGAGATATACGTGAGATGCATGACTTGAACTAACATGAACAGACAAACAGTACGTAACATAGCATAACATGTAACAAACAAAGATTACGTGATATGGCATAACATGTAACATATCATATTACGTGACATGGCATAACCGTAACAGAAAGCATTACATGACAGAATATATTGTGTAATGAATAAATATTTTGTGACAGAATAAATAGTTTGATAGACACATGTCTTGACAGAATATAACAGACATAAATGATGTAACATGGCATATAGGATAACATAAGTACATAAACAGTAGTTCGCTTACCCATCATGCATACATAGTAATCTAACAGTAAGTCATAAGCTAACCAACCTATAGTGGTCATCACGTTTTACAGAAAAAAGTACAAAACAAGAGAAACTGTAAGTCTGAGTTCTAAATGTTAGAAACTTTATCACTAATGACTTGAAAACATAAAAAATGCTAACTTAGAGTAAAATTACCATTTTACCCTCTACACTTGGAAAAATGGCCATTTTACTCCCTAACTTAAGGCTTTAACATCATAACTCCAAAAATCACCATCTTGTAAATTTTGTCCTAAACTCAAATATTAACTTAGAAATATTTAAAATTAATCACATTTATGAACAATACCACAGGGCCAAAACTTCAATAAAGATTAAACTGAAATATTACAATAAAGATCCTCATATTCTAAGCTTAAAAACATTCTTAAAACATCCAACAAAAATATACTTCTCATAAACACAAAACTTTAAGCGACAGATCCAAACTTTTAACCAAAATACAAACTCTTGATTCACAAGGTTTGACCTCTTTCGAAACATCTCCAAGAACTTTCAAAAATTCAAAAATTTCTTTTAACAAGTTTGTAACACATTTCTAAGAACTAACATCCTTTGAATCAACACATAAAAGTCACCAAAATCACAAAATCTCACTTGAAATACTCAGCTCCAACACTTAGTCAAAAAAAGAGTTTTTTTTCAACTTTGCTTTGCTCAATCACTTGATTCAAGATATACCATGATGAGATCTTCAAACGAAAAACATCATATGGTTTACAAATGTGTTCCGAAGTAGATCCAAGCATTAAACAAATCACATGGCTAAAAATAAACCAAAACATGGATCTAGTTGAAAACATCAAATTTTTGACCTAACCGAGCATTCTCTTGCATAAACAATTCATATCTTTGAAACTAACACCAAAAATCTTCAAACTAACATCCTAACATGTATATCAAAGGCTTAGGATCATCAAATAAAAATAGCAAAGATATGGAAGTAAGAATAAACAACAAAAGATCCAAACTTTCTTAAAACATAAACTATTTTTCCTCTTCCAGTTTCTAACCTTTTAGATCTAAGAAAATCTTTCATAAAAAATTTTGATCTTGCAACTAATCTCCAACAAAAATTCATATAAACATGTTGACAACACTCCATAAAAATTTCTGACCAAGAATTGTCCATGAGCTTGGTCAAAAACTCCAAAATACAACATGCTATCCAATTTATTGCCCAAGTTGACCTTTCCATGGTTAAAAAAAAAAAGTTTTGATTGATGAAATGTGACATCCTGGACATTGCCAAGTCACCATTCATATTTTTATTTCGATATTATTTTAGCTATTGGATCATGCTAGGTTTTAGAGGAATGCCTTGAGATATGTTCTATTTATTTGGACTTCGGAATCTTAAGCATAAGAGCCCACAAGGAAAAGAAGAGGAAAAAGTCAACAAAGGCCCATGTGGATTTCAGCCAACCAAGCTAAGATTAGGGTTTGGAAGCCCAATATTGATCACGACAGGATAAATGAGGCACCACGTGGCATGAGAAGATCTTTTTGTTTTACTAGAAGCTCATCATTTGAAACCTAGGAAAGTAGCTAAGTGTGACACTTGTCCAACATGCAAAAAGGTTCTAGAAGGAAGTGAGTGGATGAGACAAACAGAGAGGATTCGACTACCTAGGGAACACACCACTCTCACTTATCCCACGTGTCTCACATGCTCAACCCAATTCTAGATCACTTTGAATCTGGACGTGAAAGAAGGCATGGGGAGTGAGAGAAGATTAGGGTTTCGATGAACCCAGAAGATCTACACGCCACCCATGGGATTTTGAAATGTTACAAGAAGTGTGTAATGTGAGAAGACAAAGAGGCACCTAGAAGCACCACAAATCAGATGACACAAATACAAAGGGACTTCTAGGGTTCAACCATGGGGATTACGCGCCCCACATGCATGCCAATCATCTTGGTTGACACTTGTCATGCATAGAGGAAGGGCATCAGACTTCCAAGGGATTTTGCTTGGGAAGGGGAAGAGACTCGTGGGACGGCATGCACCTAGATGAGAGAAGGATCTTTGTGAAGGGAAGTGCATGGGGCGATGACAAGGGCGAGCTAAGAGGCACATGCCACCTACCCACTTAGGGAAGAGAAGAGATTTTCCTGGGGAGGGGAAAGGGTTTTCAGCAAGCCACATGCACACACACACCCTACTTGCCACATCCCAAACATGCACCATATAGTGGTTCAAGATTGATCTAGGTTTTTGAGATTTACCTCTTTGCCACCAAGTACATTGAACCTAAACAAATGAAGAAGGGCAAAGAGGGAAGAGAGGGTTTCGGTTGGCAAGAAGGTGACTTTTGGTTTTCCAATGCATTCCCATCATAGGGAAGAGAAAGGGACATTTCGGTTAAAGAGCCAAATGGCATCCGTGCACCAAGGTTCTTGGTATTCCAAAGGGAGGGGCGAGTGGGGGGGAGACACCTATAAGAAGGTGGAAACCAAATGTGGGAAGTGCTTTGGTCATTTTCAGATTTCTCTTGCTGAATCATGGCTACACCATTCTCTCCCACTTTCCATCACTTTCTCTCCAAACACACATTACCCACACGCCAACCATCTTACTCCAACCACCATTTCTAACTCACCAAGGAGTACCAACACTGCCTATGGAGGAAAAGCACATGGGGTAAGAACCATTCACTTGTTTCTTACACACACACACGACCAAAGAAAAAAAGAGTTTCAGACTTCAAGGGTGTTACATGCCCATGAACACACACACACACACTCAATTGGGAAAATCTAGGGTTTCTGTTCAAAGGGGAGAAAGGGACCCAAACACCATTTGCCTTGAGCAAATAAAAGATGAAGCTTTGAAGAGGAATGAGAGCCACGACCATTACACTTAGAAAAGTTAAGGTTTATTCTTACATGGAGTTTCGATTTTGAGAAGCCCGAAAGTGTTGGAATTTTCTTACCATAAGGACGGACCGCCACATACTCGACACACACACTCACCAATAAGATTAGGGTTTTCATGTGACCTTGGCTAATGATCTTCAAATTAAATTTTCCGCTTGCTATTTGCATTCATTGGATTTTCATAAGTAGACCTTCAACCTACTCTTTATAACACTTGTATATATGTTGTGAACTCATGTTTGATTATTCTTGTTTGAATCTAGTTTCTCTTGTGTTGTATGTACTCGGTTTTCATTGAAAAAATATGATGCCATGTTGTGGTGATTGTTGGTTGAATCTTATCTTCTAATATGCTATGTTTTGGTTTCGGTTTGTACATGTAAAGGTGTTTTGTTTGCTAATAAGATCAACCGTATGTGTAGAAGAACGAAAGCATGTGTTGTGATGATGAAAATCTATGGTTTGAGAACCTATATGAATTTGCCTAGGCTAGAATTAGGGTTTTCAAATCTGCTTTATGCTTCGTTGTCATGAATTGGCAATGTTTATGCATATTCATCATGTGATTGCATGTTCTAATATTTTCAAGCCTTATCACGAGATGCGTGTTGCTTCTTAGTGTTATAGGTCTCGATTTTTGCATGTTTCATGAGTATGAAAGAGTGTAGCACCATAAGTTCATGTCTCATACATTTGGGTATGTGTTTACGAAAGAAGAATCAAAGCATGTTTTGTCACGACCCCAAATGCTAGGACGGGAACTTCCTGTCCACCCTGGAGTGCTTAAAGTCGAGTGGAGACTCCTGAGTCTACGAAATACAGTCAACGAGCCTCGGATGGTTCCTTATGGAAAGGACGCCATAGCGAGATTGCACCTAAACCTTGTGGGTGCCACACAGTGAAGGCGAAATAAGTGAACTGCTGTAATGAATATGTTTAAGAATATGACATAGTCACCTCGATCAAAGTGGATCGTTGGATGATGCGGTAACTACTAGGAAACACACGGTGCTTAGGGGAGCCGTGAAGTGTGCAACCATGTGTTATAAGGAATGATTAAGGCATTTGAGCTCTATGACATGATATGATATGATATGTTATGGTACCATGATATGTTATGATATGATGTGAAATGATATGATACGATCATGATAGGGCATGATATGTTATGACAAGAACAAGAATCCGAGCTCAAACGATATAAACATGTGTTAAGAAGATTAAAAGGTGTTTTAAAGGTCTATGTTGCATATGTCAAGTTTTATGTCAAAGTACATGTCCATGCATTCATTTGTAGTTTGCACTTATGCATTGTGATATCTATTGTATGTTGCTTGTTTACTTACTGAGATTTCTCAAAATCTCACTGTGGTAGTAGTTTCTACTACCATTCCCCACACGGAATGATAGAAGCTGTTACAGGTATCCCAGATACTATAGAACCATGAACCTAGTTGGCACAATGATAGAGGACGAGTTCACTGTGAAGGCTCATCATGACTTTACTGCCGACGTTTTCAAGTACATGGCCCTGCTTCTCTGGGAAATAATAGCTAGTCTTAGCGAGGCCAAGTTCGATACTATGCTTACCAACCCAATAAAGAACTCAGAATTTTGGTGAAATATGGACCAAGTATCGAGTTTCCATAAGCGAGCTAGTGAGACCATTGTTGGACAAAGGAGATTGCAAGGGACTTAGGACTTCCAGCACACGAGCCCCAGAAGTCACATGGAATCTTTTTGTGTTTAACTCAATATAGAGTTGTAGGAGTGGGAAGATTGAGAACCTAAAATGTTTTGTGGTTAAAAGATATGTCTTTAAATGTTCCCGTGTTTTGGGAGGCTTTTGAAAATGATATCTATTTTGGGAGTACTTCAATGAAATTCAACTTTTGGGATGCTTAAAGTTCGGTACCATGATTATTACATTACCACCAGCCCTATTTAGTTAAAAGAATTTTTTTGCTGCGAATTACTCCATACTACTAGATTTATAGGTGCATTGCATCTTATCTGTCATGTACGAGAGGTATGTAGCCTTGAGTTACATGGCCTGACGCTTTAGTCACCGTCCAATCCCAAGCGACCGAGGGCGTCACAGAGCGGTGGTATCAAAGCAAATACATCTCTGGGTAAACCCATAAGTTGTCCAAGGGATACACGGTACCTGAAATTAGGATTGGAATCTTATAGTTATAGGTTTTTAATCTTATAGTTGTAGGCTTGAATCTAGGGGTGTCAAATCGTGTTAACGGGTCGTGTTCGTGTCGTGTCAGAGTATATACATTATAGTTAATTGGTCAAAACGAACATGACCCGTTAAGGGTTTTGTGTCAAAATTCCAAACACGAACACGACACTGTTTGATAACGGGTTGACACTATAACGCCCCGTCCCCGAGGGTCCGGAGAGTTAACTCATGTCACTTAAAAATCATTTTTTTTCCACATAGTACATACTCTAATTTTTCTCTTTCGCACAAAATACTCATATATTTACATCACTTACTCCAGAATAACTATTTTAAGACAATACAAAGTCTTAATATAAATATCAATCTCCTAACAAATCACAACATCAGAACACAACAAGCTTACTGAATGAAAATTTTCAATACCCATATAAACCTTCTATGCTTAAACCATCATTCTTAACTCTTCTCACCCATGCTCCATATCCTTGATCCTCAACTGAAACATTCAAATCATCTGAAAAAGATGGTGGAGATAAGGGGTGAGTTATCAACAACTCAGTAAGCAGAGAACATATACTAGTATGTAAACATGAGCTTTTTCAGAAAGTTCAGTATGCAGAAACAAAACATTTTATTTTTATATGCAGATTTTATAAAAACGTGTCATCAGAAAATCAGAGCGACTTTTCAATCTTTTCATACTCAAAAACAACAATTCATATTTAAGAATCCATTTCATATTAAAAAAAAACGCTTTGGCATAACATAACTGAACACATTCATCTTATCATATCATATCATATACCATGTTTAACCCCCGTGGTAGGGTTGTGCTATCCCCGGTGGCCAAACCAGGCAGTATCATGTAGTGAACTTCCCCTTTTTCAATCTCGGAGCCCCGAGTGTGTACACAGGAAAGAACACGTAAAAAGACCACTTTGTTTCCAAAGTGAGTGCACTCATATCATATCATGGTGGTACCAACCATATCACGTGAACAGTATCATCATATCAGAACCATATTCAGAACAGATAAGTATGCCAAAGTTTTATCATATCCATATCATATCAAAACACGTGCGAAACATATTCATATCATTTCTATTTGATCAAAAACAGATCCAAATCATTTCATATCACATGCATAAAAATTTCAATGATATCATATTCGCTCTTTTGCATATTTCAGAAACATGTCAAATATTGCTCATATCTACACATTTCATGTCAAAAACATTTCTTTTCTCTTCTATACATATCTCATGAGGGAATGCAAAACATATACTGAGGTTGTTTTTCACTTTTTCTTTTTAAAACAACATGCACATTTTTACAAACCAACCTCAGTTCATTTCCTTTTATGCAAATCTAACATAGGAACCCCGCTTACCTGGATGACTTAACTTTTCCAAAAATTTCCTCAAAAATGTCGAGTCGACTATAAATCGTCACCTATAAAAATCATCACGTAATTTCTGTAAGTTTCCAATAGATCACATATTTCGATATTTAAGCCTAAGCTTCTTAAATAACCTATTTTAAATTTCTCAAAACTTAAAACCTTCATAATCCCAAAATATATCATTGCTTCCTAAAATCACCAATATCCACCACAACCCACGTCATACACAAAACACCAATATTTAAACCTGAACAGCCAACAAATCTCATAGTCTAAACCAATCATACTAACAACTCCATCACCCAATCCAATCAACCCCGTTACTCCTCGGACTCAATCTGGCAAAACCAATCAGCAATTAAATACAGTGTAATGTGCTAGTGTAAAAATACATTAAATTCACGAGAATTCTTTGGAAAATACTTACAGTGCTATATAATAATTTCTGGAGGATCACGGAGGCGCAAGAAGTGGAAAAACAGCTGCAGAACAGTGCAAAATACACTGTGGCCGTGGGTCACAGATACCCACTTTCCAACGGGTGCAAACGAAGACCAGAGATTGATAGGGTAGGGCCTAGGGATGTCGGTGAAGCTAGTGGTGGTGGTGGTTGGCCGTGGGTGGTGGCGCAAATGGTGGTTGGAGGCCAAAAACACCCAAATCGGAAATGAGGTTGGATGTACTTCACCGGTGACGGATCGGAGGTGGGGTTGGGTCCAATGGGTTGCTAGGAGGTTGATGATGATGTGGTGAAGAAATGGCGGCCAATAGTGGTGCAATGGAGGCGCGCGAGCACAAGAGGTGCCGCAGCTTCGTGTGGCGCGTGGGGGCTAACGGCGGTGCGGCTGGGGCTGAAATCGGAGGGTGGTGGTCGCCGGTGGCTGGGGAGGACGGTCGGCTAGGCGGTGTCGACCACCGCCGGCGCACGGCGGCTCTGGCTGGAGACGAAGAACAGACGGAGAGAGAGGGAGGGGGCTGGGCTTTGCGCGGGAGGAACCAGAGAAAGAAAAAGAAAAGAAAGGAAGAAAAGAAAAAGGAAGGAAAAAGAAAAGAGGAAAGAGAAATTATAGGGAAAGAAATGAGGTCCAATCCTCACATCTTGGGTCACAAAAATGATCCAACGGAAACGATTTTAAAATAGCAAGTGAAATAAAATATTTCAAACGCAGTGATTAAAATTAAAATAAATAATTAAACCCGATAATAAGTTAATTTAATTCGAGAAGAAATTTAAACACATAACAATAATTAATTTAAAGAAAACACTTCAAAAATAATTTTCGTAAACTAAAAATCATAAAAATAACCCAATTAAAAATCCAATAATTTTAAAACAAGGGAATAAATTTTTGAATCAATAAAAATAATTCTTTCATTAAAAATACACTAAAATACGGGGTGTTACAGACACGACACGACCCCTTATGACACATTAAGAAATAAATTGACACGACCTGACCTGATCCGTTCCAACCCGTTTACGTTAATGGGTTGAACAAACACGACACGACCCGTTTGACCTGATTATAAATTATAAATATAAATAATATCTATAAAAAAAATTAACTACAAGTCTAAAATTACAATCCAAACAAATATCCACACATTGTAACAATATATTAAAATTACATCCCAAATATAATAAACAAAATACACATAGTAAATATATGAATGTTACAATCCCAAATATAATCAAAATTAAAAACACAAATCTAAACAAATTTAGAACTTGAAGAATGAGGTGGAGCGTCCTCCAAGTCCTTGCCCTTGTTGTTCTTCAATTCCATTACATCTTCAGTTAACTCGTCCAATTTAACTTTTTCTTATGTTTCTATTAAAAAAAAGACATCAGTAAAGTTTTATATTATTGAAAAATTACAGTCATTTATTCAATAAAATAAAAATAATATTACCTTGCACCTGGCCATATAATTAATCTCTAGTGCAAACTAATGCTTCAATAATATCTGCTTTTAGTGCACTCCTAAACTGATCAATGATACGCCCACCAACACTAAAAGTAGATTCAGATGCAACTGTAGAAACTGAAACACTCAAAATGTCACGAGCCATACGAGCAAGATCATGATAATAAAATTCATTTCCTTTCCAAAAGGAAAAAATATCAATCTTTGAATTTCTTTCTGCCCTAGGTTCATCCAAGTAAAGATCCAATTGACTTTTTTTCATATGGCCAGAAAGTTCATCAGGTATAAATGTATCAAATTCCTGTACACAAAATATAAATAAAAATATTTTCAAGCCAATATGTGATATGAAACAAAAATATAATATAAATCATTAAACAAAAAATATTATTTGATATTAACTCCAATAAAAAATTATCATATGAAGACTGACTTTCCTCTCTACTAACGGTACTATCAGAAGTCGTGGTAGAACATGTCATTGTGGGAGCACTAGAATAACCATATTGCATGAAAAGAGATGACATTTTGCTCCGAACATTCATATACTCTGGAAGATTCTCCATAAAGCTTTGTATAAGAAAAATAACAAAATGAAGCTTGTATCGAGAATCCAATATAACTGCTATAGCCAACAACACATTGAACTCGGACCAATATTTCTCAAACTTAGCAAGCATGTTACAACACATTCTCTTCATGTAGTCATCTTCACCCTTAGAGTGCTGCTTTAATGTAAAATAAATCGAAAACACTGATGGAAAGTAGAGATTGACTGTAGGGTATTTCATCCCAGAAAAATTACAGGTGGCTCCATAAAAAGACTCTCAATAAATCGTTAATCTTCTGTACTCTTTCCCACTCAGATATTGATGGACAATGCTTAAAATTGGAATCAGTCAACTCCAAATGAGTGAAGGCACAACGATAGAAAATAGCACTCTCAAGCATAAGAAAAGTAGAATTCCATCTAGTGGGGACATCCTGTCTCAACCCTTTCTTACTATCCAAAGACATTTGATTTGTTGAATCTATAAATTTTACTTTCCTTATTTGTGATCCTTTGACATACTTGATATTTTTACAAACTTTTTGGATAGCAACATCAATCTCTTTTAACCCATCTTGTACTACCAAATTCAAAATATGAGCACAACAACGAAGATGAAAGAACTCACCATCACAAAGAAGAGCTTTCTTAATGTTCAATTGAGTTTTTAACAATTCTACTGAAACATCATTAGAAGAAGCTTTGTCTAAAGTCAATGCAAAAATCTTGTGTTGAATTCCCCACTCATATAGCAAATTATAAATTTTTTCAGACAAAGATATGCCATTATGTGGTGGTGGCATAAAAGAAAAGTTCAAAACCCTTTTCTGCATAACCCAATTCTTATCCAGAAAATGTGCTGTAATGCACATATAACCATCAGTGGTTATAGAAGTCTACAAGTCAGATGTTAGACTAATTCTACCAGGGGAATCATTTAACATGCATTTAATAATTTTTTTTTCTTTTTAACTATCCATAAACTATTAAATTCTTTTTAATAAAAATAAAAGATGATTCAAAGATAACGCAAAATTACTACATTTACATAAATGGACAAAACGTTATATATAAGGTACTTTTAACAAAAACATCTTACAGCCAAATGTCATTCTCAATAATTAGTAGGCTTTCTTTCACCCTGTTTTGCTTTGAAAAGGGGAGGTGACAGTGTAAAAATCAAGCACCACCAAACAAATATAGTTTGTAGCCGGCAAAAAAGGCTAAATTAGTCTCAAATCTATTCCAAAAACTAGAAACAATGAGTCTTAGCCATAAGTAAATTTCGTTTGGCACGAATCTCACAAACTATAGCATACCGAATCCCTCAAAGTATTCCCTTATCAATGAACGTATGGCTCTTTGAAGCCTTTTCACAAACAACTTGTATCCTTCTTTTATTTCATTGCTTCCATACCATTTTTGCTATTACATCCATTCCTTAGTTACAATGTCATCACCACTACATTCCCAGCAGGTTCATTACAACCAAATCGAAAAGTCATTGAGATTGTGATTGTGGGGATCTCGAAAAATCTCACCGAGTACAACACAAAAAATATAGCAACGAAAATCAAATTTTCTTACAGTGGGCGGCGCGGCGTGGGCGATGGGCGTGGGCGACGGGGCGCTGGCAGCGGCAAGTGCGAATCCATGGCTTTAAGTCTGTGTAGGCGACTCGGCGTCACCGTGAAACTAGAGGGGGGCGGCATCACCGTGAGGCATGAAGACTGAAGAAAAGAGGGGTGGAGTGGCGAGCCTAGAGGGGGGCGGCGTGGTCACGATGAGTTTCTGAAGAAGAAACACAGTGTGAATTTTGATTCTTTGAAATGGGGGGGGGGGGGGGCTGGTTAGATTAAAGTTAGGGTTTTTTTTTTACTTTTTTTAGTTTTACGTTATAAGGGTAATTTTAAAATTTTTAACGGGTCATAATGGGTTGAACACGTTATGACCGGTTAAGCAATCGTGTCTTAACGGGTCAACCCGTTTTGACCCGAACCCGTTAACACTCAACCCTAACCCGCTTTTATCTTGTCGTGTTCGTATTGGGTTAACGGGTCGTGTCACATATTGCCACCCCTACTTGAATCTTTAAGGAAGCACACTTGGAAGGGATATATGCAGTTTAGACTACGACTGTGAAGTGGAGAAATAGTAGTTCCTCTATGAGAAGAAGTTGACGAGCGTTGGTTTATGTGTTTCAGGAGGAAAAGGATTGATGGTGTGCGGACGAGTGAGGATGTTTCTCCAAGATCACGAGATTAGGAGGCTAGGAACCCTCCACTGGAAGGAGGACAAGCAATAGCAGAAACTATCCACCGAATGACGGAAGTGGTGCAAAACTAGATGGAACAAGGACAAAATGTTAGGCAAGAACCACTTAGAGGAGATAATCGAGGATGTCCGTTTGAGAGATTCTTGGTGTATAGATACCGAACTTCATGGGCACAAAAGCAGCCCTGAGAGCCAACAAGTGGATTATTGACTTGGATATGACCTTCAATATTAGTGGGTGTACGGAAGAGGAAAAAGTTCAATATGCCGGACACTTACTTCAAGGAGAAGCTGGTATATGGTGGGATACAAAGAAATAGTTGTTGACGCTTGAATTGGGGGATGTAGCTACTCTCACTTCGGAGCGATTTAAGAAGGAATTCAATAGTCATTTTTTCCAGAGACGGCTAAACAGCAGAAGCCATTGGAATTTGCAAATTTGACGCAAGGCAATATGACGGTAGAACAGTATGCAGCTCAATTTATAGAATTGGGAAGATTTGCCCCTCATCTAATTGGTACAGAGAAGATGCAGGCCAGAAAGTTCCAAGTCATATTACAACCAAGGATTCGGAATCAAGTCGCATGCTTGCGAATTGAGAATTTCCAAGAGCTAGTTAATGTTACTTCGATAGTAGAGGCAGAGCCACAAAGTCTGATTTCTCAAGTTCACATGGACCGAAAAAGGGGAATGCGTTACTCTCCGGGAAGGAACATGTGAAAGAAAATGGTTCCCTATACCTTGGATAAGGGAAAAGGGAAAGTGGTCAGAAATGTAGTACTCGTTACTCCACCACCAAGCCGAAGATGCAGATGGAGGCATAACGGTGAATGTCGATTCACCACAGGAATGGAATCCCTTGAACCCACAGTCAATTTAAAAACTCTCCAAGAAAGCCAAAATCAAGTCAATGGATGGAGAATCTAGACCCGATGAGAACTCGTTTCAAGAACCTAGATTATATTAAAATCTAGACCCGATGAAGAACTCGTCTCAAGAACCCAAATTACAAGGAGGAATGCCACAAAGGTTGTGATTTACCTTTGATAAGTTCAATCATGAACAAGAGGAGTAAAACTCAACTCACAATGAATAAATTCATCAAATTTCATAAACTTCTTAACATGAGGCAACAAACAGTATTTAAGAAAAAACCTAATCAAACCCTAACCAAAATAAATTCCCATCTCCCAAAAATGCCCCTAAGTGAATAGTGTCACATCTACAGTGTGGCTACAGTACTCGCTACAGTAAAATCTCCTAACCCTAATTCAATAAAATGCCCCTTGTGTGAATAGTGCCGCATCTACAGTATGGCTACAGTACTCGCTACAGTAACTCTAGTTCAATAAAATAATAATTTTCTCAACATGCTCTTGCATAGGCCCCCCTTAATCCTTCCCATAATAAACTTAATTATTCTAAACAAATAAAATAAGTCCTTTAAATGAATTAAACAAGTTGAAAGCCTTCAAGTGCCCAAAGCCTTTAAGTCATGTTATTGCCTTCAAGTGCCCTCTTCTCATTCTCTCTTGCATAGAAACTAACTTTTGTCTTTCATTTTCTCTCTGCAGACTCTCTTTCTTTTTCCCTCTTTTTTTTTTTTGCTCATTTTCACTCTCATTCTTTCTTTTTTGCTCAATCTCTTTTTCACTCTTTCTTTTTTTATCACGCTCATTTTTAATCTTTCTTTTTTTATTACTCTCATTTTCACTCTTTCTTTTTTTAGCAACCTCACTTTTCAGTTTCAGTTGGTCCTCATGGACCAATCTTGGAGTTAAAGGAGCACGTTTGATTGTTTTGTCGTCCTTTACAAAGCTGTACATGTTCTTGAACCCATCATGTGTCACCCTCCTATCATACTGCCACGACCTCCCCAACAAAATATGGTCGGCATGCATAGACATAGCATCACAAATGATATGAACCCGCGGGAATGGAATCCCTTGAACCCACAATCAATTTGAAAACTCCCCAAGAAAGCCAAAATCAGGTCAATGGATGGAGAACCTAGACCCGATGAGAACTCGTTTCAAAAACCTAGATTATATTAAAATCTAGACCCGTTGAAAAACCCGTCTCAAGAACCCAGATTATAAAGGAGGAACGCCACAAAGGTTGTGATTTAGCTTTGATAAGTTCAAAAGTTCAATTAAGAACAAGAGGAGTAAAACTCAACTCACAATGAATAAATTCATCAAATTTCATAAACTTCATCTTAGACCAACATAAATGTTCATGCAAAATGTCTAATATTTTCTTGACACCAGAATGACTACTCCAAATATATGCAAACTCAATGAAGGGCAAATGATAGTCCCACAAACGTTCATGCAACAGGTCAATGTATGGCAAATGATACTCCCACAAACTTTCCTGAAACATGTTAATGAATGACAAATGATACTTCCACAAACATACATGCAGCACATCAATGAATGACAATTGATACTTCCACAAACATTCATGCAACACATCAATGAATGACAATTGATACTTCCACAAACGTTCATGCAACACGTCATTGAAAGGCAAATGATATTCCCACAAACGTTCATGCAACACAACAAAAGTCTTTCTTACACCATGGTTACCCAACAAACCACCATGTCTATCACACACAAGCAACTTACGCATAAAACTAGTAGGTACACAAAATCTATTCTTTCTATACAAGTACCAATCTAGTTTATAGAACTTACCAAACGATGCTTTCTCACATGTTCCATACACACTAGCAAAGTCATAATCATTAGTATGCAATTCCTTATCATATTCAAGTTTCAACAATTTTGCATCTAAAATGAAGATAAGTACATACCTTCTTGCTAAAGCATCAATCACAAAAGTTTCCATACCTTGTGTGTATTTGAATACATGAGGAAAAGTCTCAATACAATCCTCCCGCTTAGCAAGCATTATAGTCAACAACTTACCTTTTCCCTTTAAGTGTGTCAATGACTCATGTTCTTCCAAGAAAGGTCGGTTAGGAATTGTTGCACCTGGCACAAAATTAATGTAGTGCTCTATCTCCCTAATGGGTGGCAATCCACTAAATACACCACTTGGAAACACGACCTCATATCCCTGCAACAAAGAGACAACAATACTAGGCAAACATACGTCAAGTTCGTTAGGATTAAGACTTGCCTTAGCATAAAAACTCACTTTTCTCTTTGTTTTTCTCTCACTTTCTTCACACTCTCTTTTCTTTCCACTCTCTTTTTCTTTTTCACTCTCTTTTTTCCTTTCACACTCATTTTTCTTTTCACTCTCTTTTTTTTTGTCACTCTCTTTTTCTTCATCTTTTTTTGTACTCCCGACCTCACAATTATTTTTCAACTCATTCTCTCTTGTGCTTGAGGTCTTATTCTCACCCTCTTCTTTTTTCTCTCTCATTTTTCTCTCTTTCTCCATTTCGGTCTCACTATTTCTTTTCTTCTGAATCTCATATTCACTCTTGCTTTTCAGCTCAATCTCACTTTCACTCTCACCTTCACTCTTGCTTTTTAGCTCATTCTCACTTTCACTCTTGCTTGTTTGCTCAATCTCCTTTTCACTTTTTCTTTTTTGATCACTCTCATTTTCACTCTTTCTTTTTTGAGCAACCTCACTTTTCAATTTCAATTGGTCCCCATGGACATGTGTTGGAGTTAAAGGAGCAAGTTTGATTGTTTTTCCATCCTTTTCAAAACTGTACATGTTCCTTAACCCATCATGGATCACATTCCTATCATACTGCCATGGCTTCCCTAGCAAAATATGACCAGCATGCATAGGCACAACATCACAAAGGACCATATCCTGATATTTCCCAATTGAAAAAGAAACTAGCACTTGCTTATTTACCCTAACCTCCCCACAATCACTCAACCACTGCAACATGAATGGTCTAGGGTGTTTCAAGGTACGTAAATTCAATTTCTCTACTAAAGTAGTGCTAGCCAAATTAATACAACTCCTCAAATCATTGACCATACTACATACCTTGTTGTTGATGTGGCATCTAGTATGAAAAACGTTCTCACTCTGCTGCTCTGTATCATTCATCTTAATTTGTGTATTGAGTGCACGCCTAGTAACAAGAGACTCACCATACTCTTCTTTCTCATACCCATTCTCAATACTAGGCTCATGTCGCCTCCTACCTCTCTCACTTTGCAGATTTCTAATTAGTTCTTTTTGATTATCCATCCTATCCCTCACTTCACCCAACACCAAGTTCAACCGCTCAAACTGTTGTTGCATGGCTTGCAACACAAAAGATGAGTTATCTGCCACACCGTTTGGTGATGAGTCACTTCTATGAGACATCATAATATGCTGCACAAAAAGAATGTTAGTGAAAAACCTCACACACTCCCTTACGTGTTTACACTCAAATAATGGCACTCCACTCGTGTTTCACTCTTAATGGCTTTTTTCCCGATAATAGTCTCACACCCTCTTGCCTTTTACCTCAATAGTTTTCCCGCTCAAGTTCTTTAAGAACTAGTTGAACTAAATCAAGACAATACAATCTTGTATTATTCCAACCAGTAATATAGATCAAAGAAACAAGGAATGAATAAAATGACACGAGACTCAAGGAATTTATACGAGGGAAAGAGTAATTATA
The DNA here is from genome assembly GCA_961763995.1 of Juglans cinerea. Classification (NCBI taxonomy): domain Eukaryota; kingdom Viridiplantae; phylum Streptophyta; class Magnoliopsida; order Fagales; family Juglandaceae; genus Juglans; species Juglans cinerea. Next base: position 19,018,495 of record CAUIVZ010000010.1, read on the forward strand.
AAACAAGATACCAACTAGAAAGATGTAATCAGCTCCTATGATGATAAAAGCTCGATCAACAAATACTTTCTTTCACTTATGTAGCAACTTTGAATATGCTACCTTCTCTTTTCTTCTTCTTCTTCCTCTTCCTCTTCTTTTTTTTTTTCGAATTTTCTTTTTTTTTCTTTTCTTTTCTTCTCCTTTCTTTTCTTTTCTTTTCTTTTCTCAAATTCAATCCTAAATAGCAATATTCAATTGTGAAAATCAAGCAATTGAATTCAAGCACGACAATGAAGTAGAAGAGAATCAATGGAACGGCACTCCAAGCAACAGATAAACTTAGAGATGCAGGAAACCCTAGAATTTTGAAACCCTAGGTGATGCAATTTTCAGCCAAACCCAAAATCCTAAGAATTTTGGCAGCCTACTTATTGTTTCTATTTTTTTTTTTTTGGCAACCCTAGAACAATGAAGCCCTAGAATTAAATTAAAGGATGATATAATTAAAAGATAGAATCAGACCTGATTGGAAACCTTGCTCTCAATACCAAATGATATGAACCCGCGAGAATGGAATCCCTTGAACCCACAGTCAATTTGAAAACTCCCCAAGAAAGCCAAAATCAAGTCAATGGATGGAGAACCTAGACCCGATGAGAACTCGTTTCAAGAACCTAGATTATATTAAAATCTAGACCCGTTGAAGAACACGTTTCAAGAACCCAGATTACAAAGGAGGAACGCCACAAAGGTTGTGATTTACCTTTGATAAGTTCAAAAGTTCAATTAAGAACAAGAGCAGTAAAACTCAACTCACAATGAATAAATTCATCAAATTTCATAAACTTCATAAAACTGATTAGAATGAGGCTACATAGAGTATTTAAAGCAAAACCTAATGAAACCCTAGCCAAAATAAACCCCCATCTTCCAAAAGTACCCCTGGATGAACAGTGCCGCGGCTACAGTGCCGCACTACAGTAACTCGGCTACAGTAACCCTAACCCTAGTTCAATAAAATAATAACTTCCCAACATGCCCTTGCATAGGCCCCCTTAAGTGCTTCCCATAATAAACTCAATTATTCTAAACTAATAACATAAGTTCTTTAAATGAATTAAATAAGTTGAAACCCTTCAAGAGTTCAAAGCCTTTAAGTCTTGTCGTTGCCCTCATCCGTAGCTAATCAAATGAATTAAAACTGGATCTTCATCCTTCATCCTTCCGTAGCAAATGTTGGGCTTTTGCTAAACTTGTCCCAAGTGGATTGCATCAATCCTTGCAATGTCTCCTTGATCTTCTTGGCCCATCTAGAAGTTGCAAATGATCTTTAAGACTAGGCCCATCTTGGTTCCCATCAACAAAGCACCTTGTGACGCCACCAGATTTCGCTTGGGATTGGACGGACATCCGAAGCGTTGGGACATGCAACACAAGGTTACCTGCCCCCGTTCATGACATATAAGGTGCAATGTCCATGCATCTAGCATTATGCAATATGTGACGCCCCCAAATTCCTCTTGGGATCGGATGGACATTTGAAACGTCGAGACATGCAACACAAGGTTACCTGCCCCCGTTCATGACATATAAGATGCAATGTTCCTAACATGCATCTAGCATTATGCAATATTCGCAGCGGATAATTTTTTTTTTCTTTAGCAATACTATGCACCAAACTAAAATATCTCAAATACTTAAAACATACTTCATACTTAACGACATACTAAACAACTAAGATCACAACAATAGTCCCTATGGTTGTGATCAAAAGAGTGCTGGAGATTGAACTCCACAAATACAAGTAGTAAACTGAGGTAACTACTATACTACCATCTACGTCGCACCGTCGCTTAGTCGACTGTTTCCAATTGGTCGATTCCCGATTCTCCTTCAGATCCTATAACAAAATCTACCATTCGGGGGGAATGGTAGTTGGGACTACCACAGTGTGATTTGATTACAAATCTCAGCAAGTTAACATAAAACTTCCACACAGGTTAATGATGCATGCATGGCAGTAAAAACATGAATGCATAATCAAATCATAAGTAATCATAGAATAACTTGACAAACAACATAACATAACTGGCATAACTTAAACTGAAACTAAAGCTTAGCATGAACGTGACTTGAAACATAACATGGACTTGAAACATAGCATGAACGTGAACTTGAAACATAACATGGACTTGAAACATAACATGAACGTGAACATGCATAATTTGAACTTGAACTTGAGCATGACATAACATAAATGTGAACTTAGAGCATAACGTAAACGTGAACATAATATAACATGAACTTGAAACATATTCTTGTCTCAAGGGATTACCATGATTGCATGAACGTAAACTTGAACATAACATAACGTGACACATGACTTGAACGTGAAATGCATGAACTTGGAATCTTATTCAATAGACTTAATCATAAAGTGACTATATGGGTGCTACACAGGTCCCCTTGAGCCGTGTGTCCCTGCCGATTATCGCATCACATCACAGGTGTCTATACCAGCTGTGAGTGCGTTAATACGTACTCCACAGTTGTTGTGGCCCCACGTATTCTACGTGTCACAATTGCTGTGTCTCACGTAGTGTATGCTCCACAGTTGTTGTGGCCCCATACTTCATGCTCCACAGTTGTTGTGGCCCCATGACTTATTTGTTTGTGCCACACTTGCTGTGGACACACGTAACATAATGTGTGGCACCATCGGCGTTAGTGCCTGGCGTGCTCCGGTGACTAGCTAATTAGGCTCCATTCGCAACCTGTTGACTGTACTTCGTCAACCTAGGGAATTTCACACCTATTTAGACACTCCAGCGTGAACAAAGGAGTTCTACTAGGATATTACCCTATCCTAGTGCTTAGGGTCGTGATTGACATGAATGACTTAACTGGCATACATGACATTTTCGTAACGTGACGTAACATGAACGTGACATAAAAGACAGAAGTCCTGATGTAGCATAACGTGACATGAACGTAAAACGACAGACATGACATACTTCGAGACATATATGTAACAGAGAACATTTCATAACATAGCATACATGTAACATGCAACATTTCGTAACATAGCATACCATATAACAGACAACATTTCTTAACATGGCGTAACATGTGATAGTGAATATTACGTGACATGAAATACATGTAATAGATGGCATACTTACATGACATACTTGCAATGTATAGCGATACGTGACATAATATCTTGTGTAACAGATGAATAATTCATGACAGAATAAATTATGTGTAACAGATAAATATGTAATAACTTGGCATGGCACATATGATAACATGCATACATACTCTTTAGTTCCCTTACTTATCACTCATACACATTAAACTGATAGTAAGTTAAAAACTAACTTACCTCGATCGTCGCGTTCAACTAGAATAAAGTGCGAAACACGAGGAACTGTAAGAGGGTATTCTAAAAGTTAGAAATTAATTACTAACAATTAGAAATGTGAAAAGAGATAACTTAGAGTAAAATTACCATTTTACCCTCTACATGTGGACAAATGACCATTTTACCCCTAACTTAAGGATTTGACATCCTAATTCCAAAAATTACCAAAATTTACATTCCTCATGTAAATTTTGTCCCAAACTCAAATATCAATTCAGAAAAATTTAAAACCAAACACAACTATGAAAAACTCACTATGGCCGAAACCTACATAGGCCATTTATCTTGATTTTGGTTGCAATTCTTTCAAGTTTCAAAACTCATGAATAAACCAAAATCTTGTAACAAAGATCTTCCTATCCTAAGTTTAAAAACACACATAAAAAAATATCCATTAAGAAAAAGCTAATTATCAACACCAAACTATTTGTAAAAAGACCCAAACTTTTTAACAAAAAGTAAACCTTAAATCATAAGTTTTGACCTTAATAAAAACATCTCCCAGAATTCCAAAAAATCAAATCTTACTTCTAACATATTCATAACATCATCCTAAGATCAAACATGCTTTAAATCATCAAGCAAAACTCACCAAAAATCACAAAACAACACTTGGAGTTGTTGGTTTTAAACTTAGTCCAAAACAGAAACTTTTCTCTCCATTAACTTTGATCATTCTCTTGATCCATGGCTTATACACATGTGATCTTCAAACGAAAACATCTCATAGTTTAAAAATGTGTCCTAAAGAATATCCAACCATCAAACTTAAAATCACATGGTGATATGAACCCGCGGGAATGGAATCCCTTGAACCCACAGTCAATTTGAAAACTCCCCAAGAAAGCCAAAATCAAGTCAATGGATGGAGAACCTAGACCCTATGAGAACTCGTTTCAAGAACCTAGATTATTTTAAAATCTAGACCCGTTGAAGAACCCGTCTCAAGAACCCAGATTACAAAGGAGGAACGCCACAAAGGTTGTGATTTACCTTTGATAAGTTCAAAAGTTCAATTAAGAACAAGAGGAGATAAACTCAACTCACAATGAATAAATTCATTAAATTTCATAAACTTCATAAACTGATTAGAATGAGGCTACATAGAGTATTTAAAGCAAAAACTAATGAAAACCCTAGATAAAATAAAACACCATCTTCCAAAAATACCCCTGAGTGAACAGTGCCGCGGCTACAGTACGACGCTACAGTAACTTGGCTACAGTAACCCTAACCCTAGTTTAATAAAATAATAAGTTTCCCAACATGCCCTTACATAGGCACAAACCCAATTATTCTAAGTAAATAAAATAGGTCCTTGAAATTAATTAAATAAGTTGAAAGCCTTCAAGTGTCCAAAGCCTATAAGTCATGTTGTTGCCCTTTCCATAGCTTATGAAATGAATCAAAGCATAATCTTCATCGTTTAAGCCCTTCAACTTGTATTTGGCCCATCTGGAACTTGCAACATATCTTTAAGACTAGGCTCACCTTGGTTCCCATCATTCCCCCTCTCCTCAAAAGGATTCGACCTCGAATCTCCACCTGGATCAAAGGGAAAAATGTTAGTAACATTATCATTGATTTCATATGCATTGTCATTAATTTGTTCAAGAATTTGAGAACATCCATCCAAGCTACTCCTGTTGTCAACAGATAAAGACATTAAATCTAAAGGAATAAATAGATTAAGTCTACAAATAATTTCAAAAGGAGAATATAAAGTGGTAGTATGCATGGACCTGTTATATGCAAATTCTATAAATCCATCCATAATCACAAAAATAGAATTTCTACTCCTTTCTTTCCTAGGCAGCCCCAAAACAAAGTCCATAGATATGTCTACACATGACTCACTAGGAATAGGTAAAGGCGTATGCAACCTTTGTGGCAAAAGAATGAATAAAATGATACCATTGACATCTCTCTTCATCTTAGACCAACATAAATGTTCATGCAAAATGTCTAATATTTTCTTGACACCAGAATGACTACTCCATGCAAACTCAATGAAGGGCAAATGACAGTCCCACAAACGTTCATGCAACAGGTCAATGTATGGCAAATGATACTCACACAAACGTTCCTGAAACACACCTAAAGTTTTTTTTACAACACAATGACCACTCCAATTATATGAAAACTCGATAAATGGCAAGCAATACTCCCACAAACGTTCATGCAACATGTTAATCAATGACAAATGATACTTCCACAAACGTTCATGTAACACTTCAATGAAAGGCAAATGATATTCCCACAAACATTCATGCAACATAACAAAAGTCTTCCTTACACCATTGTTACCCAACAAACCACCATGTCCATCACACACAAGCAACTTACGCATAAAACTAGTAGGTACACAAAATCTATTCTTTCTATACAAGTACCAATCTAGTTTATAGAACTTACCAAACGATGCTTTCTCACATGTTCCATACACACTAGCAAAGTCATCATCATTAGCATGCAATTCCTTATCATATTCAAGTTTCAACAATTTTGCATCTAAAATGAAGATAAATACATACCTTCTTGCTAAAGCATCAACCACAAAAGTTTCCATACCTTGTGTGTATTTGAATACATGAGGAAAAGTCTCAATACAATCATCCCGCTTAGCACGCATTATAGTCAACAACTTACCTTTTCCCTTTAAGTGTGTCAATGACTCATGTTCTTCCAAGAAAGGTCGGTTAGGAATTGTTGCACCTGGCACAAAATCAATGTAATGCTCTATCTCCCTAATGGGTGGCAATCCACTAAATACACCACTTGGAAACACGATCTCATATCCCTGCAACAAAGAGACAACAATACTAGGCAAACATACGTCAAGTTCGTTAGGATTAAGACTTGCCTTAGCATAAAAACTCACTTTTCTCTTTGTTTTTCTCTCACTTTCTTCACACTCTCTTTTCTTTCCACTCTCTTTTTCTTTTTCACTCTCTTTTTTCCTTTCACACTCTTTTTTCTTTTCACTCTCTTTTTTTCTGTCACTCTTTTTTTCTTCATCTTTTGTTGTACTCTCGACCTCACAATTATTTTTCAACTCATTCTCTCTTGTGCTTGAGGTCTTATTCTCACCCTCTTTTTTTTTCTCTCTCATTTTTCTCTCTTTCTCCAATTCGGTCTCACTATTTCTTTTTTTCTCAATCTCATCTTCACTCTTGCTTTTTAGCTCAATCTCACTTTCACTCTCACCTTCACTCTTGCTTTTCAGCTCATTCTCACTTTCACTCTTGCTTGTTTGCTCAATCTCCTTTTCACTTTTTCTTTTTTGATCACTCTCATTTTCATTCTTTCTTTTTTGAGCAACCTAACTTTTCAATTTCAATTGGTTCCCATGGACATGTGTTGGAGTTAAAGGAGCAAGTTTGATTGTTTTTCCATCCTTTTCAAAACTGTACATGTTCCTTAACCCATCATGGATCACATTCCTATCATACTCCCATGGCTTCCCTAACAAAATATGACCAGCATGCATAGGCACAACATCACAAAGGACCATATCCTGATATTTCCCAATTGAAAAAGAAACTAGCACTTGCTTATTTACCCTAACCTCCCCACAATCACTCAACCACTGCAACATGTATGGTATAGGGTGTTTCAAGGTACGTAAATTCAATTTCTCAACTAAAGTAGTGCTAGCCAAATTAATACAACTCCTCAAATCAATGACCATACTACATACCTTGTTGTTGATGTGGCATCTAGTATGAAAAACGTTCTCACTCTGCTGCTCTGTATCATTCATCTTAATTTGTGTATTGAGTGCACGCCTAGTAACAAGAGACTCACCATACTCTTCTTTCTCATACCCATTCTCAATATTAGGCTCATGTCGCCTCCTACCCCTCTCACCTTACAGATTTCTAATCACTTCTTCTTGATTATCCATCCTATCCCTCACTTCACCCAACACCAAGTTCAACCGCTCAAACTGTTGTTGCATGGCTTGCAACACAAAAGATGAGTTATCTGCCACACCGTTTGGTGATGAGTCACTTCTATGAGACATCATAATATGTTGCACAAAAAGAATGTTAGTGAAAAACCTCACACACTCCCTTACGTGTTTACACTCAAATAATGGCACTCCACTCGTGTTTCACTCTTAATGGCTTTTTCTCGATAATAGTCTCACACCCTCTTGCCTTTTACCTCAATAGTTTTCCCACTCAAGTTCTTTAAGAACTAAATTGAACTAAATCAAGACAATACAACCTTGTATTATTCCAACCAGTAATATAGATCAAAGAAACAATGAATGAATAAAATGACACGAGACTCAAGGAATTTATACGAGGGAAAGAGTAATTATAAAACAAGATACCAACTAGAAAGATGTAATCAGCTCCTATGATGATAAAAGCTCAATCAACAAATACTTTCTTTCTCTTTGTTGAAACTATGTAGCAATTTTGGATATGCTACCTTCTCTTTTCTTCTTCTTCTTCCTTTTTTTTTTTCGAATTTTTTTTTCTTTTCCTTTCTTTTCTTTTCTTTTCTTTTCTTTTCTTTTCTTTTCTTTTCCTTTCCTTTCCTTTCCTTTCTTTTTCTTTTCTCTAATTCAACCACAAACAGCAATATTCAATTGTGAAAACCAAACAATTCAATTCAAACACACAAGCATGGACAATGAAGTAAAAGAGAATCAATGGAAGCACACTCCAAGCAATTAACAAACTTAGAGATGCAGGAAGCCCTAGAATTTTGAAACCCTAGGTGATGCAAATTTCAGCCAAACCCAAAACCCTAAGAATTTCGGCAGCCTACTTTTTGTTTGTATTTTTTTTTTTTGGCAACCCTAGAACAATGATGCCCTAGAATTAAATTAAAGGATGCTATAATTAAAAGATAGAATCAGACCTGATTGGAAACCTTGCTCTGAATACCAAATGATATGAACCCGCGGGAATGAAATCCCTTGAACCCACAGTCAATTTGAAAACTCCCCAAGAAAGCCAAAATCAAGTCAATGGATGGAGAACCTAGACCCGATGAGAACTCGTTTCAAGAACCTAGATTATATTAAAATCTAGACCCGTTGAAGAACCCATCTCAAGAACCCAGATTACAAAGGAGGAACGCCACAAAGGTTGTGATTTACCTTTGATAAGTTCAAAAGTTCAATTAAGAACAAGAGGAGATAAACTCAACTCACAATGAATAAATTCATTAAATTTCATAAACTTCATAAACTGATTAGAATGAGGCTACATAGAGTATTTAAAGCAAAAACTAATGAAAACCTTAGATAAAATAAAACACCATCTTCCAAAAATACCCCTGAGTGAACAGTGCCGCGGCTACAGTACGACGCTACAATAACTCGGCTACAGTAACCCTAACCCTAGTTCAATAAAATAATAAGTTTCCCAACATGCCCTTACATAGGCACAAACCCAATTATTCTAAGTAAATAAAATAGGTCCTTGAAATTAATTAAATAAGTTGAAAGCCTTCAAGTGTCCAAAGCCTATAAGTCATGTTGTTGCCCTTTCCATAGCTTATGAAATGAATCAAAGCATAATCTTCATCGTTTAAGCCCTTGAACTTGTATTTGGCCCATCTGGAACTTGCAACATATCTTTAAGACTAGGCCCACCTTGGTTCCCATCACATGGCTAAAATTTAATTAAACATGGATCTAACCCAAAAACATCAAATCTTAGGCAAAACCGAAATCCTCTTGCATAGAAAATCATATCTCTAAAAATAATATTAAATATCTTCTAAATAACATCCTAACATGTATATAAGAGGCTTAGGATCATCAAATAAAAATATCAAAGCCTTTGGAATAAGATTAAACCACGAAATATTCAAACTTTCGCAAAACAGAAACTGTTTTTTCCACATCCAGTTTTCAAGTTTCTAACTCTAAGAAAATCTATCATCAAAAGCTTTATTCATGCAACAAAACCTCAATGAACATTCATAAACACATGTTGACAACACTCCATAAAATTTTCGGACCAAGATATGTCCATTAGCTTGGTCAAAACTTCCAAAACATAACATACTCTCCAGTTTCAATACTTTTGACCGATCAAATGAGCATGTAATGAGACTAATAAGATATCCACGGAAAATAGACTCAAAGACGAACAACTTATGTGAAGAAACCATCATGCGAAAGTACTTACAAAAGGTAGAAAATGGCCACGCACAAATACCCAGAAATCTGCCCGAGAGAGCTCTTTTGGGTTTCTCTCTAAGAACGGGGGAAAAGAAGTGATAAAATGGAATGAAAAGTGCCTTGCACGACTATAGACTCCTGGAGGGGGAAGTTGTGGGCTGGAATGACCCTTGATTGGAGGTGGCTATGTGACATAAAGTGGAGAATAGTGAGAGGAATGAACTGCCTGCAGCAGCTATGAGAGATGGAGGTTGATGGAGTGGACTTCTCTTCACATCAAGGCACTAATGGGTTGCAGCCAATGGCAGTGGATGGTCTGCCATGTGGGGGAGGAAACTTCTTCAAGAAGCTTTGCCAAGGTGGCCAATTTCGTGGGCCTTGGTGGGCCCAACCAAGTGGGCTTCAATTTGGGGTTTAAAGGGGGTTTGGTTAGGGTTTGAGATGCTATCAAGCTCAAAACTATTTTTTCTTGGCCCAATCAAATTTCCAAGGTTTAAAAGGTTGGATAATGATGTCATAACAAGGATTTTATTAATTAATAGCATGTGGAAGTGATTTAATCAAATGATTAAACACAATGCTAGAAATCGGGTTAAAAAGGGTTTGGAGACCAACTTTAGGGTTTGGAGAAACCGTTTAGGATTTCGGTTTCAACCAAGCTTTTCGGGTTTCAATTGGATTCCAACCATTTAGGGTTTTGCTAGGGTTGAAACCCTCTTTGGTTTGGCACAATTTGGTTGAACAGATGAAACACAACTTTGCTTAGGTGTCATGATCTCACACCTTGATTCCTTCACAAAACTATCTAATGGTTCCTCTTTGTACCAAGTCTCTAATATTATTCACTGTGTGGGTAAGATCTTGCCAACTGTCCAAATAAAACTCCTCCAACCTAATTTGGACATTTCACACTGTGATTTTGAAAACACTGCACTGGGTGCGCTTATCGAGGTTACTATTCACTCAAAAGAAATTCATAATAAACTTAGTACTGAAAAATTCTAAATATTCATATTAACCTATAGTGAAAATCGTTTAACGAAATTCAACCCCGAAGTGCCCCTAAAAATAATTTCACAATTTTCAATAGACGTTTCGTTCGAAATTATGTAAATAGGCTATTGCGCCATAAAATCCTAAATAATTCACTGAGTCTAATGGCGTAGACTATAATGCATTCTGACACTTCAAACTACCTCAAATAATTAAACTCATATTTCTAGCACCATAGTGAGTGATAACTCTGACTATGTTGACAGACTAAAACCTCTGCGATTGGTCGATTCGTAAAAACTTATGGGGTGTTCACGAGATTCCTAAATTCAATAGAAATTCCACCAATGAATTTCTAGCGGGCTGTTACACAATATTCGCAGCGGATAATTTTTGTTTTTTAGCAATACTATGCACCAAACTTATAATATCCCAAATAATTAAAACATAATCCATGCATACTTAAAACATCCACGATAATAGCACAGGTCTCAGAAGACTATAATCTCAAAATAACAGAGACCTGGCTCCATAATTACAAAGCAAAAATACATTATTGGGCTAGTTTGTTGAGTAACTCGCGTAACTCAACTAACGATGCCAGAATACTATCCAAAGAGCCTTCTATGGAGGTTGCAAGCTCCGTGTTGCTAACTACGGCGTCTAGTCAACCTCCTCCAGTCTGCCAGTGTCTGCTCCCTGCTCTGATCCTGACACATCGCCTACCATTCGGGGGGAATTGTAGTTGAGACTACCACGGTGAGATTTGATTACATGAGATTTGATTATAAATCTCAGCAAGTTAACATGAAACTTCCACACAGGTTAATGATGCATGCATGGCAGTAAAAGCATGAATGCATAATCAAAGTCATAAGTAAGCATAGCATAACTTGACATATAGCATGGCATAAATGACATAACTTGAACTGAAACTGAAACTTAGCTTGGCGTGACATGACATGTACGTGAACTTAAAACATAACATGGACTAGCAACATAGCATGAACGTGAACTTGAAACATAACATGGACTTGAAACATAACATGAGCTTGAACATACATAATTTGAACATGAACTTGAACATAACATGAACCTGAGCATAACATAACATAAACATGAACTTGAAACATAACGTGAACGTGAAGATGACATAACATGAACGTGAACTTGAACACATGAACATGAACATAAACCTGACATGAACGTGAACTTGAAACATAATATGGACTTGAAACATAGCATGGACATGGACATACATAACATGAACGTGAACTTGAACTTGAACATAACATGAATTTGAAATATATTCCTGTCTCATGGAGTCACCATGATTGAGTAATCTTATCTCATGGGGTTACCATGATTGCGTATTCTTATCTCATGGGGTTACCATGATTGACATGAACGTAAACTTAAACATAACATAATGTGAAGTATGACTTGAACGTGAAATACATGAATTTGGAATCGTATTCAATAGACTTAATTAATAAAGTGACCATATGGGTGCTACACGGGTCCCCTTAAGCCGTGTGTCCCTATCGATTACTGCATCACAACACAGGTGTCTATACCAGTTATGACTGCGTTAATACGTACTCCACAGTTGCTGTGGCCCCACGTATTCTACATGTCACAATTGCTGTGTCTCACGTAGTCGATGCTGCACAGTTGTTGTGGCCCCATGAATTGTTTGTGCCACACTTGTTGTGGACACACGTAACATAAAGTGTGGCTCTATCGGCGTTAGTGCTTAGGGCGCTCCGGTGACCAGCTAGTTAGGCCCCATTCGTAACCTGTTGACTGTACTTCGTCAACCTAGGGAATTTCACACCTATTTAGAGACACTCCAGCGTGAACAAAGGAGTTCCACTAGGATATTACCATATCCTAGCGCTTAGGATCGCGATTGACATGAATAACTTAACTGGCATACATGACATTTCGTAATGTGACGTGACATGAACGTAAGACGACATACATGACATACTTTGAGACATAAATGTAACATACAACATTTCACAACATGGCACACATGTAACAGGCAATATTTTGTAACATGGCATAACGTGTAACAGACAACATTTAGTAACATGGCATAACATGTGAGAGTGAATATTACATGACATGACATACATCTAACAAATAGCATACGTAATGTGACATACTTCCAATAGATAGTAACATGAGACAAAATATATTGTGTAACAGATAAATATTTCATGACAGAATAATTTGTATAATGGATAAACTTGTGATGACATGGCATATATAACAACATACGAACTTAAATTATAGTTCCCTTACCCATCACACATACACCATAAATTGATAGTAAGCTAAGAGCTAACTTACCTCGATCGTCGCATTCTACGAGAATAAAGTGCGAAACACGAGGAACTGTAAGAGGGTATTCTAAAAGTTATAAATTTAATTACTAACAATTAGAAAAGTGAAAAGGGACAACTTAGAGTAAAATTATCATTTTACCCTCTATATGAGGGAAAATGACCATTTTACCCCTAACTTAAGGATTTCGCATCCTAACTACAAAAATTACCAAAATTTACATTCCTCATGTAAATTTTGTCCTAGACTCAAATATCAACTTAGAAAAAATTTAAAACCATTTACAACCATTGAAAACTCACAATGGCCGAAACATTCATAGGTTATTTTTCTTGATTTTGGTTGCAATTTCTTCCATCTTCAAAACCCATGATTAAACCAAAATTTTGTAACAAGGATCTTTGACGGGAACCAAGGTGATATGAACCCGCCCGCAGGAATAGAATCCCTTCAACCCACAATCAATTTGAAAACTCCCCAAGAGAGCCAAAAATCAAGTCAATGGATGGAGAACCTAGACCCGATGAGAACTCGTTTCAAGAATCTAGATTATATTAAAATCTAGACCCGTTGAAGAACCCCTCTCAAGAACCCAAATTACAAAGGAGGAATGCCACAAAAGTTGTGATTTACCTTTGATAAGTTCAAAAGTTCAATTAAGAGCAAGATGAGTAAAACTCAACTCACAATGAATAAATTAATCAAATTACATAAACTTCTTAACATGAGAAAACAAAGAGTATTTAAACTAAAACCTAATTAAAACCCTAACCAAAATAAAGCCCCATCTTCCAAAAATACCCCTGAGTGAACATTGTCGTGGCTACAGTACGGCGCTACAGTAACTTCTTGTAACTCTAATTCCTAAAAAGTAACTTTCCGAATAAGCCCTTCGCCAAAATACAAGTCCATCCCAAAAACCCTAGTTCAAAAGAAATAATAACTTTACCAACTTGCCCTTGAATAGGTGCCCCCCTTAAGTCCTTCTCATAATAAATCTAATTATTATAAACTAATAAAATAAGTCATTTAAATGAATTAAAAAAGTTGGGCTCTTGCTATATTTGTCCCAAGTGGATTGTATTGCCTCACTGATCTTCTTGGCTCTTGATCTTGTGATTGACCCATCTGGAACTTGCAAAAGATCTTTAAAACTAGGCCCACTTTGATTCTCATCATTCCCCCTTTCCTCAAAAGGATTCGGCCTCGAATCTCCACCTGGATCAAAGGGAAAAATGTTAGTAACATTGAAAATAGCAGAAACATGATAGATACTTGGAAGATCCATTTCATATGCATTATCATTAATTTGTTCAGAAATTTGAAAAAATCCATCAAAGCTACTCTTGTTATTAACAGGTAAAGGCATTAAATCTAAACGAGTAAATTCATTAAATCTATAAACAATTTCAAAAGGTGAAAATTTGGTAGTAGCATGAACACTCCAATTATTTGTAAACTCAATAAATGACAAACAATTCTCCCACAAATATTCAAGAAACACATTTCAAGTCTTCCTCACCCCAAAATGACTAATCCAATTATATGCAAACTCAATGAAAGACATGATACTCCCACAAACGTTCATGCAACAAGTCAATGAATGGCAAATGATACTCCTACAAAGGCACATACGATAACATTCTTACATAGACTTTAGTTCTCTTACTTATCACTCATACACATTAAACTGATAGTAAGTTAAAATTAACTTACCTCGGTCTTTGCGCTTTAAGACAAAACTCAAGTGCAATCACAAGAAACTGAAAGTAGTGATTTCTAAAAGTTATAACTTAATCACTAACAATTAGAAAAATGAAAAAATATCAACTTAGAGTAAAATTATAATTTTTCCCTCTATATGTGGGAAAATGACCATTTTACCCCTAACTCAAGGATTTTGCATCCTAACTCCAAAAATCACCAAACTTTACATACCTTATGTAAATTTTGTCCTAAACTCAAATATTAATTCAGAAAAATTTAGAACTAAACACAACCATCAAAACTCTATAGAGCCGAAACTTACAAAGGCTATTTCCTTTGATTTTTGTAGTAATTCTTTCAAATTTCAAAACTCATCATTAAGCCAAAATTTTTCTTCTACTATACTTATAACATATTCCTAAGAATATTCATGTTTTGAATCATGAACAAAAGTCATCAAAATCAATAAAACCATACTTGAACTTTTTGGTTTCTCTTCTAAGTTCAAAACAGATTTTTGTTTCTAACTGGTTTTGATCAACCTCTTGATCCATGACTTATAAAGATGTGATCTTCAGACCAAAACATCCCATGGTTTAAAAAGGTGTCCTAAAACAGATCCAAGCATCAAACTCAATATCACATGGTTAAACATCAACCAAAACATAAATGTAGCCAATAACATCAACACTTTGGCCTAACAGAATATCTCCTTGCATAAAGTTTCATATCTTCATAACTAACATCAAATATCTTCAAAATAACATTCTAACATGTATATAAGAGGCTTAGGAGCTTCCAATAAAGAAATCAAAGCCATTGGAATAAGATTAAATCATAAAAGATTTAGGGCAGGTTTGGGGCACAAGACAAAACACAAAATTCTCATCTCATGTCATCTCATCATTACACTTTTTTCAAATCCCCATACAAAATATAATAGACAATTCAACTTTTTCAAATCCCAATACACTTTTTTCAAATCCCAAAACAACAATAATATTAAAACATAATAATTTAAACTTCAAGACAAAACACAAAATTCTCATCTCACCTCCCAAACCTGCCCTTAAACTTTTTCAAAACAGAAACTGTTTTTCCTCCTCCAGTCTCTAAGTTTCTAGACCTAAGAAAATATTTCACCAAAACTTTTAATCATGCAACAAATCCTCAACCAATAATCATATACACATGTTAACAATACTCCATAAAAATTTCGGACCAATATCTATTCATTAGCTTGGTCAAAAACTCCAAAATATAACTCACTCACTCACCAGTTTATTGCCCAGAATGACCTTCCTGGGGTCTAAACAAGTTTTTACCTATCAAATATCTCCAAATAGAATGAATAAGGTATCCACGTAAACTAGACTGAAACAGAAACAACTTTCATGAAGGAAACTTGGCGAGAAAACACTTACAAGAGCTTTGAAATAGGCGTTCAAAAGAGGTAAGAAAAACTGCCCGAGAGTATCTTTTGTGTTCTATGAAGGCAAAGTGTAAAGGAGAGTTGTTTTCCGTGGGAAGTGGACTGGAGAGCCTCGTACACAAGTTATGGAAAGTGATAGGACTGAAGGAAAGGTTGAGTGTTGGCCTTTTCTTCTCATAAAAATCAGTCCAAGATCTTTTCTCAAGTTGGAGTGTAAGAGTGAAAGAGTGAGGTGGCCCTTTAGCTTTGTACTTCAAGAACCTTCTAGGCCCTTCTTGTAAAGATCTAGCCAGCCAAGTGGGGGTACAAAACTTAGCCATGAAGCAATCCTATGGTGACCAAATTCGTGGGCCTTAATGGGCCTAAACCGAATGGGCCTAAATTTTGGGGTTTAAAGAGGGTTTGGGTTGCTATCAAGCCCAAATCCAATATCACTTGGCCCAATAAATTTTTCAAGGTTAACAAGGTTGGATAATGATGTTATAACGCAAATGTGAAGGATTAATTTCATGTGGAAGTGATTTAATCAAGTGATTAAACACAATGCCAGAAATCGGATTAGAAAAGGTTTAGAGGCCAACTTTAGGGTTTTGGAGAAACCGTTTAGGGTTCCGATTTCAACCATGCTTTTGGGCTTTCAATTGGATTCCCACCATTTAGGGTTTTATTAGGATTGAGACCCTCTTTGGTCTGGCACAATTTGGTTGAGCAGATGAAACAAAGTTTTGCTTAAGTGGCATGATTTCACACCTTGATTCCTTCAAATCATCAAACGCTCCTCGTGGTACCAAGTGTCTAATATTATTCACCAAGTGTGGCTAAGATCTTGACAAGTGTCTAAATAAAACTTCTCTAATCTAATTTGGACATTCCACACTGTGATTTTGAAACACTGCAATTGGTGCGCTTACCGAGATTACTATTCACTCCAAAAAAGTGAATCATAAATTTAGTACTAAAAATTCTTAAATATTCATATTAACCTACAGTGAAAATATTTTACCGAAATTCAATCTCGAAGTGCCCCTAAAAAATAATTTCATAGTTTCAAACAGGCATTTCGTCCGAAAATATGAAAATAAACTTATTACGCCATAAAATCCTAAATAATCAACTGAGTCAAATGGCATAGACCATAACGCATTCTGACACTTCTAACTATCTCAAATAAATAAAACTTATATTTCTAGCACCATAGTGAGTGATAACACTGACTATGTTGACAGACTAAAACCTATGCGATTGGTCGATTCGTAAAAACTTATGGAATTTTCACGAGATTCCTAAAGTCAATAGAAATTTCACTAATGAATTTCTAGCAGGCTGTTACATCCTCCCCTCCTAAAAAAAAATGATTTCGTCCTCGAAATCGACGTAAGTACAAACATAAAATACGCTCAAAAGAAGAAGTTGCTTACCAACATACTGCCCATCACTGGATGCCTCATCACGCCGACGAGGCAGGTATCGTTCTTCTTGAGGTAAAGCCTTCCTCTCTTAGTCAACACTATTCTTATATATAACTATTACATGGTTATACAAAATAACTACCACTATAACATAAACGTATAACACTCTCAAAGGTTACTGCCTAAACTTAAAGACTTCTAGGCTGACCTTCTAGAATACTGAATCTTTGCTTAAAAGAAATCACTATTCTCTTCACTATTCAAAGAATTATCCACAACGTGTATATATATCTACCATTCTTAACTCTCTTTCTCTCAAATTATAAACATTTGTACTGGAATCCTTCCACAAGGTAGGTCAAGTCATACCATCATACTTTCTAAATCTAAAACTTCAAGTATTCATGCAATTCAATTTGGAAGAATTTAATCCATACACAACTGAATTCACATTCTCTACTTCCTCAAGGAATTATATCTGCCTAGGACTAGCTTACTCCTTCATAATCACCACAACTCGTTCCTCCTCCTAGGTGGTACCTCGATAAACGATCAGCTATTAACCTCAACTCAAGACTTTCTCTCTTATGATTGACATAGCTCTTCTATCCATCATGAGCTGCCTCTTATTCTAAACTCTAATCCAAAAAATTTGTTCCTATTGTTCACGTAAATCCTCAAGACAAAATTTTACTGCCCATATAAATGTCTCCAATATAAGGGCAATCTAGGTTTCCACAAACACAGTGCTTCGCCAGAAACCATTTATTCGCGATTGGATAAAACTATTATCATAAGTGAATCCTACTAAGGCCAAAGTTTCTCCCACACACTTTACTCTTCCGAACACAAATTTCATTGTAACCTCAGAATCAAAACAAACTCCAAATACATGGGATACTAATTCGTCAACCTTGAATATCCTTCCTCGTACTACTAAAAGGTATTCCATATCTACATTGGTATGAATAGAAATACTCCTAATGAGAAATGTTACTCTTACCACCTGGTAACAATTCAAAGTACGAACTGAACTCTCGTGCAATACCACAATCACTAAAAATAGGGCCTCGCTTGAATCAAACTGCGTACAAGTTATAAACCTCAATGATTTAACTTACCCAAAGTATCAATAATGCAATAGTACCATCAATTGCAATCTAATCAACCTTAAATAAGCTTAACAATATAGAGGTCTTAGAAGAATACCAGTGACGGCGCCAACTCCTTTAGTTCCTGGGGCGTCAGCATCTGCGCCTCTAGAAGTGACTGCATACACTTGAGCTGGTACTGGAGGTTGTGGCTTTGGTTTGGAATCTCCGTTGAGATCAGTTCCATTTCTCTGGCCTCTTTTAGGACAATTTCTGATCAAGTGGTCAGGTTGGCCACATCTGAAACAGAGTCCTAAGGTAAGTTTGCACTTGCCTCCATGGTTCTTTCCGCACATTCCACATATTGGGTATGTGGTTGGCATTGAGCTTCCAGTCTCGATGCCTTTTCCCTTATCTGGTCCAGTAGACATCTTCTTCATTTTTTGGATTTTTCTTCAGTAGCATACAATGAAATTCTCTTTCGTTCGGTATTGATCTAGATCGCTAGACCCTCTGCTTAGCCTCTGCTATCGCGACCACATTTACCAACTCTTGGTAATTCTCTATTCTTAGGCAAGCTACTTGGCTATCCATGGCTGAAGTCCAGCTTGAAACTTTCGTGCCTGCATCCATTGAGTAGAAATCAAGTGTGGTGCAAACCTTCCTAATGCCATAAACTCAACAGCGTACTGCTCTATGGTCAAACTGCCTTGAGTTAAAGTCGTGAACTCCTGCGCCATTAGCTGTTTGACAGAATCTAGGAAGAATATGTTGTCGAAGTCTTCCTTAAATCTCTCACAAGACAGTGCAACCAAACTTCCTAATTCCCTGACTAGAAGCTGCCTTTGCATATCCCACCATATTCCAGCTTCTCCTTGGAATAGGTATCCAGCATATAGAACCTTCTGGTCCTCAGTACATCCACAAATATCGTAGGTCCTTACGAGATCCATAATCCATTTCTCGGCTTTCAGTGGCTCTTCACTACCAGAAAAGTTTGGATAACGATGGATCAAGAACTTCTCACATAGACAATCCCTGACTTCAGGTCTAGGTATGTGTGCTTGCTGATGTTGCTGTTGTCTAAGCATGTCAGCCAGCAAACGTACAGCTTCAACTAATCCTCCATCCATCGGGGGATTCTGATTATTCTGATTTGTGGCTCCCTCAAGGTTCTGAGGTATCTTACCGTGAGTCATGTGTCACTTCCTAAAACACATGAGTACACGTGTTACAGATACTATCTCTTCTACTTCAAGAAATTCAAGCCTAATGAAGACTAAAATTTCAAGCCCAATATTTGGTGCATTTCCTAAGGACTTGTGGATTACCCAGAGACGTATTGCTCTAATACCACCCTACGACGCCCCCAAATTTCGCTTGGGATCGGACGAACATTTGAAGCGTCGAGACATGCAACACAAGGTTACCTGCCACCGTTCATGACATATAATATGCAATGTTCCTAACATGCATCTAACATTATGCAATATTCGCAGCGGATAATTTTTTTCCTTAGCAATACTATGCACCAAACTAAAATATCTGAAATACATAAAACATACTTCATACTTAACGACATACTAAACAATTAAGATCACAACAATAGTCCATATGGTTGTGATCAAAAGAGTGCTGGAGATTGAACTCCACAAATACAAGTAGTAATCTGAGGTAACTACTGTACTACCATCTACGTCGCACCGTCGCTTAGTCGATCGTTTCCAATTGGTCGATTCCCGATTCTCCTTCAGATCCTGTAACAAAATCTACCATTCGGGGGGAATGGTAGTTGGGACTACCATAGTGAGATTTGATTATAAATCTCAGCAAGTTAACAGGAAACATCCACACAGGTTAATGATGCATGCAAGGCAGAAAAAGCATGAATGCATAATCAAATCAATAGAAAACATAACATATCCTGGCATAACATGGCATGAAATAATAAGCATAACGTAACTTGACATAACATGGCATGAGCTGACATAACTTGAACTGGAACTTAAACTTAACTTGACATGACATGACATGGAAGTGAACTTAAAACATAACATGGACTTGAAACATAGCATGAGCGTGACCTTGAAACATAGCATGAGCGTGACCTTGAAACATAACATGAACCTGAGCATGACATAACATAAATGTGAACTTGGAACATAACGTAACGTGAACATAACATAACATGAACTTGAAACATATTCTTGAACGTGAAACACATGAACTTGGAATCTTATTCAATAGACTTAATCATTAAAGTGACCATATGGGTGCTACACAGGTCCCCTTAAGCCGTGTGTCCCTGCCGATTACCGCATCACATCACAGGTTTCTATACCAGCTGTGAGTGCGTTAATACGTACTCCACAGTTGTTGTGGCCCCACGTATTCTACGTGTCACAATTGCTGTGTCTCACGTAGTGTATGCTCCACAGTTGTTGTGGCTCCATACTTCATGCTCCACAATTGTTATAGCCCCATGACTTATTTGTTTGTGCTACACTTGCTGTGGACACACGTAACATAAAATGTGGCTCCATCGGCGTTAGTGCCTAGCGCGCTCCGGTAACCAGCTAATTAGGCCCCATCCGCAACCTGTTGACTGTACTTCGTCAACCCGGGGAATTTCACACATATTTAGACACTCCAGCGTGAACAAAGGAGTTCTACTAGGATATTACCCTATCCTAGCGCTTAAGGTCGTGATTGACATGAATAACTTAACTGGCATCAATGACATTTCGTAATGTGACATGACAAGAATGTGACATAAAAGACAAAAGTCCTGACGTAGCATAACGTGACATGAACGTAAGACGACATACATGACATACTTTGAGACATAAATATAACAGACAACATACCATAACATGGCATACTTGTAACAAGCAACATTTTGTAACATAGCATACCATGTAACAGACAATATTTCTTAATATGGCGTAACATGTGACAGTGAATATTACGTGACACACTTGCAATGTATAGCAAAATGTGACAGAATATCTTGTGTAACAGATAAATAATTCGTGATAGAATAAATTCTGTGTAACAGATAAATATGTAATGACTTGGCATGGCACATATGATAACATGCTTACATAGACTTTAGTTCCCTTACTTATCACTCATACACATTAAACTGATAGTAAGTTAAAAATTAACTTACCTCGGTCTTCGCACTTCGACACAAAACTCAAGTGCGATCACAAGAAACTGAAAGTAGTGATTTCTAAAAATTAGAACTTAATCACTAACAATTAGGAATATGAAAAAAAAAATCAAGTTAGAGTAAAATTACCATTTTACCCTCTACATGTGGGAAAATGACCATTTTATCCCTAACTTAAGGATTTTGCATCCTAACTCCAAAAATCACCAAAATCCTTGTGTAAATTTTGTCCTAAACTCAAATATTAATTCAGAAAAAATTAGAACTAAACACAAACCATCAAAACTCTATAGAGCCGAAACTTACAAAGGCTATTTCCTTTGATTTGTGTTGTAATTCTTTCAAATTTCAAAACTCAGGATTAAGCCAAGATTTTTCTTCTACTATACTCATAACATATTCCTAAGAATAATCATATTTTGAATCATGAACAAAAGTCATCAAAATCATTAAAACCATACTAGAACTTTTTGGTTTCTCTTCTAAGTTCAAAACAGATTTTTGTTTCTAACTGGTTTTGATCAACCTCTTGATCCATGACTTATAAAGATGTGATCTTCACACCAAAACATCACATGGTTTAAAAAGGTGTCCTAAAACATATCCAAGCATCCAACTCAAGATCACATGGTTAAACATCAACCAAAACATAAATTTAGCCAAGAACATCATCACTTTGGCCTAACCGAATATCTCCTTGCATAAAATTTCATATCTTCGAAACTAACATCAAATATCTTCAAAATAACATTCTAACATGTATATAAGAGGCTTAGGAGCTTCCAATAAAAGAATCAAAGCCATTGGAATAAGATTAAACCATAAAAGATTTAACCTTTCTTAAAACAGAAACTGTTGTTCCTCTTCCAGTTTCTAAGTTTCTAGACCTAAGAAAATATTTCACCAAAACTTTTAATCATGCAACAAATCCTCAAACCATAATCATATACACATGTTAACAGTACTCCATAAAAATTTCGGACCAATATCTATTCATTAGCTTGGTCAAAAACTCCAAAATATAACACACTCTCCAGTTTATCGCCCAGAATGACCTTCCTAGGGCTAAGCAAGTTTCTACCAATCAAACTATCTCCAAATTGAATGAATAAGGTATCCACGTAAACTAGACTCCAAAATAAACAACGTTCATGAAGGAAACTGGGCGAGAAAACACTTAAAAGCTTCGAAATAGGCGTTCAAAAGTGGTAAGAAAACCTGCCCGAGAGTGTCTTTTGTGTTCTATGAAGGAAAACTGTAAAGGAGAGTTGCTTTTCATGGGAAGTGGACTGGAGAGCCTCCTACACAAGTTATGGAAAGTGATAGGATTGAAGGAAAGGTTGAGTGTTGGCCTTTTCTTCTCATAAAAATCAGTCCAAGATCTTTTCTCAAGGTAGAGTGTAAGAGTGAAAGAGTGAGGTGGCCCTTTAGCTTTGTACTTCAAGAACCTTCTAGGCCCTTCTTGTAAAGATCTGGCCAGCCAAGTGGGGGTACAAAACTTAGCCGTGAAGCAATCCTATGGTGACCAAATTCATGGGCCTTAATGGGCCTAAACCGAATGGGCCTAAATTTTGGGGTTTAAAGAGGGTTTGGGTTGGTATCAAGCCCAAATCCAATATCACTTGGCCCAATCAATTTTTCAAGGTTAACAAGATTGGATAATGATGTTCTAACACAAATTTGAAGGATTAATTGCATGTGGAAGTGATCTAATCAAGTGATTAAACACAATGCTAGAAATCAGATTAGAAAAGGTTTAGAGGCCAACTTTAGGGTTTTGGGAAAACCGTTTAGGGTTCCGATTTCAACCATGCTTTTGGGCTTTCAATTGGATTCCCATCATTTAGGGTTTCATTAGGATTGAGACCCTATTTGGTCTGGCACAATTTGGTTGAGCAGATGAAACAAAGTTTTGCTTAAATGGCATGATTTCACACCTTAATTCCTTCAAATCCATCAAACGCTCCTCGTGGTACCAAGTGTCTAATATTATTCACTGAGTGTGGCTAAGATATTGCCAAGTGTCCAAATAAAACTTCTCTAATCTAATTTGGACATTCCACACTATGATTTTGAAACATTGCAATTTGGTGTGCTTACTGAGGTTACTATTCACTCCAAAAAAGTGAATCATAAACTTAGCACTAGAAATTCCTAAATATTCATATTAACCTATAGTGAAAATATTTTACCGAAATTCAACCTCGAAGTGCCCCTAAAAAATAATTTCATATTTTCAAACAGGCGTTTCGTCCAAAAATATGAAAATAAACTTATTGTGCCATAAAATCCTAAATAATCAACTGAGTCAAATGGCATAGACCATAACGCATTCTGACACTTCTAACTATCTCAAATAAATAAAACTCATATTTCTAGCACCATAGTGAGTGATAACACTGACAATGTTGACAGACTAAAACCTATGCGATTGGTCGATTCGTAAAAACTTATGGGGTTTTCACGAGATTCCTAAAGTCAATAGAAATTCCACTAATGAATTTCTAGCGGGCTGTTACAGAAAGCCTTTAAGTGCCAAAACCTTTAAGTCATGTTGTTGCCCTTTCTATAGCTTATCAAATGAACCAAAACTGAATCTTCATCCATTAAGCCCTTGAACTTGTAATTGGCCAATCTGAAACTTGCAATATATCTTTAAGACTAGGCCCACTTTGGTTCCCATCCCATTCAATCTCAAAAGCTTTGTTAAAATCCGGTAATGCTAACACAGGTGCAGAGCACAACCTTTCTTTAATTGTGGCAAAAGCATTCTCTTGATTAACCCCCCAATGAAACCCAACATTCTTTTTAATTACCTCAGTGAGTGGTGCAACAATAGTGCTAAAGTCTTTAACAAAACGCCGATAAAAGCTAGTTAAGCCATGAAAGCTTCTTACCTCGGTGATGCTTTTTGGCGTTGGCCACTCCTTGATGGCCTTGACTTTCTCTTCATCCACCTCAATACCTTTCGTACTAACAACATAACCAAGAAAAACAACTTTTTCTATGCAAAAGGCACATTTCTTGAAATTAGCATACAACTTTTCACATCTTAACATATCAAACACATATCTCAAATGCTCAATATGTTCATTTAAGTCCTTGATGTACACTAAGATATCATCAAAGTACACAACCACAAAGTTGCCTATGAATGCACATAGGACATGGTTCATTAATCTCATGAAAGTACTGGGCGCATTTGTAAGTCCAAATGGCATAACCAACCATTCATAAAGCCCATACATAGTCTTAAAAGCAGTTTTCCATTCATCACCCTCTTTCATTCTAATTTGGTGGTACCCACTTTTAAGGTCAATTTTATAGAAAATACATGAGCCATGCAATTCATCAAGCATATCATCCAATCTAGGAATGGGATGGCGATACTTTACCGTGATATTGTTGACCGCTCTGCAATCAATGCACATCCTCCACGTCCCATCCTTCTTTGGCACTAGTAGCACTGGTACTGCACAAGGGCTCATGCTCTCCTTCACGTACCCCTTGCTCATCAAATCCTCAACTTGCCTCTAAAGCTCCTTTGTCTCCTCTGGATTACTCCTATAGGCTAGTCGGTTTGGAATAGCAGCCCCGGGCACAAAATCAATCTCGTGCTCAATGCCTCTAATGGGTGGCAACTCATTTGGCATCTCCTCCAGGAATACATCCTCAAACTCCTGCAACAAAGAAATAGCCAAACTAGGTAGAGACTGGTTAGTTTCATCAAGAGCAAGATAAGACTCTTTATAGACAAGAAAAATCATAGGGCGATCTGCAAAGAAAGCCCGCTTAACCTCACTCCCTTTTGCATAGAAACTCACTTTTGCCTTTCCTTTTCTCTTGACAGACTCTCTTTCTTTTTTCTCTCGTAGCTCCACTATTTTTTCTTTACTCTCAGCCACCTCTCTACTTTCTTTTTCACTCTTTATTTTATGCTCATTTTCACTCTCACTCTTTGTTTTTTGCTCAATCACTTTTTCACTCTTTCTTTTTTGATCACTCTCATTTTCACTCTTTCTTTTTTGAGCAACCTCACTTTTCAATTTCAGTTGGTCCTCATAGACCTGGCTTGGAGCTAAGGGAGCAAGCTTAATTGTTTTGTCCTCCTTTTCAAAGCTGTACATGTTCTTGAACCCATCATGTGTCACTCTCCTATCATACTGCCATGGCCTTCCCAACAAAATATGGCCCGCATGCATAGGCACAACATCACAAAGCACCTCATCTTGATACTTCCCAATAGAAAAAGTAACTAACACTTATTTATCTACCCTAACCTCCTCACAATCATTCAACCACTGCAATTTGTATGGTCTAGAGTGTTTTAAGGTTGGTAAATTCAAATTTTCAACCAAAGTAGTGCTAGCCACATTAGTACAACTCCCCCCCATGAATGATCATACTACATATGTTATTGCTGACATGGCATCTAGTATGGAAAATGCTCTCTCTCTGTTGCTCTACATCATCCACCTTAATGTGTGCATTGAGAGCACACCTGGCAACGAGAGACAAACCTGAACCAACTCAGGCACCTCATCACTATTATCCTCACTCTCAGTCATCACCTCCCCATTGTCACGCATAATCATCACTCTCCTATTTGGACACTGAGAAGCGATGTGCCCTGAACCCAAACACTTAAAACATTTAATATCTCTATTCCGTGAAGGTTGGGATTCTACCTTGGGTTTGTTGCTAGTTCCCTCATCTTTTCCCTTAGGTGGTTCAGTCTTTCTCTTTACTTCAACTGGATCATTCCTATCCCACTTTGATTTCCAGGTAGTGCTAGAAACCGAAGTGTACCTTGCTATCCCTTTTCTCTTTAACTGCCTCTCCACCTTCATAGTCATGTGCACCATGTCCTCTATCTCCACATAATGCTGCAATTCAATTACATTGGCTATGTCCCTATTCAAACCACTCAAAAATCTAGCCATGGTGGCCTCCCGGTCCTCCTCTACATTAGCCCGAATCATCGCCACCTCCATCTCCTTATGGTAATCCACCACACTCCTAGACCCCTGTGTAAGATTTTGTAATTTCTAGTAAAGGTGTCTATAGGTAGAAACCTCTGCCTCATGAGAGCTTTCAACTCTCCCCATGTCTCTATAGGCCTCTCATAATTCCTCCTCCTATTGGTCACTAATTGATCCCACCAAATAATAGCATTATCAGTAAACTCAATTACTGCCAACTTTACTTTCTTCTCCTCAGAGTAATTATGACAATCAAACACCAACTCTATTTTTTTCTCCCACTCTAGATAAACCTCAGGGTCAGTTCTACCTTAGAAAGATGGTATTTTCATTTTAATGCTCCCAAGGTCTCTATCTACACCATCCCGACCCATTAGAGCATTAGCATTGGTCTATGCATATGCATATGCAAAATCACCTCTTTTGCATATCCATTTTGTCATTCAAGCAAAATTCCAAGTTTATGCATATTTGAGACAAAATAAAATTATTTTATTATTATTAATTTTTTGCTAAAATCAAATTTTTTATATATATTTTGCAATTAATATCCACTACATACATTTGACATTAATAATACAAACGTAAGAATAAAAATATAATTTTTTATATATTATATTAAAAATATAATAAACTGAAAAGTATATATATGTATAATATTATAATAATAAAATGAATGTGCAAGTGAAGGTTTGTTATGTTGTTGAAGGAGGGAGAAAAGGAAATGATTGTGAGAGAGAGAGAGTGGGAGGAGAGAGAAATAATGATTAAAATATGATTTGTAGGGTGAATAGTAGTTATCCAATTTTGGATAAGCATTGTTCATAGGTAGCTAAATATTTGGATATGCATAAGCCAATATGGAGGATTTTAGGGTCATATTATGCAAATATGACTTTGCATATGCATATGCATAGACCAATGCTAATGCTCTTAAGTTCCCTTCAAGTCCTCTTTCACGCCTAACTCTTCTATGTCTACCCGACCCAACTTCAGAAACCAAGTCTTCCTCATCCTCACCATCTCCTTCATTCTCATACTCATTTTCAACTCTATGCTCACGTCGCCTCCTATCTCTCCCACCTTGTAGATTTTTAAACGCTGCTTCTTGATGATCATCATATCCCTCATTTCACCCAACACAAAATTCAACCGCTCAAACTGTTGTTGCATGGCTTGCAACACAAAGGATGAGTTATCTGCTCTCCCCCTTGGTGATGAGCTACTCCGATGAGACATTATAAGGTGCTGCACAAAAGAATGTTAGTGGTAAAAAAAAAAACCTCACACTCCCATACGTGTTTACACTCGGATAATGACACTCCACTCATGTTTCACTCTTAATTGGCTTTTTCCCGATAATAATCTCACACTCTCTTGCCTTTTACCTCAAGAGTTTTCCCACTCAAGTTCTTTAAGAACTCATTGAACTCAATCAAGACAAAGCAACATTGTTTTATCCCAACTAGTAATTAGGTCCAAGAAACAAGAACAAGAGAAACACGACAGGAATGAAAAAAAAATGACACGTGAATCAATGAAATTATACGAATGAAACAGAAACTATAAGACAAAATACCAACTAGAATATTGTATGCAGCCCCTTTGATGAAAAGGCACAAGAAAAATTTCAGATTTTTTTTTTCTTTTCACCAACTGATTTGATCACAAACAAACATAAGCAATTGAGAAAACCCTAACAATAACTCAAAAACCCTAGGATAAGTGTGATATACGGCAGCCCTAGAACAAGAGATTTCAGCCAACACAAACCCTAGAATAATGAAATTTGGCAGCCCTAAGAATAGTGAAGAACTTGGACAGCCACCATTTTTTTTTTTTTTTGTAATCCTAGAACAATGAAGCCCTAGAATTAAAAATAAAGATGCAAGAATTAAAAGATAGAATCAGACCTGATTGAAAACCTTGCTCTGAATACCAAATGATATGAACCTGCGAGAATGGAATCCCTTGAACCCACAATCAATTTGAAAAACTCCCCAAGAAAGCCAAAATCAAGTCAAGAATGGAGAATCTAGACCCAATGAGAACTCGTTTCAAGAACCTAGATTATATTAAAATCTAGACGCGTTGAAGAACCCGTCTCAAGAACCCAGATTACAAGGAGGAACGCCACAAAGGTTGTGATTTACCTTTGATAAGTTAAAGAGTTCAATTAAGAACAAGAGGAGTAAACTCAACTCACAAATAAAATTCAATATTGTCTAACCCTTCAAATGAGGCTACAAAGTGTTTTTAAACCCAAACCTAATCAAAACCCTAGCCAAAATAAAGCCCCTTTTACCAAAAATGACCCTTGATGAACAATGCCGGCTACAGTAATGCTACAGTAAATGCATGAAACCCTAGTTCCTAAAATGTAACTTTCCAAATAAGCCCTTGGCCAAAATACAAGGCCTTCTAAAAAAAAAAATTAGTTCCTAAGAAATAAGACATGTGGGTCAAGCATCTTCAAGCCCACTTATTCTAAACTAAAAAAATAAATCATTTAATCAAATTGGAAGCCTCCAATAACAATAGGCCATATCTCTAAGTCATATCTTCCACAGCTTGAATCACGTGGATCAAAACTGGTTCTCCTTCTTTCAAGCCCATCTTGAATGTTGAGCTATTACTGGCTTCATCGCAAGTGGATTGCACCAATCCTTGCATTGCTTCATTGATCTTCTTGGCCCTTGATCTTGTAACTGGCCCATCTGGAACTTGCAAATGATCTTTAAGAGTAGGCCCACCTTGGTTCCCATCACTAACACTTGCTTATTTACCCTAACCTCACCACAATCACTCAACCGCTGCAACTTGTATGGTCTAGGGTGTTTTAAGGTAGGTAAATTCAATTTCGCAACTAAAGTAGTGCTAGCCAAATTAATACAACTCCTCACATCAATAATCGTACTACATACCTTGTTGTTGATGTGGCATCTGGTATGAAAAATGTTATCACTCTACTGCCCTGTATCATCGTTCCTAATTTGCGTATTGAGTGCACGCCTAGGAATAAGAGAATCACCATACTCTTCTTCCTCATACCCATTTTCAACACTAGACTCACGTCGCCTCCTATCTCTCCTGCCCTGTAGATTTCTAATTACCTCATCTTGATGATCAATCCTATCCCTCACTTCACCCAACACCAAGTTCAACCGCTCAAACTGTTGTTGCATGGGTTGCAACTCAAATGATGAGTTATCTGGCATCCCCTTTGGTGGTGAGTCACTCCTATGAGACATCATAATGTGCTGCACAAAAAGAATGTTAGCGGAAAACCTCACACACTTCCTTACGTGTTTACACTCGAATAATGGCACTCCACTCGTGTTTCACTCTTAATTGGCTTTTTCCCGATAACAGTTTTAAACTCTCTTGTCTTTTACCTGAATAGTTTTACCACTCAAGTTCTTTAAGAACTAGTTAAACTAAATCAAGACAATACAACCTTGCATTATTTCAACCAGCAATATAGATCCAAGAAACAAGAACAAGAAACAAGGAAGGAATAAAATAACACAAGACTCAAGGAATTTATACGAGGGAAAGAGTAATTATAAAAGAGGATACCAACCAGAAAGATATATTCAGCCCTTTTGATGATAAAGCTCAATCAACAAGTGTTTTCCTTTCTCTTTGTTGTAACTATGTAGTAACCTTTGAATATGCTACCTTTTCAAATCTTCTTCTTCTTTTTTTTTCGAATTTTTTTTTTCATTTCCTATTCTTTTCTTTTCTATTCTTCTCTCTAAATAAATCATAAACAACAATACTCAATTGTGAAAATCAAGCAATTGAATTCAAGCACATAAGAATTGAAAATGAAATAGAAGAGAATCAATGGAAGACACGCCAAGCAATTGACAAACTTAGAGATGCAGGAAACCCTAGAATTTTGAAGCCCTAGGTGACGCAAATTTCAGCCAAACCCAAAACCCTAAGAATTTTGGCAGCCTACTTTTTGTTTCTTTTTTTTTTGGTTTGTTTTTTTGCAACTCTAGAACAATAAAGCCCTAGAATTAAATTTAAAGATACAATAATTAAATGATATAATCAGACATGATTGGAAACCTGGCTCTGAATACCAAATGATATGAACTCGCGGGAATAGAATCCCTTGAACCCACAATCAATTTGAAACTCCCCAAGAAAGCCAAAAATCAAGTCAATAGATGGAGAACCTAGACCCGATGAGAACTCGTTTTAAGAACCTAGATTATATTAAAATCTAGACCTGTTGAAGAACCCGTCTCAAGAACCCAAATTACAAAGGAGGAACGCCACAAAGGTTGTGATTTACCTTTGATAAGTTCAAAAGTTTAATCAAGAAAGCCAAAAATCAAGTCAATGGATGGAGAA
The DNA here is from genome assembly GCA_961763995.1 of Juglans cinerea. Classification (NCBI taxonomy): domain Eukaryota; kingdom Viridiplantae; phylum Streptophyta; class Magnoliopsida; order Fagales; family Juglandaceae; genus Juglans; species Juglans cinerea. Next base: position 19,049,561 of record CAUIVZ010000010.1, read on the forward strand.
CCTAGACCCGTCCAAAAATACCCCTGAGTGAACAGTGCCACGACTACAGTACGACGCTACAGTAACTCATCACTCAGCTACAGTAACCTCTTGAAACCCTAATTCCTAAAAAGAAACTTTCCAAAAAAGCCCTTGGCCAAAATACAAGGCCATCCCAAAAACCCTAGTTCAAAAGAAATAATAACTTTCCCAACTTGCCCTTGAATAGGTGCCCCCCTTAAGTCCTTCTCATAATAAATCTAATTATTCTAAACTAATAAAATAAGTCATTTAAATGAATTAAACAAGTTGGGCTCTTGCTATACTCGTCCCAAGTGGATTGTATCGCCTCATTGATCTTCTTGGCTCTTGATCTTGTGATTGACCCATCTGGAACTTGCAAAAGATCTTTAAGACTAGGCCCACTTTGGTTCTTATCACATGGTGGGCCTACTCTTAATGATCCTTTACAAGTTCCAGATGAGCCAATTACAAGATCAAGGGCAAAGAAGATCAAGGAAGCAATACAAGGATTGGTGCAATCCACTTGGGATGAAGCCAGCAAGAGCCCAACACTCAAGATAGGCTTGAAAGAAGGAGAACCAGTTTTAATCCACTTGATTCAAGCTGTGGAAAACATGACTTAGAGATATGGCCTACTGTTATTAGAGGCTTCCAATTTGGTTAAATAATTTATTTTATTAGTTTAGAATAAGTGGGCTTGAAGATGCTTGGCCCACATGTCTTATTTCTTATGAACTAAGTTTTTTGGGAAGGCCTTGTATTTTGGTTAAGGGTTTATTTGGAAAGTTACTTTTTAGGAACTAGGGTTTCATGAATTTACTGTAGCGTTGCTGTAGCCGCGCGTACTGTAGCCGGCACTGTTCATCAAGGGTCATTTTGGATAAAATGGGCTTTATTTTGGCTAGGGTTTTGATTAGGTTTGGGTTTAAAAACCCTTTGTAGCCTCATTTAAAGGGTTAGACAAGATTGAATTTGATGGGAACCAAGGTGGGCCTAGTCTTAAAGATATGTTGCAAGTTCCAGATGGGCCAATTACAAGTTCAAGGGCCAAGAAGATCAAGGAGGCAATGCACGAATTGATGCAATCCACTTGGGACGACTTTAGCAAGAACCCAACATCCAAGATGGGCTTAAAGGATGAAGATTCAGTTTTGATTCTTTTGATAAGCTATGGAAAGAGAAACAATATTAATTAAAGGCTCTGGGCACTTGAAGACTTTCAACTTGTTTAATTCATTTAAAAGACTTATTTCATTAGTTTAAAATAATTGGATTTATTATGAGAAGCACTTAAGGGGGGAATTGCAATGACATGTTGGGAAAGTTATTATTTATTGAACTAGGGTTAGGGTTTTACTGTAGCGAGTACTGTATCTGCGGCATTGTTCATCCAGGGGCATTTTTGGAAGATGAGATAAACTCGACTCACAATTAATAAATTCATCAAATTTCATAAACTTATTAAAATGAGGCTACATAGAGTATTTAAAGTAAAACCTAATCAAACCCTAGCTAAAATAAATCCTCATCTTCAATGAATGGCAAATGATATTCCCACAAATATTAGTGAAATACACCTAAAGCTTTCCTTACACCAAAATGGCCACTCCAATTATATGCAAACTCAATGAGACGCAAATGATACTCTCTTAAATGTTCAAGCAACAAGTCAATGTATGGTAAATGATACTCCCACAAACGTTCATGAAACACATGAAAAGCTTTCCTTACACCAAAATTTTCACTCCAATTATATGCAAACTCAATGAATGGCAAGCAATACTCCCACAAATGTTCATGCAACATGTTAATGAATGACAAATGATACTTCCACAAACGTTCATGCAACACTTCAATGAATTGCAAATGATACTCCCATAAACATTCATGCAATACATCAATGAATGACAATAGACACTTCCTCAAACGTTCATGCTACACGTCATTGAAAGGCAAATGATATTCCCACAAACGTTCATGTAACACAACAAAAGTCTTCCTTACACCAAGGTTACCCAACAAACCACCATGTCTATCACACACAAGCAACTTACCCATAAAACTAGTAGGCACACAAAGTCTATTCTCTCTAAACAAGTACCAATCTAGTTTATGGAACTTACCAAATGATGCTTTCTCATATGTTTCATACACACTAGCAAAGTCATCGTCATTAACATTCAATTCCTTATCACATTCAAGTCTCAACAATTTTGCATCTAAAATGAAGACAAGGACATACCTTCTTTCTAAAACATCAATCACAAAATTTTTCTTACCTTGTGTGTACTTGATTACATGAGGAAAGGTCTCAAAACAGTCCTCCCACTTAGTATGCATTCTAGTCAACAACTTACCTTGTCCCTTGAAGTGTGTCAAGGACTCATGTTCTTCAAACAAAGGTCGGGTAGAAATTGTCGCACCTGGCACAAAACAATGTAGTGCTCTATCTCCTTAATAGGTGGCAATCCAGTAAACACACCACTAGGAAACACGATCTCATATCCCTGCAACAAAGAGACAACAATACAAGGCAATGATATGTCAAGTTCTTTAGTATTAAGACTCGCCTTAGTATAAAAACTCAATTTTCTCTTTGTTTTTCTCTCACTTTCTTCACTCTCTCTTTTCTTTGCACTCTCTTTTTCTTTTTCCCTCTCACTCCCATTTTTTCTGTCACTCCCTTTTTCTTCATCTTTTTTTGTATTCTCGACCTCACAATTATTTTTCAACTCATTCTCTCTTTTTCTTGAGGCCTCAATGTCACCATTTTCTTTTTTCTCTCTTTCTCCATTTCGGCCCCTCTATTTCTTTTTTTCTTAATCTCACATTCACTCTTACTTTTCAGCTCAATCTCACTTTCACTAAGCTTTTTAGCTCAATCTCTTTTTCAGTTTTTCTTTTTTGATCACTCTCACTTTCACTCTTTCTTTTATGATCACTCTCATTTTCACTCTTTCTTTTTTTATTACTCTCATTTTCACTCTTTCGTTTTTGAGCAACCTCACTTTTCAGTTTCAATTGGTCCCCATGGACTTCTATTGGAGTTAAAGGAGTAAGTTTGATTTTTTTTCCATCATTTTCAAAACTGTACATGTTCCTTAACCCATCATGGATCACCTTCCTATCATACTGTCACGGTTTCCCCAACAACATATGGCCAGCATGCATAGGTACTACATCACAATGGACCATATCCTGATATTTCCTAATTGAAAAAGAAACTAGCACTTGCTTATTTATCCTAACCTCCCCACAATTACTCAACCACTGCAACTTGTATGGTCTAGGGTGTTCAAAGGTAGGTAAATTTAATTTCTCTACTAAAGTAGTGCTAGCCAGATTAATACAACTCCTCAAATCAATGATCATACTACATACCTTGTTGTTGATGTGGCATCTAGTATGAATAATCTTCTCGCTCTGCTGCTCAATATCATGCATCTTAATTTGTTTATTGAGTGCATGCCTAGTAACAAGAGAATCGCCATAATCTTCATTCTCATACCCATTTTCAACACTAGACTTAGGACGCCTCCTATCTCTCCTGCCATGAAGATTTATAATTACCGCATCTTGATGATCCATCCTATCCCTCACTTCACCCAAAACCAAGTTCAACGGCTCAAACTGTTGTTGCGTGGCTTGCAACACAAAGGATGAGTTATCTACCATCCCCTTTGGTGATGAGTCACTCCTATGAGACATCATAATGTGCTGCACCAAAAGAATGTTAGTGTAAAACCTCACACACTTCCTTACGTGTTTACACTCGAATAAAGAAATTCCACTCGTGTTTCACTATTAATTGGTTTTTTCCCGAAAATAGTCTCACACTCTCTTGCCTTTTACATCAATAGTTTTCTAGCTCAAATTCTGATGGGAACCAAGTGGGCCTAGTCTTAAAGATCATTTGCAACTTCCTGATGGGCCAAGAAGATCAAGGAGACAATGCAAGGATTGATGCAATCCACTTGGGACAAGTTTAGCAAGAGCCCAACATTCAAGATGGGGCTTGAAGGATGAAGATTCAGTTTTAATTCATTTGATTAGCTATGGAAAAGGGCAACGACAAGACTTAAAGGCTTTGAGCTCTTAAAGCGTTTCAACTTATTTAATTCATTTAAAGAACTTATGTTATTAGTTTAGAATAATTGAGTTTATTATGGGAAGCACTTAAGGGGGCCTACGCAAGGGCATGTTGGGAAAGTTATTATTTTATTGAACTAGGGTTAGGGTTACTGTAGCCGAGTTACTGTAGCCACGGCACTTTTCATCCAGGGGCACTTTTGGAAGATGGGGGTTTATTTTGGGCTAGGGTTTCATTAGGTTTTGCTTTAAATACTCTATGTAGCCTCATTCTAATCAGTTTATGAAGTTTATGAAATTTGATGAATTTATTCATTGTGAGTTGAGTTTTACTCCTCTTGTTCTTAATCGAACTTTTGAATTTATCAAAGGTAAATCACAACCTTTGTGGCGTTCCTCCTTTGTAATCTGGGTTCTTGAGACGTGTTCTTCAACGGGTCTAGATTTTAATATAATCTAGGTTCTTGAAACGAGTTTTCATCAGGTCTAGGTTCTCCATCCATTGACTTGATTTTGGCTTTCTTGGGGAGTTTTCAAATTGATTGTGGGTTCAAGGGATTCCATTCCCACGGGTTCATATCATTTGTTGGGCCTAGTCTTAAATATCATTTGCAACTTCCAGATGGGCCAAGAAGATCAAGGAGACAATGCAAGGATTGATGCAATCCACTTGGGACAAGCTTAGCAAGAGCCCAACATTCAAGATGGGGCTTGAAGGATGAAGATCCAGTTTTAATTCATTTGATTAGCTTCGGAAAAGGGCAACGACAAGACTTAAAGGCTTTGAGCTCTTGAAGCATTTCAACTTATTTAATTCATTTAAAGAACTTATGTTATTAGTTTAGAATAATTGAGTTTATTATGGGAAGCACTTAAGAGGGCCTATGTAAGGGCATGTTGGGAAAGTTATTATTTTATTGAACTAGGGTTAGGGTTACTGTAGCCGAGTTACTGTAGTGCGGCACTGTAGCCACGGCACTTTTCATCCAGGGGCACTTTTGGAAGATGGGGGTTTATTTTGGGCTAGGGTTTCATTAGGTTTTGCTTTAAATACTCTATGTAGCCTCATTCTAATCAGTTTATGAAGTTTTTGAAATTTGATGAATTTATTCATTGTAAGTTGAGTTTTACTCCTCTTGTTCTTGATTGAACTTTTGAACTTATCAAAGGTAAATCACAACTTTTGTGGCGTTCCTCCTTTATAATCTGGGTTCTTGAGACGGGTTCTTCAACGGATCTAGATTTTAATATAATCTAGGTTCTTGAAACGAGTTCTCATCGGGTCTAGATTCTCCATCCATTGACTTGATTTTGGCTTTCTTGGGGAGTTTTCAAATTGGTTGTGGGTTCAAGGGATTTCATTCCCGCGGGTTCATATTAAGTTCTTTAAGAACTAGTTGAACTAAATCAAGACAATACAACCTTGTATTATTCCAACCAGTAATATAGATCCAAGAAACAACGAAGGCATAAAATGACACGAGACTTAAGGAATTTATACGAGGGAAATAGTAATTATAAAAGAGGATACCAACCAGAAAGATGTATTCAGCCCCTATGATGATAAAGCTCAATCAACAAATGTTTTTCTTTCTCTTTGTTGTAACTATGTAGCAACCTTTGAATTTGCTACCTTTTCTTATGTTCTTTTTTATTTTTTTTTTATTTTTTTTTTCTTTTCTTTTCTTTTCAACCTTTCTTTTCTTTTCTTTTCTTTTCTCTTCTTCTCTCCAATTAAATCATAAACATCAATACTCAATTGTGAAAATCAAGTAATTGAATTCAAGCACATAAGAATTGACAATGAAATAGAAGAGAATCAATGGAACGACCCTCCAAGCAATTGACAAACTTAGAGATGCAGGAAACCCTATAATTTTAAAATCCTAGGTGATGCAAATTTCAGCCAAATCCAAAACTCTAAGAATTTCGGCAGCCTACTTTTTGTTTTTTTTTTTTTTTTTTTTTTTTGCAACCCTAAAACAATGAAGCCCTATAATTAAATTTAAAGATACAAGAATTAAAAAATAGAATCAGACCTGATTGGAAACCTTGCTCCGAATAACCCACATTCAATTTGAAAACTCACCCAAGAAAACCAAAATCAAGTCAATGGATGGAGAACCTAGACCCAATGAGAACTCATTTCAAGAACCTAGATTATATTAAAATCTAGACCCATTAAATAACCCGTCTCAAGAACCCAGATTACAAGGAGGAATGCCACAAAGGTTGTGATTTACCTTTGACAAGTTCAAAAGTTCAATTAAGAACAAAAGGAGATAAACTCGACTCACAATGAATAAATTCATCAAATTTCATAAACTTATTAAAATGAGGCTACATAGAGTATTTAAAGCAAAACCTAATCAAACCCTAGCCAAAATAAATCCTCATCTTCCAAAAATGCCCCTGGATGAACAGTGCCACGGCTACAGTACTCGCTACAGTAAAACCCTAACCCTAGTTCAATAAATAATAACTTTCCCAACATGCCCTTGCATAGCCCCCCTTAAGTGCTTTCCATAATAAACCCAATTATTCTAAACTAATGAAATAAGTCCTTTAAATGAATTAAACAAGTTGAAAGTCTTCAAGTGTCCAAAGCCTTTAATTCATGTTGTTGCCATTTCCATAGCTTATCAAATGAATCAAAATTGAATCTTCATCCTTTAAGCCTATCTTGAATGTTGGGCTCTTGCTAAACTCATCCCAATTGGATTGCATCAATTCTTGAATTGCCTCCTTGATATTTTTGGCCTTTGAACTTGTAATTAGCCCATCTAGAACTTGCAACATATCTTTAAGACTAGGCCCACCTTGGTTCCCATCAGAATTTTATTTGTGAGTTGACTTTACTCTTGTTCTTGATTGAACTCCTGAACTTATCAAAGGTAAATCACAACCTTTGTGGCGTTCCTCCTTTGTAATCTGGGTTCTTGAGACGGGTTATTCAACGGGTCTAGATTTTAATATAATTTAGCTTCTTGAAACAAGTTCTCATCGGGTCTAGGTTTTCCATCCATTGACTTGATTTTGGTTTTCTTGGGGAGTTTTCAAATTGATTGTGGGTTCAAGGGATTTCATTCCTGCGGGTTCATATCATTTGGTATTCAGAGCAAGGTTTCCAATCAGGTCTGATTCTATCTTTTAATTTTTGCATCCCTAATTTTGATTCTAGGGCTTCATTGTTCTAGGGTTTTCAAATGATATGAACCCGCGGGAATGGAAATCCCTTGAACCCACAATCAATTTGAAAACTCCCCAAGAATGCCAAAATCAAGTCAATCGATGGAGAACTTAGACCCGATGAGAACTCGTTTCAAGAACCTAGATTATATTAAAATCTAGACCCGTTGAAGAACTCGTCTCAAGAACACAGATTACAAAGGAGGAACGCCACAAAGGTTGTGATTTACCTTTGATAAGTTCAGGAGTTCAATCAAGAACAAGAGGAGTAAACTCAACCAAATGAGGCTACAAAGAGTTTTTAAACCCAAACATAATCAAAACCCTGTAATGGACCCAAACCGACTGCTTCGAGAGAGTCACTCTCCAAGAATATGAGAAGAAGAGAGGATAGCAGAAAAGAGAGGAAGAATCGAGTTGCTGAATATACTTTTCGGTTTAGAGCCTTTCCCTCCAACCATCTTTATTCATACTAAGTATTCGTATGAAACGACAGTGTTTAACAACGTTCTTTACACTTTTAGTAAGTAAGAAACGACTGCTTACAATCAATAAGAATGAAAAGTGCTAAACGACAACGTTCTACTAATCAAACCCAGTAACTAATCGAATACAATTCGACATCGTTCCAGATCTTATTCATCAAATACAACTAACAACTAGCACCTTCCTTTTCTGTCTTCAACACACAGAAACACCCTCATCCACGAACACCTTGCCCACTGCCACGCTACGCAGGCTGCAACCCTTCAACTCCAGCACCTTGCCCATAACACACCCTCCCCCTTTAAAGCACCTTTGCCCACAAGGTGGGGAAATTGTTGCCGAAGCTTCCAATAAGGTTCCCAGGTGGAGTCTTCCACTCCAGCACCTTCCCATTGGATGAGGACTTCTACCACAGCTCTGCTATCCCTCTTAACACTCCTGTGCACCAAAATTTTCTCAGGTTGAGGCCTTAACTCACCTTGCAACTCAACTGGAGGTAGGGAAGAGAAAGGTGTGAGTTGGTCTCCAATTTTTTTCTTCAACACAGAAACATGAAAAACAGGATGCAAGAGAGAATCTGAGGGCAAACATAATCGATATGCCACTTTGCCAATTCTGTGACTAATCTAAAATGGCCCAAAATAGCGAGATGAAAGCTTAAGATTCCTCCTAACTGCCACAGATTGCTGCCTATAGGGTTGAAGTTTAAGATAAACCCAATCCCCCACTGAGAATTCTCTATCAGTCCTGCGCTTGTCATAATAATAGTTCATTCGATCTTGAGCAAGAGATAAATTTGACTTAAGTGTTGCCACAATTTGCTCTCGTGTCTGCAACAATTGATCCACAGACTGATTTGCAGTTAAACCAGGAATGTAGGCTTGAAGCCTAATTGGAGGAGTCTCATAAACAGCTTCAAAGGGAGTCATCTTTGTGGAAGTATGAAAGGTAGAATTATACCACCACTCAGCTAAAGAAAGCCAATATGCCCATAACCTTGGTTTATCACCAGAAAAAGACCTCAGAAAGTGTTCAAGGCACTTGTTGACAGCTTCTGTTTGGCCATCACTTTGAGGGTGATAGGCTGAAGAGTAAGAAAGATTAACCCCTTGCAATCTGAAAAGTTCCTTCCAAAATGAACTGGTAAATGTTGAACCACAATCAGAAACAATGGTTTTAGGTAAACCATGCAGTTTAAAAACATTGTTGAAGAATAGTAAAGCCACCTGAGCAGCTATGAATGGATGTTTCAAGGGCATAAAATGAGCATATTTTGACAATCTGTCCACCACCACCATAATGACAGAATACCCTTAGAAATGGGCAAACCCTCAACAAAATCCATTGAGAGGTCAGTCCATATTTGCTCAGGAATAGGTAAGGGCTGTAAAAACCCAGCTGGAACGAGATTTTGGATCTTATTTCTTTGGCAAGTTTCACATTCACGAATAAATTGTTTGACATCATGCTTGAATCCAGGCCAATAAAAATCAACTCTAGCTCTGTGCAAACATTTGTGAAAACCAGAATGACCAGCAGCAGGACTAGAGTGCAAGTAATTCAAAATCTATTGCTTCAATAGAAGAAAGTCAGGCACATAAATTCCATCTTTTTTAAACAAAATGCCATGTCTTAGCTTGAATGAAGAATTAGAAGTAGGATCAAACTGCAATGCAGTAATTAGGTTGTGCACATTCTGATCTGCATCATAAGCTACTTTCAACTCTGAGAGCCATGTTGGTGTAGGGAATGATAAGGCTACCAACTCTCCCAGCTCATCAACCTGATCTCTAAGAGACAAGGCATCAACCACCTTGTTCTCCACACCTTGCTTATACTCATAACCAAGGAGCTTAGAAAGCCATCTTTGCTGAGCAATAGTGCCAATCTTCTGCTCAAGTAAATATTTAAGGCTATGGTGATCAGTTTTGATCACAAAAGCACTTCCTAAAAGATATGGCCTCCACTTCTTAACAGTTAGCACTAAGGCTAGAAAACTCTTTTTCATAAGTGGAAAGAGTTAAATTTTTTCCTTTCAAAGCTTGACTGAAAAAGGCTAAGGGCCTTTGGTCTTGCATCAAAACTGCTCCTATACCAGTTGCACAAGCATCACATTCAATGACAAATGCTTTGGTGAAGTCAGGCAAAGCAAGAATAGGAGGGCTAGTGACAGCAATTTTCAACTCATTAAAAGACTTAGTAGCCGAACTGTCCAAACAAAAGCATCCTTTCTTAGCAAAGAAGTCAAAGGGGCAGCAATTTGACCATAGCCCCTAATAAATTTCCTATAGTAACCTGTTAAACCTAAAAAACCCCTTAATGACTTTAGGTTTTTAGGTATTGGCCAAGTAACCATAGACTCCAACTTTTTTGGATCTGCCCTCACTCATTCCTTTGAAATCAAATGGCCCAAATATTCAATTTCTTGACATGCAAATTTACACTTCGACTGTTTAGCATAAAGCTGATGGTGTTTTAAAGTTTGCAAAACAGTAGAGAGATGATCCAAATGAGATGACATGTCCTTGCTATAAACTAGTATGTCATTAAAGAAAACAATGACAAACTGCCTAAGGAATGGCCTGAAAACTTCATTCATGAGACCTTGAAATGTTGAAGGGGCATTAGTGAGACCAAAGGGCATTACAAGAAATTCATAATGCCCTTCATGAATTCTGAATGCAGTCTTATGAATATCCTCATCCCTCATACGTATCTGATGATAACCTGCCCTAAGATCTAATTTAGAAAAAATGGTAGAACCAGAATGTTCATCCAAGAGCTCATCCACAACAGGAATGGGGTATTTGTCCTTAATAGTGGCTTCATTGAAGGCCCTATAATCGATGCACATTCTCCATATGCCATCAGACTTCCTGACTAGCAAAATAGGAGAGGAGAAAGGTGACTGACTTGGCCTAATAACCCCAGAATTCAAGAGCTCCTTTACAATTTTTTTAATTTATGTTTTCTGATAAAATGGATATCTGTAAGGCCTAACACTGATAGCAGAAGTTTCCTTTTTCAAAATAATCTTATGGTCATGAGACCTATTGGGTGGCAATCCAGTAGGTTCATTAAAAACTTCCTTATACTACTGCAAAAGGTGCTGCACTTGTTCATCCTGCAATGATGAAAGTTCAATGGAGCTGCAAGCAACTATCTGTCGAAAAATTCCCTTACTTCCACAACCAAAAGTCTCAAACGACTCATCATCATCAATAAGATTTGACTGAGATACTGTCAAACCTTTTAATTAAAGCTTCTGGCCATCACACTGAAACTGCATACTCATATTGACAAAGTCCCAGAGAATAGGACTCAATGTAGATAACCATTGAATGCCAAGGACTGCATCGCATCCTCCCAAAGGAAGTGTAAAAAAATCAATTGTGAAAGGTATACCCTGAATCAACAAAGGCACAGCCACACATTTCCTAATACTATCAACAAGCTGACCATTAGCCACTTTAACACTAATAGCCTGGCCAAGTTGCACATGTAATTTACATCGAGCAGCAACCACAGTGTCCACAAAATTATGTGTACTGCCAGTGTTAATTAAAACTACCAACTTCTTCTTGCCAATAGAAGCAATAAGTCTCATGGTCTTAGGTCCACCTCCACCTACCATTGACTGTAATGAAATGGAAGCCATCTCAGTTTCAACTTCCACAGGTTCAACAACCACCTCACCAATCACATAAGTATTTTCTTCACCACTTGACTCACCAAATTCCATACCTTATAGTAAGAATAGCTTTGGCCTTGCACATTTATGACCTAGTTGCCATTTATCCCCACATAAATAACAAAGGCCCTTCTTACGCCTTTCCACCATTTGAGACTCAGAAACCTTATGATAAGGAAGCCTAGTTAAAGGTGAAACTCTCGGTGCTCCTAAAATTGAAGGAGTTTGTCCAGACTTTAACATACTCGGCTCTGGACTAAACTTACTTGAATCAGTAAGTGAATTTCTCCAAGGTTTCCTTATGCTCACCACATATTGTTCTTGAATTTTGGCTAAGCCAAAAGCATCATTCAAAGATGAAGGACTCAGCATCCTAACAGGTAATCTAATCTCATCACGTAGGCTGCTCAAAAAACAGCTCAATTTGTTTTTCTCAGACAAGCCTTTAATACGATTGGAAAGAATCTCAAATTCAGCTCTGTAATCATTAACTGTATACTAACCTGCTTGAGTCGAGTAAGTAACTCCATAGGATCCTCATATGGAGTATATCCAAAACGGATCTCAACCGCCTTGATGAAGTCCTCCTAAGGATGGAAGGTTCCTACCTCACTAGCATCCTGAAACCAGACCAAAGCTTCATCATCCATGTGGAAAGAGGCAACGAAAATACATTGGCCAGGAGGGACCTGGTGGTACAGAAAATAATGATTTGCACGATAACTCCATGGTGATGGATTACCACCGCAAAACCTAGGAAAATCTAGTTTAATTCCTCTTACAAAACCTCTGTCCACTAATTCTCTGTGGTGTAGTTCCCCTGTGTCATCCTCCACATCTTCATTTTCTGTGCAGCGTTTGTTGATCATGATTATCTCGACGTCTATTACCAGGATCCTCAAAATCTTGACAAGAAATCTTTGAGATTTGTTGTAAAACGTCCTGAAACTTTTTATCTTGTGTTTCCCTTTCTAATCTCTTGTTGCTTCAACAATAAACAAATCGCATCTTCGATTTGTTTTTGTTGTTGTTCATGTTGCTGCCGCAAGTGATTCATTGAATCAACTATTTGAGCATACGAACGCGTTCCTTCTGCCATAGCTGATACCAACTGTAATGGACCCAAACCGATTGCTTCGAGAGAGTCACTCTCCAAGAATATGAGAAGAAGAGAGGATAGCAGAAAAGAGAGGATGATATGAACCCGCGGGAATGAAATCCCTTGAACCCACAATCAATTTAAAAACTCCCCAAAAAAGCCAAAATCAAGTCAATGGATGGAGAACCTAGACCCGATGAGAACTCGTTTCAAGAACCTAGATTATATTAAAATCTAGATCCATTGAAGAACCCATCTCAAGAACCCAAATTACAAAGGAGGAACGCCACAAATGTTGTGATTTACCTTTGAAAAGTTAAAAAATTCAATTAAGAACAAAAGGAGTAAAACGCAACTCACAATGAATAAATTCATCAAATTTCATAAACTTTATCAAAATGAGGCTACATAGAGTATTTAAAGCAAAACCTAATCAAACCCTAGCCAAAATAAATCATCATCTTACAAAAATGTCCCTGGATGAACAGTGCTGCGGCTACAGTGCTGCTACAGTACTCGCTACAGTAAAACCCTAACCCTAGTTCAATAAATAATAACTTTCCCAACATGCCCTTGCATAGCCCCCCTTAAGTGCTTCCCATAATAAACTCAATTATTCTAAACTAATGGAATTAGTCCTTTAAATGAATTAAACAAGTTGAAAGTCTTCAAGTGCCCAAAGCCTTTAATTCATGTTGTTGCCCTTTCCATAGCTTATCAAATGAATCAAAACTAAATCTTCATCCTTTAAGCCCATCTTGAATGTTGGGCTCTTGCTAGACTCGTCCCAAGTAGATTGCCTCGCCTCATTAATCTTCTTGGCTCTTGATCTTGTGATTGACCCATCTGGAACTCGCAAAAAATCTTTAAGACTAGGCCCACTTTGGGTCCCATCATTCCCCCTCTCCTCAAAAGGATTCGACCTCGAATCTCCACTTGGATCAAAGGGAAAAAAGTTAGTAACATTGAAAATAGCTGAAACATGATACATACTTGCAAGATCTACTTGATATGCATTATCATTAGTTTCTTCAAGAATTTAGAATAGTCCATCCAAGATACTCCTGTCATCAACTGGCAAATCCTTTAAATCTAAAGGTGTAAATGGATTAAGTCTATAAACAATTTCAAAAGGAGAATAAGAAATTGTAGTATGCAAGGTTTTAGATGCACACTCTAATAAGGGCAAATGATACTCCCGCAAACGTCCATGTAACAATTCAATGAATGGCAAACAATACTTCCACAAACGTTCATGAAACATATCTAAAGTCTCCCTCATACGAAAATGTACACTCCAATTATATGAAAACTCAATGAAACGCAAATAATACTCCCGCAAACGTTCATGAAACAAGTCAATATATGGCAAATGATACTCCCACAAATGTTCATAAAACACACATAAAGCTTTCCTTACGCCAAAATGACCACTCCAATTATATGCAAACTCAATGAATGGAAAGAAATACTCCCACGAACGTTCATGCAACACTTTAATGAATGAATGATACTTCCACAAACGTTTATGCAACACGTCAATGAATGATGGCAAATGATACTCCCACAAACATTCATGGAACACATCAAAAGTCTTCTTTACACCAAAGTTACCCAACAAACCACCATGTCTATCACACACAAGCAACTTACGCATAAAACTAGTAGGCACACAAAATCTATTCTCTCTAAACAAGTATCAATCTAGTTTATGGAACTTACCAAATGATGCTTTCTCATATGTTCCATACACACTAGCAAAGTCATCATTATTAGCATGCAATTCCTCATCATATTCAAATCTCAAAAATTTTGCATATAAAATGAAGACAAGGACATACCTTCTTGGTAAAGCATCAACTACAAAATTTTTCATACCTTGTGTGTATTTGAATACATGAGGAAAAGTCTCAATACAGTTCTCCCACTTAGCATGCATTCTACTCAACAACTTACCTTGTCCCTTCAAGTGTGTCAAGGACTCATGTTCTTCAAACAAAGGTCGGGTAGGAATTGTCGCACCTGGCACAAAATCAAGGTAGTGCTCTATCTCCCTAATAGTTGGCAATCCACTAAACAAACAGCTAGGAAACACGACCTCATATCTCTGCAACAAAGAGACAACAATACTAGGCAAAGATACGTCAAGTTCGTTAGTATTAAGACTCACCTTAGCATAAAAACTCATTATTCTCTTCGTTTTTCCCTCACTTTCTTCACTCTCTCTTTTTTTTTCCACTGTCTTTTTCCCTTTCACACTCTTTTTTCTTTTCACTCTTTTTTTTCTGTCACTCTCATTTTCTTCATCTTTTTTTGTACTCTCAACCTCACAATTATTTTTCAACTCATTCTGTCTTTTTCTTGAGGTCTCAGTCTCACCCTCTTCTTTTTTCTCAATCTCACATTCACTCTTGCTTTTCAGCTCAATCTCACTTTCACTCTTGCTTTTTAGCTCAATCTCTTTTTCACTTTTTCTTTTTTGATCACTCTCACTTTCACTCTTTCTTTTTTGGTCACTCTCATTTTCACTCTTTCTTTTTTGATCACTCTCATTTTCATTCCTTCTTTTTTTAGCAACCTCACTTTTCAGTTTCAATTGGCCCCCATGGAATTGTGTTGGAGTTAAAGGAGCAAGTTTGATTGTTTTTCTATCTTTTTCAAAACTGTACATGTTCCTTAACCCATCACGGATCACCTTCCTATGATACTGCCACTGTTTCCCCAACAAAATATGGCCAACATGCATAGGCACTACATCACAAAGGACCATATCCTGGTATTTCCCAATTGAAAAAGAAACTAGCACTTGCTTATTTACCCTAACCTCCCCACAGTCACTCAACCACTGCAACTTGTATGGTCTAGGGTGTTTCAAGGTAGGTAAATTCAGATTTTCCACTAAAGTAGTGCTAGCCAGATTAATACAACTCCTCAAATCAATGATCATACTGCATACCTTGTTGTTGATGTGGCAGTATGAAAATTGTTCTCGCTCAGCTGCTCAATATCATGCATCTTAATTTGTGTATTGAGTGCATGCCTGGTAACGATAGAATCACCATACTCTTCATTCTCATACCCATTTTCAACACTAGAATTAGGATGCCTCCTATCTCTCCTGCCCTGTAGATTTCTAATTACCTCATCTTGATGATCAATCATATCTCTCACTTCACCCAACACCAAGTTCAACTGCTCAAACTATTGTTGCATGGCTTGCAACACAAATGATGAGTTATCTGCCATTCCCTTTGGTGATGAGTCGCTCCTATGAGACATCATAATGTGCTGCACAAAAAGTATGTTAGTGGAAAACCTCACACACTCCCTTACGTGTTTACACTCGAATAATGGCACTCCACTCGTGTTTCACTCTTAATTGGCTTTCTCCCGATAATAGTCTCACACTCTCTTGCCTTTTACCTTAATAATTTTACCACTAAAGTTCTTTAAGAACTAGTTGAACTAAATCAAGACAATCAACCTTGCATTATTTCAACTTGTAATATAGATCCAAGACACGAGACTAAATGAATTTATACGAGGGAAAGAGTAATTATAAAAGAGGATACCAACCAGAAAGATATATTCAGCCCTTTTGATGATAAAGCTTAATCAACAAGTGTTTTCCTTTCTATTTGTTGTAACTATGTAGCAACCTTTGAATATGCGACCTCTTCAAATCTTCTTCTTCTTCCTTTTTTTTTCGATTTTTTTTTTCTTTTCCTTTCTTTTCTTTTCTTTTTTTTTTCTTTTCTTTTCCTTTCCTTTCCTTTATTTTCTTTTCTTTTCTTTTCCTTTCCTTTCTTTTCTTTTCTCTTCTTCTCTCTAATTAAATCATAAACAGCAATACTCAATTGTAAGTAATTGAATTTAAGCACATAAGAATTGACAATAAAATAGAAGAGAATCAATGGAACGGCACTCCAAGCAATTGACAAACTTTGAGATGCAGGAAACCCTAGAATTTTGAAACCCTAGGTGATGCAAATTTCAGCCAAACCCAAAACTCGAAGAATTTCGGCAGCCTACTTTTGTTTCTTTGTTTTTTTTTTTTTTCTTGCAACCCTAGAACAATGAAGCCCTAGAATTAAATTTAAAAATACAAGAATTAAAAGATAGAATCAGACCTAATTGGAAAAGGTCCAATTACAACTAACAACTACACCTTCCTTTTCTGTCTTCAACACATAGAAGCACCCTCATCCACGAACACCTTGCCCATTGCCACAAACGCAACGCAGGCTGCAACCCTTCCACTTCAGCACCTTGCCCATAAGAAACCCTAGCCAAAATAAAACCCCTTTTACCCAAAATGACCCTTGATGAACAGTGCCGGCTACAGTACCCGCGGCTACAATAACACTACAGTAAATTCATGAAACCCTAGTTCCTAAAAAGTAACTTTCCAAATAAGCCCTTGGACAAAATACAAGGCCTTACAAAAAAAAAGACCCGATGAGAACTCGTTTCAAGAACCTAGATTATATTAAAATCTAGACCCGTTGAACCCGTCTCAAGAACCCAGATTACAAGGGGGAACTCCACAAAGGCTGTGATTTACCTTTGATAAGTTCAAAAGTTCAATCAAGAACAAGAGGAGATAAACTCAACTCACAATGAATAAATTCATCAAATTTCACAAACTCCTTAACATGAGGCAACAAAGAGTATTTGAACCAAAACCTAATTAAAACCCTAGCTAAAATAAAGCCCCTTTTTACCGAAAATGCCCTTGGATGAACAGTGATGCGGCTACAGTAACGCTACAGTAACCTCTTGAAACCCTAATTTCTAAAAAGTAACTTTCCAAATAAGCCATTGGCCAAAATACAAGGTCTTCCCAAAATCCCTAATTCAAAAGAAATAAGACATATGTGGGCTAAGCATCCTCAAACCCAATTATTCTAGACTAATTCCTATAACTAATAAAATAAGTCCAAGGCCTTCAATCACATAATCATAATAATAGGTCCTAATTTATGTTAAGCTCTTCCATTGCTTGTATCACATGGATGATCACTGGATCTCCTTCTCTAAAGCCCATCTTGAATATTCGGCTCTTGCTAGACTCGTCCCGAGTGGGTTGCACCAATCCTTGCATTGCTTCCATGATCTTCTTAGCTCTTGATCTTGTAATTGGCCCATCTGGAACTTGCAAATGATCTTTAAGAGTAGGTCCACCTTGGTTCCCATCACCTACACTCGTTGAAAGTTCTTAGGTTGTTCCAACGTCTTGCCCACTTGAAAGTTCTTTGAATTTGAATGGGTTTAAATTACTCTTTTATAGACTCTAAAATTAAACATAAAAATCTGCTTAGGAGTATCCCAAAGTAAATAGAAACTCAATTCAAGAATACACATTAATTCCAATTATTTCTATTAACATTTTAGCATTTTAGTCCTGTAATAGGGTATTTAGAGTGCACTTTCGTACACTCATCACACCCCCAACTTGCTTATTGCATGTCCCTAGCAATTTCTATATGCGAAAGAGATGAAAGAGATGAGAATCACTAAAATAGGCCACTAATTCACATTTTCCAAATTCACATATCAAAAACTAACTAAGGAATCCAATAACCCATCAAGATAAATCCACTTATAGCAATTCACAGAGTGTGTGTGTGTTTTCCAAGCTATAACCATCTTACCACTAATCTTGACACATGCAACTTCAAGAATGTCTCAAGCAAAAGGTTCAACTCCATAACTCACGGGTATAATAGTGTTTCGTGTAAGGGCTCTCTCTATGGAGTTGAAAAATGGTGTACACACAATCATATAGAGATTTAGGTAATTATGAACAAGCAACAAGCAAGTATTGATCTTATGATAGGAACACTAAAAAATGAGAATTCAACCATTCTTTCCAAAAATTTACTTAGGATCAGAACGGTCAACACAAAAGGTTGTAACGTGGCTTAGGTTCGGGGCTATATGAAAAAAAATGAAAAATGATTCAAAAAGTTCCACATACATACAAAGGGAATCTTATTAAAGATCTCAGTAGACCACACTTCTCACTTGATGTACTCTTCAACCTTTCAAATCATCAAATAATGCATCCTTTTCTTTTCTTTTTCTTTTCCCTTTTCCTTTTTTTTCTTCTTTTTTTTCATCATTTTATTTTTATAATTTGGTGATCAATTACATGTCACCCTGGTATTTTGCTATTTCTACTTAGTCTTGGTATTTTTGCCTTTGAAGCTCACTCACTTGAACACCTTGTAACTCGTGTTCTTCCCTTTTTCTCTCTTTTTTTTTATTCATTTCAGAAAGAAAAATTCCACATCTAGTACACACTTGGAAGAAACAAGGATAGGAAACATTAGTATATAAGCTAGACTCCAATGTGGAGAGGCACGCATGTGGGCATACGAAAAGAATGATGCAAACCAAGGAGCTGGACATGCTAATCATACAAGTGGGAATGGAGCTGAATTTGCACAAGACCCTTCGTCACTTCCAAGTGGCCCAATTACAAGACTTAGAGCCAAACGTTTCAATGAAGCACTAAATGGGCTAATCCAAAAGAATTGGGTTGATTCTAAAAAGACCAAGATGGGCTCAAATAATAATCAAGACTTAGTCCATGTCATCAAAGCAATTGAAGAGGCTAATTAGCAAGTAAAAATATGATGAATGGTCTGACCATTAAAGGACGTGAATTTGTTAAGTTTCAAGAATATTAAATAGGAGAATGAACTTGGTCTTGCCTGGGTATGTTAAATATATTGAATTTAGTCATTTAGTCATTTTTGGCTGCCTCTAGAAGTCCAAGAGGCCTAAAAATCGTGGGACTTGTTATATTAATATTTGTGTTAGTTATGACTTTTCCTATTCTTGGAGGGTTGTTCCAAGTATATAGAGGGGTTATTTCGAGTTTTAATATTAGATTTGGATTTTTAGAAGCTTATTGTCTTTGTGAGGTCTTGTGTTCCAATTGGTTCTTCAAAGAACTCTTTGAACTTATCAAGTTAATCTTGTGGCGTTCAAGCTCCAAACTTATCACCTTGATTCTGATTTCTTGGTGTGGCGTTTCAATCCTTCGTAGTCTTGGTTTTTCATCTAGTTGGGTGACTGGTCAAGGCTCAACAAATCTTGTCTATACGATCTTGGGGTTCCAAGCCATCATCGTTATCGGGTTTCATCAAAATTGTTGGTGGAGTTCGTATCAAAGAAAATGTTACATGTGTTTATTGGCTCAAAGTTGGCTACTAGGGGTCTATAATGGAAAGGTTCAAACGTTGATCCTAAGTTGACATTCGTCATATCCCAAGTATTATCCACCATCTTACAATAATCCATGTAATGATATTCTCAAAAGAAGTGTCCAATTCAACATATCAATGAATGCTTATCACAATTTGTTGCATTTGTAGGCTCTCAATCCTCTCCAAAACTCACATTAATACTTAAGCAAAAGAGTTCTCTACCTACATGTGTCAAACCACCAGCTTACCACAAAACTTGGATGAGTGCATTAAAGATTCTGTGAATGCCTCAGCAAAAAATGATTATGGTGGGTTTGATGAATTCACGAAGATGGCTATGAATGAGAATGAGAGTACACATGTGAAAAGGATGACGTGTGATGCAAAATTAAAAAAAAAATTGACACATAAAAATATGCCACAGAACTGAGGCAGGTTTGAGCGTGGGTATAGAAATAGAGAAGTTAGGATGGGTAGGCCTAGGAGGGATAATGATTTAGGAAACATAAAGATTAAAATCCCATCTTTTCAAGGTAAAAAGGATCCTGAAGCTTGTTTGGAATGGAAAACTAAAATGGAGATGGTGTTTGATTGTCACAACTACTTAGAGATAAAGAAGGTTAAGTTGGCTAAAATTGAATTTACCGATTATGCCATTGTGTGGTGGGATCAATTACTGATTAATAGGAGGAGGAATAGAGAGCCACCGGTCGACACTTGGGAGGAAATGAAAATGCTTATGAGGAAGCGTTTTGTACCCAGCCACTATTATAGGGGATTGTATCAAAAATTGTAGAGGTTAATTCAAGGTTCTAAGAGTGTGGATGAGTATTACAAGGAGATGGAGGTAGTTATGATCTGGGCTAATGTTGAAAAGGACCGGGAAGCCACCATGGCTAGGTTTTTGCACGGTTTAAATAGTGAGATTGCAGATATAGTCGAGATGCAGCACTTTGTTGAGTTGATGGATATGGTGCATCAAGCCATAAAGGTGGAGGAACAATTCAAACGAAAGGGATTGGCTAGGAGGGGACAACCTATGGCTACTACCAGCTCGTGGAAGACAGCTCCATAAAGGGACGAGCAACAACAAAATAAGCCAAAATTTGAATTCGCTAAGAATACCAACCCAAAGACCGCCACTACTTTAGGTAACACCGAGACTTCAAGTTCTAAAACACGTGATATTAAGTGTTTTAAATGTCAGGGGTGGGAACACATACCCAGCCAGTGTGTAAACAAAAGGGTGATGGTGATAAACGCCCAAAGAGAGCTTGAATCGAAAAATGAGGAAGAAGTAGACAATGATGACATACCATCTTTGGAGGATGCCGACGATGAGCAAAATGATGTGGTTGGAGATTTATTGGTAGCAAGGCGAGTTCTTAATTTGCAGGTTAAGGAGGAAGAAAGTAACCAAAGGGAGAACTTGTTTCATACTCAGTGCTTTGTAAATAACAAAGTTTGCAGTGTCATTATCGATGGAGGGAGATGCACAAACGTAGCCAGCACTTATTTGGTGGAGAAATTGGCTTTAACTACCTTGAAACATCCTCAACCTTACTGGCTTCAGTGGCTGAACGAATTTGGCGAAATCAAGGTGACAAGACAAGTGCTGGTGGCATTATCCATTGGCAAATATGAGGATGAGGTGCTTTGTGATGTGGTTCCTATGCACGCATGCCATTTACTGTTGGGAAGACCATGGCAGTAGGATCTGAGGGTTACTCTTGATGGATTCACAAATAAGTATTCCTTCACTCTTAATAGGCAACCTATTACTCTTGTGCCATTAAGTCCAAAACATGTCAGGGAGGACCAATTAAAGTTACAAAGATCAAATGAAAAAAAAAAAAAACAAAAGGAAGGCCGAAACTGAAAAAAAAAAGAGTTTAAAAAAAAGGAGAGAAAAATATTGATCAGAGTGAAAAAAGAAAGAGAGAGGATTTCGACCATAGTGAGAGCAAGAGAGGAAAAATTCAATTACATTGCAAAAAAAAGTAAGATCAAGAGAGCATTATTTTCACACCAGCCCCTTATTGTACACATGTACAAGGAGGCTCTTTTATGTACTAGTGATCTCGTTGGTGCTTTGCCGAGCGATATTGTTTCTCTTTTGCAGGAGCTTGAAGATGTCCTGCCCAGAGAGGTACCTTATGGTTTACCTCCAATCTGAGGGATTGAACATCAAATTGATTTCATACCTGGTGCATCAATTCCAAACCGACCTACTTATAGGAGTAATCCCGAGGAGACCAAGGAACTTCAGAGGCAAGTAAGTGAATTATTGGAGAAGGGGTGTGTGCGTGAAAGTATGAGTCCTTGTGCGGTTCCGGTGCTATTAGTTCCTAAGAAGGATGGAACATGGAGGATGTGTGTTGACTGCTGAGCCATCAACAACATAACGGTAAAGTATCGTCATCACATTCCTAAATTAGATGATATGCTGGATGAATTTCATGGTTCTTGTGTCTTTACAAAAATTGATCTTAAGGGTGGATATCATCAGATTAGGATGAAAGAAGGTGGTGAATGGAAAACTGCTTTTAAGACTAAATATGTTTTGTATGAGTGGTTAGTGATGCCTTTCGGTTTAACTAATGCTCCGAGCACATTTATGCGTTTGATGAACCATGTTTTGCGAGCATTTATTGGCAGATTTGTAGTTGTGTATTTTGATGATATCCTAATCTATAGCAAAAACTTGGAAGAACATGTAATGCATTTGAAATATGTTTTGGAAATTCTAAGGAAAGAAAGGTTGTTTGCTAACCTCAAGAAGTGCACCTTTTGCACAGATAAGCTTGTGTTTCTTGGTTTTGTTGTTAGTAAGAGAGGAATTGAGGTGGACGAGGAAAAGGTAAAGGCAATCCAAGAGTGGCCAACGCCTACAACAATCAGCCAACTGAGGAGTTTCCATAGCTTAGCTAGCTTCTATAGATGGTTTGTGCGTGATTTTAGTAGCTTAGCCGCCCCTCTTACTGAAGTTATCAAGAAAAATGTGTTGTTTAAGTAGGGAAAGAACAAGAAAAGGCATTTAGTCTGATCAAAGAAAAGTTAACTAATGCACCTTTGCTTGTTTTACCTAACTTTGCTAAAACTTTTGAAATTGAGTGTGATGCCTCAGGAATAGGTATTGGAGCTTTTTTGATGCAAGAAGGCCGTCCAATTGCTTATTTCAGTGAAAAGTTGAGTAGGGCAGCCCTAAATTATCCTACTTATGATAAGGAGATGTATGCCTTAGTGAGGGCTTTGGAAAATTGGCAACACTATCTATGGCCAAAGGAGTTTGTGATTCACACAGATCACGATTCTTTGAAGCATTTGAAAGGACAGCAAAGGTTGAACAAACGCCATGCCAAGTGGGTAGAATTCATTGAAACATTTCCTTATGTGATCAGATATAAGCAAGGTAAGGAAAATGTGGTGGCTGATGCATTGTCCCGAAGGTATGTCTTACTTTCCATTTTAGTTACAAAAATGCTTGGCTTTGAATACATTAAGAAATTGTATGCTCAAGATTCTGATTTTGGTGATGTGTTCAATGCATGTGAAAAAGTGGCATTTGGTAAGTTTTATAGGCATGATGGATTTTTGTTTCGGGAAAATAAACTGTGTGCCAATGTGTTCTTGGCGTGAATTGCTTGTGAGAGAAGCTCATGGTGGTGGTTTGATGGGTCATTTTGGTGTAGCTAAGACTTTAGGAATTTTGCATGAACATTTTTTTTGGCCTCATATGAAACGTGATGTGGAAAGAATCTGTGAGAAGTGTATCACGTGTAAACAGGCTAAGTCTAAGTTGAAACCCCATGGTTTGTATACCCATTTGCCAATACCTAGTGAACCTTGGACTGATATTTCTATGGATTTTGTTTTGGGTTTACCTAGGACTAAGAGGGGGAGAGATTCAGTTTTTGTGGTGGTAGATAGATTTTCCAAGATGGCACACTTCATTGCATGTCATAAAACTGATGATGCATCATATATAGCTGATTTGTTCTTCAAATAAATTGTTAGGTTACATGGTATGCCTAGGACCATTGTATCTGATAGGGATGCAAAGTTTTTGAGTTACTTTTGGAAGACTTTGTGGGGAAAGTTGGGAACTAAGTTGTTGTTTTCTACTACTTGTCATCCACAAACGGATGGTCAAATTGAAGTAGTAAATAGAACTTTGTCTTCTTTGTTGCATGCTATCATTAAAAAGAACTTGGAAACATGGGAAGATTGTTTGCCACATGTTGAATTTGCTTACAATAGAAGTATACATTCTGCAACTACGTTTTCACCATTTGAAATTGTTTATGGCTTTAACCCATTGTCACCTTTGGATTTAACTTCTTTACCTTTGAGTGAATGTGTGAACTTAGATGGCAAAAAGAAGGCAGAATTTGTAAAGATGATTCATGAGAAGGCACGGCTGAACATTGAAAGGAGGACTAAACAATATGTCCATCAAGCCAACAAGGGACAGAAGAAGGTAGTGTTTCAACCAGGAGATTGGGTTTGGTTGCACTTAAGGAAGGACCGTTTTCCAGAGAAATGACGTTCAAAACTCCTATCTCGGGGTGACGGACCATTTCAAGTAGTGGAACGCATCAATGATAATGCCTACAAGCTTGACTTACCAGGTGAGTATGGTGTCAGTGCAAGCTTTAATGTTGCTGATTTGTCTCCTTTTGATGCAGGTGATGATTTGAGGACAAATCCTTCTCAAGAGGGGCAGAATGATACAAACCAAGGAGTTGGACATGCTGATCATACAAGTGGGAATGGAGTTGAATTTGCACAAGACCCTTTGTCACTTCCTACTGGCCCAATTACAAGACTTAGAGCCAAACGTTTCAAGGAAGCACTAAATGGGCTAATCCAAGAGAATTAGGCTGATTCTAAAAAGACTAAGATGGGCTCAAATAATAATCAAGACTTAGTCCATGTCATCAAAGCAATTGAAAAGGTTAAGTAGCAAGTACAAATATGATGTATGGTCTGACCATTAAAGGACGTGAATTTGTTGAGTTTCAAGAATATTAAATAGGAGAATGAACTTGATCTTGCCTAGGTATGTTAAATACATTGAATTTAGTCATTTAGTCATTTTTTACTGCCTCTAGAAGTCCAAGAGGCCTAAAATTCGTGGGACTTGTTGTGTTAATATTTGTGTTGCTTTTAAAGTTGTAGTTATGACTTTTCCTATTCTTGGAGGGTTGTTCCAAGTATATAGAGGGGTTATTTCGAGTTTTAATATAAAATTTGAATTTTCAGAAGCTTATTGTCTTTGTGAGGTCTTGTGTTCCTCTTGGTTCTTCAAAGAACTCTTTGAACTTATCAAGTTAATCTTGTGGCATTCAAGCTCCAAACTTATCACCTTGATTCTGATTTCTTGGTGTGGCGTTTAAATCCTTCGTAGTCTTGGTTTTTTATCTAGTTGGGTGGCTGGTCAAGGCTCAACAAATCTTGTCTATACGATCTTGGGGTTCCAAGCCATCATCGTTATCGGGTTTCATCACAATTGTTGGTGGAGTTCGTATGAAAGAAAATGTTACATGTGTTTATTGGCTCAAAGTTGGCTATTAGGGGTCTATAATGGAAAGTGTTAGCTTGAAAGGCCCAAACGTTGATCCTAAGTTGACATTCGTCATATCCCAAGTATATCCACCATCTTACCACAAACCATGTAATGATATTCTCAAAAGAAGTGTCCAATGCAACATATCAATGAACGCTTATCACAATTTATTGCATTTGTAGGCTCTCAATCCTCTCCAAAACTCACATTAATATACTTAAGCAAAAGAGTTCTCTAGCTACATGTGTCAAACCACCATCTTACCACAAAACTTGGATGAGTGCATTAAAGATTCTGTGAATGCCTCAGCAAAAAATGATTATGGCGGGTTTGATTAATTCACAAAGATGGCTATGAATGAGAATGAGTACACATGTGAAAATGATGACGTGTGATGCAAAACTAAAAAAAAAAATTGACACATGAAAATATGCCACAGAGTTTCAACAAGCATTTTCAATATTGAATTTGCACCACTACCCCCAACTTAAATGAATCATTGTCCTCAATGTTTAAGAATCAAATTTGAATGGGGAAAAACTAATAAGGGTAGAATACACCTGATGAGTGACGTGGGTAGCTCGCTAAGCACCAAAGATGGTAACCTGAAATGACAAAATGAAACTAATTTGCAAACAAAAAACAAGAAAACAAAAGCAAAGAAAAAGGAAGAGAAAGAAAATAAGAGAAAATAAAAATAAAACAAAACAAATAAAGAAAAACATACCTGCGTGGTGTGGTAAAGGTTGATAGACTGGATCCACAAGTGGAATGTCTTCCACTTCCGGATCTTGTCTATCAATTAATAGTTTAAGGCGTTGACCATTTACTTTAAAGATCCGACCATCCTTAGGATCCTCTATTTCTATCGCCCGATTTGCAAAAACATTCTTCACAACAAAAGGGCTAGTCCACCTAGACCTAAGTTTTCTTGGGTGCTTATGGAGTCTAGAATCATATAAGAACACTCGATCATTAGGCTTAAACATTTTTCTCAAAATATTTTTATCATGAAACGCTTTCCTTTTAGCCTTATAGATTCTAGAGTTCTCATAAGCATCATTTCTCAACTGCTCTAACTCGGTCAACTGAAATTTTCTAGGCTTACCTACTTCTCCCATGTCAAAATTGAAATGCTTGATGGCCCAATAAGCTCAATGCTCGAGCTCCACATGTAAGTGGCAAGGTTTTCCAAAAACAAGCCTATAAGGTGACATGCCTAAGAGAGTTTTGAAAGCTGTACGGTAGGCCCAAAGCGCATCAATTAGTCTCAAAGACCAATCTTTGAGATCCAAGTTGACCATTTTTTCTAAAATTTGCTTAATTTCCCTGTTTGCAAGTTCTACCTGTCCACTTGTCTGGAGATGGTAGGCAGTAGAGATCTTATGTACCACCCCATAGTTTTTCATCAAAGCCTCAAAAGAACGGTTGCAAAAATGTGTACCCCGATCACTAATGATAGCACGTGGTGTACCAAATCGAGATAACACATTCTCTTTGAGAAATTTAATTACTGTCCTATTATCATTACTCTTGCAAGCAGCTGCCTCTACCCATTTTGACACATAATCTACTACCACAATAATATACTGGTATCCAAAAGAAGGAGGAAATGGTCCCATAAAATTAATGCCCCAACAATCAAAAATTTCAATCACCAAAATTGGGTTTAAGGGCATCATATTACGACGGGACATAACTCCTAACTTTTTGACAGTTTTCACATGAGTGACAATAGATGTTTGCATCCTTAAACAAGGTAGGCCAATAAAATCCACATTGCAGAATTTTTGCAGCAATTTTCTTCATTGAAAAGTGGCCCCCACAAGCTTGGGAGTGACAAAATTCCAAGATGCTAGCAATCTCTTCATCGAGGATGCAATGCCTTAAAATTTGGTCAGGGCAGTATTTGAAAAGGAAAGGGTCATCCCAATAGAAATTATGTACCTCAGTCATGAACTTCCTCTTGTCTTGAGCGTTCCAATCCACCGGTATCTCACCTGCAGCCAAATAATTCAAAATGTGAGCAAACCATGGTAGAGAAGTAATAGAAAGTAAATGCTCATCGGGAAAATCATCCCTAATTGGCAGGTGGTCAGATGTGTCCTCAAATGTGAGCCTCGAGAGATGGTTAGCCACTACGTTCTCCACTCCTTTCTTGTCTTTGATGGTGATGTCAAATTCCTGCAAAAGTAAAATCCACTGTATCAGTCGCGCCTTAGCATATTTCTTTGTAAGAAGGTACTTAAGGGCTGCATGATCGATGAAAATAATAATAGGAGAACCAATCAAGTAAGCACGAAACTTATCCAAAGCAAACACTACAGCTAGCAACTCTTTTTCAGTGGTGGAATAATTCATCTGAGCACTATTTAGAGTTCTACTAGCATAATAAATAACAAAAGGCTTCCCCTCCCTTCATTGTCCAAGAACAACACCTATAACAAAGTCACTAGCATCACACATGATCTCAAAAGGTAAAGTCTAATCAAGTGGCTGCATTATGGGTGCTGAGGTAAGCTTGTCAATCAGCGTTTTAAATGCCTCTTGACAAGCTTGTGTCCACTCAAATGGGACATCTTTAGCTAGGAGGTCACATAGTGGTCTAGATATGGTGGAAAAATTCTGTATGAACCTCCTATAAAAGCCCGTATGTCCAAGAAAGAATCTCACATCCTTCCTAGGTATAGGCAACTTAGAGATTAATTCAATCTTAGATTGATCAACCTCTATCCCCCTAGAAGAAATAATATGCCCTAAGACAATACCTGAAAGTACCATAAAGTGGCATTTCTCCCAATTCAAAACTAATTCCTTTTCCTCACAACGAGTCAATACTCTCTCTAAATTCAATAAGCATGCATCAAAAGAAGATCCAAAAACAATCAAGTCATCTATAAAAACTTCCATGCAATTTTCAACCATGTCACTAAAAATGCTCATCATGCAACGTTGAAAAGTAGCAGGTGCATTATACAATCCAAATGACATTCTACGAAAAGCATAAGTACCAAATGGACAAGTGAAAGTGGTTTTATCCTGGTCTTCTAATGCAATTTCAATTTGATAATAACCAGAATAACCATCCAAGAAACAAATGAAAGGATGACCAGCAATACGCTCAAGAATTTGATCAATAAAAGGGAGAGGAAAATGGTCTTTCCGGGTGGCAGCATTTAATTTTCTATAATCAATGCACATCCGCCACCCAGTCACAAGTTTTGTAGGGACTAACTCTCCCAAGTCATTCTTCACCACAGTAACACCTGACTTTTTAGGAACAACCTGTGTAGGACTTACCCATTTACTATTAGCAATAGGATATATCATTCCTGCATCTAATAATTTCAACACTTCATTTTTCACCACTTTTTTTGATGGGAACCAAAGTGGGTCAAGTCTTAAAGATCTTTTGCAAGTTTCAGATGGGTCAATCACAAGATCAAGAGCCAAGAAGATCAATGAGGCGATGGAATCCACTTGGGACAAGCCTACCAAGAGCCCAACTTGTTTAATTCATTTAACGGACTTATTTTATTAGTTTAGAATAATTAGATTTATTATGAGAAGGATTTAAGGGGGGCACCTATTGAAGAGCAAGTTGGGAAAAGTAATATTTCTTATGAACTAGGGTTTTTGGGAAGGCCTTGTATTTTGGCCTAGGGCTTATTTGAAAAGTTACTTTTTAGGAACTAGGGTTTCAAGAGTTTATTGTAGCCGAGTTACTGTAGCACCGTACTGTAGTCACGGCACTGTTCAATCAGGGGTATTTTTGGAAGATGGGGCATTATTTTGGCTAGGGTTTTAATTAGGTTTTAATTTAAGTACTCTTTGTAGCCTCATTTTAAGAAGTTTTATGTAATTTGATGAATTTATTCCTTGTGAGTTGAGTTTTACTCCTCTAGTTCTTAATTGAATTTTTGAACTTATCAAAGGGAAATCACAACCTTTGTGGCGTTCCTCTTTTGTAATCTGGGTTCTTGAGACGGGTTCTTCAACGAGTCTTGATTTTAATATAATCTAGGTTCTTGAAACGGGTTCTCATCGGGTCTAAATTCTCCATCCATTGACTTGATTTTGGCTTTTTTGGGAAGTTTTCAAATTGATTGTGATTTACCTTCACAAAAACCCTAGTTCATAAGAAATAATAATTTTCCCAACTTGCCCTTGAATAGGTGCCCCTAAGTTCTTCTCAAAATAAATCTAATTATTCTAAACTAATAAAATAAGTCTTTTAAATGAATTGAACAACTTGGGATCTTGCTAAACTCATCCCAAGTGGATTGTATCGCCTCATTGATCTTCTTGGCTCTTGATCTTGTGATTGACCGATCTGAAACTTGCAAAAGATCTTTAAGACTAGGCCCACTTTGGTTCCCATCACCTGACGTGGCGTAACGTGACATGAACATAAAACGACAGACATGACATACTTTGAAACATAAATGTAACAGACAACATTACATAACATGGCATACATGTAACATACAATATTCTGTAACATGACATAACATGTAACAGACAACATTTCAGAACATGACATAACATGTGACAGTGAATATTACGTGACATGAAATACATGTAACAAATGGCATACTTAACTCAACATGACATAGTTGCAATGTATAGCAATACGTGACAGAATATCTTGTGTAACATATGAATAATTTGTGACAGAATAAATTATGTGTAAGTTATCACTCATGCACATTAAACTGATAGTAAGTTAAAAGTTAACTTATCTCGGTCTTCACGCTTCTAGACAAAACTCAAGTGTGATCACGAGAAACTGAAAGTAGTGATTTCTAAAAAATAGAACTTAATCACTAACAATTAGGAATATGGAAAAATATTAACTTCGAGTAAAATGACCATTTTACCCTTAAATGTGGGAAAATGACCATTTTACCCTATCTTAAGGATTTTGCATCCTAACTCAAACAATCACCAAAATTTACATACCTTATGTAAATTTTGCCCTAAGCTCAAATATCAATTCATAAAAATTTAAAACTAAACACAACCATTAAAACTCTATAGGGCCGAAACTTACAAAGGCTATTTCCTTTGATTTTTGTTGTAATTCTTTCAAATTTCAAAACTCATGATTAAACCAAAATTTTTCTTCTACTATACTCAACATATTCATAAGAATAATCATGGTTTTAATCATGAACAAAAGTCATCAAAATACTAAAACCATACTTGAACTTTTTTGGTTTTTCTTCTAAGTTCAAAAACAGATTTTTGTTTCTAACTTCTTTTGCTCAACCTCTTGATCTATGACTTATAAAGAAGTGATCTTCAAACAAAAACATCACATGGTTTAAAAAGGTGTCATAAAACAGACGCAAGCTTCAAACTCAAGATCACATGGTTAAACATTAATCAAAACATAAATTTAGCCAAGAACATCATCACTTTGGCCTAACCGAATATCTCCTTGCATAAAATTTCATATCTTCGAAACTAACATCTAATATTTTCGAAATAACATTATAAAATGTATATAAGAGGCTTAGGATCTTCCAATAAAAATATCAAAGCCATTAGAATAAGATTAAGCCATAACAGATTTATGCTTTCTCAAAACAGATCTGTTTTTCCTCTTCTAGTTTCTAAGTTTCAAGCTCTAAGAAAATATTTCACCAAAACTTTTAATCATGTAACAAATCTCAACCAATAATCATATACACATGTTAAAAGTACTCCACAAAAACTTCGGACCATGATCTACTCATTAGCTTGGTCAAAAACTCCAAAATATAACACACTCTCTAGTTTATCGCCTAGCATGACCTTTCTTGGGTCTAAACAAATGATCTTGAAATGGAACAAATAATGTATCCACGTAAACTAGACTCCAAAAGAAACAACTTTCATGAAGGGAACTTTGCGAGAAAATACTTACAAAAGCTTTGAAACAGGCGTGCAAAAGAGATAAGAAAAACTATCCGAGAGTGCCTTTTGTGTTGAAGGAAAAGTGTAAAGGAGGGTTTCTTTTCGTGGGAAGTGGACTAGAGTGCCTCTTACACAAGTTATGGAAAGTGATAGGACAGAAGGAAAGCTTGAGTGTTGGCCTTTTCTTCTCATTGCAATTGTAACACCCGGACCCAGAATTAGAATGGTTGGACTATGAATTTTTTATTTATTTATTTGAGCTTGATATTTAGGTTTATTTTTTATTTTTTTGGTTTTTATGTTATGGATTGGGTAGTGATTTTTATTTTGAGCTTTTGGCCATTTGTTTGAACCTTGGGAAAAACCTATATTGGTTTATGAGCAGTTCCTCACACGCACGACTCTAGGACTCCCATGCACGTACGCTTCTTATCTCCTCAGCTTTAGGGTTTGGTATTTTTTTTTGTGTTTCCAATTACCCACATATTCACACATTAACTTCAGTTCACGCAAGTTTCATTTCTATTTTCACGGCAACTGTCCCCATATATAGATAGACCTCGTACGTGGAAGACGGAAGTAATCTCTAACCTAGACTAGAGTGCCGCTACACCATCCAGAACTCAAGCCGCCTCCCCATACAGAATCGACGCAACCCGTGCATGCACTGCATCTCCACGGATCGTAGCTCCACCTTGCCTTGCGCCACCTCCACTTGACCATCACTGGAGCTCCAGCTCCTCTGCCGTACACCACTGCACCACCACTATAGTGCCGAGAACAACCACCTACATAGTGAACCGAAAACTCCCCTATTTTAGCCCCCGAAAACAGAGAAACACACAGCCCGGTGCCCTTTTCATTCAAAGCCACCTAGCGCCTCCACGTCGTTACCACCGGCACAGAGAACTCCGACGCTCACTCCACGCCACTCCTTTTCCGCCGTGTCCCTCTCGGTAAGCCACCGACAGCTCCTCCGTGTCACTCTCTCTCGGCTTACTCTATCTCTTTCACATTTTTTTTTCTCATCCGTTGGTCTCTCTCTCTCTCGTCCAGTGCATAGCCGCCGAGTTCACCACCTCACATCGCACCCTGCGCCGTCGCATGTTACCTTCTCGGTGAGTCCCTGTCGCCGCTGCACTTCTAACATGCATATGTTGTTATTTATGTTCATTGCTGGTTTTTTTTATCATAAGGTGTATTTATATATATATATATATATATATATATAGACGTATATATATATATGTAAAGTTTTAACTTAGGTTGGGTACTTACCAGTTTTAACCTAATATATATATATGTTTTCGGGTGAGAGGTTTTATTTTTGGGTTTATGTTTAAATGGGTTTTGTTTAAAGTCTCATTAAACATTATATTTTTATTTTGATGATATTTTTAATTAAGTAAATCTATTTTTCTTAAGAGATGAAGTTTTCATGACTATTTTATGGAAATTTTAGTAGCCAATGTATTCTATTTATTTATAAAATGTTGTTGGTATTTTAGATATTTTTAAATATTAATTTTTATTGAGTTTTGTAATTATCTTAATACTTGCTTGATTAAATTCTTATTCGGTACGAATTCGATTAAGTGGATATTGATAGTTTTGGGAAATGATGGTATTTTGGGAATTATGAGAATTTTAGGTTTTGAGAAAAAATAAAATAGGTCATTTTAGCATCTTAGGCTTAAATATCGAAATATGTGATTAATTGGAGATTTACGAGAATTACGTGATTATTTTATAGGTGACGATTAATTATTGTTCGACATTTTTTAGGAAAATTCTGAAAAAGCTAAGAAGTCCAGGTAAGCAGGGTTCCTATGCTAGACTTTGCATAAAATAAAAATGAACTGAGGTTGATTTATGAAAATGTGCATCAAATGTTTTGAAAAGAAATATGAAAATAACCTCAGTTATTTATTCTTCATTACTCATTGAACTCTGATGAAAGAGAAAGCATTTTTGTCATGACTGGTGTAGACATGAGCTTATTTTGGCATTCTATTTCTGACCTTTGCAAAAAAAGCAAAATATGAAAATTTGTGCATGATTGTGTAAATATGCTTTGGATCTGCTATGATTATGAAGGTAATATGATTTTGTTCAGTACTCTAGTTGGATAAGACGTGATTTATGAAAACATTTGGCATGACTCTCTGATTCTGAATTTGATTATGTTTCCACTCTGCTCAGTTACGGCCCTGCCACGGGTGATAATAGTGGCATACGGCCCAACCACAGGTTACAATAGTGGATACGGCCCAACCACAGGTTATAATAGTGGATACGGCCCTGTCACGAGTTATAATAGTGGTCTCTGTTTTGAGTGCGCACCTTGGTGATAGAGTGATTTATGTTCTGCTTGGCTATTCGCAGATGCACAACCCTACGACGGGGGTTATACATGGCCTCTGTTCTGATATGATGTTCTGATGATGATGATGATCATTTATGCTATGCCAAAG
The DNA here is from genome assembly GCA_961763995.1 of Juglans cinerea. NCBI lineage: Eukaryota > Viridiplantae > Streptophyta > Magnoliopsida > Fagales > Juglandaceae > Juglans > Juglans cinerea. Next base: position 19,083,279 of record CAUIVZ010000010.1, read on the forward strand.
GATATTTTTGAATGAAATTATTTCTGAATCTTCGCTCTGATGTTTTGATAACATATTTTGCTTCCGCACTCTATAAATGAAAATGTTTTGTTCTGCATTCTGATATCTGTAAATGCTCATGTTTACACACTGGTATGTAATGCCCCGACCCCGAGGGTCCGGAGAGTTAACTCATATTACCTGATAATCAACTCCAACACTGGTAATATACTTCCAAAAGCTCCAAATCAAACGTAAACACTTCAAATTTAATTAACTACACAAACTCATATATCAAATCCTCAAAACAGTACCCAAAAATATCAACTTCTCTACATGTCACTCAATCTCACATTTCAACAATATGATTAACAAAAAATACCAATACTCATCGAAAACTTTCTATTTTTAATCCGTTGTTCTTAAGTCATCTCACCCAATGCTTCATAGTTTTGATCCACAGCTGAAAAATCCAAAATCATCTAAAAATATTGTGAAGATAAAGGAGATAAATTATCAACAACTCAATAAGCAGAGAACATACACTAGTATGCAAACATGAGCATTTACAGATTTCAGAATGCAGAACAAAACACTTTATTTTCAAAATGCAGAGTTAAAACATGCTATCAAAGATATCAGAGCGAAAGTTCAAAAATATTCTTATTCAAAATGTCCTTGGCACAGCATAACTGCAACATCATATCATAACAAAATTCCATGTTTAACCCCCGTGGTAGGGTTGTGCAAATCCCGGCGGCCAACCGAGCAGAAACAGAATGTGAATCTTCCCCTTATCATTCTCGGAGCCCAGAGTGTGCACATAGGAAAGACCACGTAGAAAACTACTTTTTTTCCAAAGTGGGTGCACCAGAAACAGAAAAGTTGGTACCAACCCAAACAAAGGCCACAGTTTTTACACCTGTGGTAAGGTCAGAGCAAAAACAGAATGTCATGCCAGAGGTTTCAAAAATCACATCTTATCATATCAAAGTATAGAACAGTTTCAGAACATAACAGAATTATATCACAAAAATATAATTTATGCACAAAATTTCATATTCGCTCTCTTTTGCACAGTTCGGAAGCAGAATGTCAAAATAAGCTCATGTCTGCACTAGTCATGACAGAAATTATTTCCTTCTTATACAGAATTTCATGAGTAATGCAGAACAAATAACTAAGGTCGTTTTCAAAATTTCATTTCATAACAAATCATGCACATTTTCAAAATTGACCTTAGTCTATTTTATTTTTATGCAAAGACTAGCATAGGAACCCCACTTACCTGAACTTCTTTGTCTTTCAAAATTTTTCCTCAACAAAGCCGAACAAATATTAATCGTCACCTATAAAAATTGTGACGCCCCCAAATTCCGCTTGGGATTGGACGGACATTTGAAGCGTCGAGACATGCAACACAAGGTTACCTGCCCCCGTTCATGACATATAAGATGCAATATTCCTAACATGCATATAGCATTATGCAATATTTGCAGCGGATAATTTTTTTCTTTAGTAATACTATGCACCAAACTAAAATATCCCAAATACTTAAAACATACTTCATACATAAGACATACTTAAAAAAACTGATATCACAACACTAGTCCAAAATGATTGTGATCAAAAGAGTGCTTGAGATTGAACTCCACAAATACAAGTAGTAATTTGAGGTAACTACTGTACTAAGACCTACGTCGCATCGTCGCTTAGTCGACCGTTTCCAGTTGGTCGATTCTCGATTCTCCTGCAGATCCTGTAATAAGATCTACCATTTGGGGGGAATGGTAGTTGGGACTACCACAGTGAGATTTGATTACAAATCTCAGCAAGTTAACAGGAAACTTCCACACAGGTTAATGATGCATGCATGGTAGTAAAAGCATGAATGCATAATCAAATCAATAGAAAACATAACATATCCTGGCATAACATGGCATGAAATAATAAGCATAACGTAACTTGACATAACATGGTATGAGCTGACATAACTTGAATGGGAACTTAAACTTAACTTGACGTGACATGACATATACGTGAACTTAAAACATAACATGGACTTGAAACATAACATGAGCGTGACTTTAAAACTTAACATGGACTTGAAACATAGCATGAACGTGAACATGCATAATTTGAACATGAACATGAACATAACATAAACTTGAGCATGACATAACATAAATGTGAACTTGGAACATAATGTGAACGTGAACATAATATAACATGAACTTGAAACATATTATTGTCTCATGGGATTACCAAGATTGCGTGAACGTAAACTTGAACATAACATAACATGAAACATGACTTGAACATGGAATCTTATTCAATAGACTTAATCATTAAAGTGACTATATGGGTGCTACACAGGTCCCCTTGAGCCGTGTGTCCCTGCCGATTACCGCATCACATCAAAGGTTTCTATACCAGCTGTGAGTGCGTTAATACGTACTCCACAGTTGTTGTGGCCCCACGTATTCTACGTGTCACAATTGTTGTGTCTCAAGTAGTGTATGCTCCACAGTTGTTGTGGCCCCATACTTCATGCTCCACAGTCGTTGTGGCCCCATGACTTATTTGTTTGTGCCACAATTGCTGTGGACACACGTAACATAAAGAGTGGCACCATCGGCGTTAGTGCCTGGCGCGCTCTGGTGACCAGCTAATTAGGCCCCATTTGCAACCTGTTGACTGTACTTCGTCAACCCAGGGAATTTCACACCTATTTAGACACTCCAGTGTGAACAAAGGAGTTCCACTAGGATATTACCCCATCCTAGAGCTTAGGGTCGTGATTGACATGAATAACTTAACTGGCATACATGTCATTTCGTAACGTGACGTAACATGAACGTAACATAAAAGACAGAAGTCTAGACGTAGCATAACGTGACATGAACGTAAGACGACAGACATGAAGTACTTTGAGACATAAATGTAACAGACAACATACCATAACATGGCATACATGTAACAGGCAACATTTTGTAACATAGCATACCATGTAACAGACAACATTTCTTAACATGGCGTAATATGTGACAGTGAATATTACGTGACATGAAATACATGTAACATATGGAATACTTAACTTAACATGACATACTTAAAATGTATAGCAATACGTGACAGAATATCTTGTGTAACAGATGAATAATTCATGACAGAATAAATTCTATGTAACAGATAAATATGTAATGACTTTTTTTTTTTCTAAATAGTTAAGGCCACATGTTCAAGAGTGACCCCTTCCCAAATTTATTAATAATAAAAACCCTCACTTGTGGCGGAGGAATACCATGATAACAAAACAAGCATATCGGGAAAAAATACATAACAAGCAATATGCCACAAAAACACCCAAAACTCCCCAAAATAAAACTAAAAATCAACAATGATATAAAAGCACAACGACTCAAAGACCTCTCAGATAAGGTAATGACAATTTATCCGTGCGAAGCAATCCTTTCAAATACTTTGGAACTCTCAACAAAGAATGCCAAACATAAGTCAAACCTTGAGCTCCCATTTTTGCTAAATAATCCGCCTGTGCATTTCCTTTTCGATAAATATGAGTTATGCCATAATCTCCACCTTCAAACAAACCCATACCCTCCTCCCAAAAATCTTCTAAATACCACACACCACAGCGCTTTTTCTGAACCCAAGATACACAAACCAAAGAATCAGATTCAATATCCACATGACACAATCCCAAAGAACGGCAATATTTTAACCCAATTAATAGTGCCTTCAACTCGGCAAGATTATTGGATCCCTCCCCAAGATAACATGAAAAAGAAAGCACCATATCACCCTTAAAATCCCGAATTACTCCTCCTGCACCTAATCTCCCTGGGTTACCAAGGCTACTTCCATCAATATTTAATTTGAATCTATCACATGAGGGCTTCACCCAATAAACCACTTTAACCGGCCTCAATTTGATTTGGCTAAGCAGAATATTCAATTCTTTCAACCTCTCCTCATCAGCAAAAGCCATCTTTGTAAAACTAGACATGCTACTTAGCATTTTACTTAACCACATACAAATAGACCTCCAAAGCACTTCCACCGAAAAACATTTGTCTTCCATCCTTGCCTTACATCGACGATGCCACAACTTCCAAATAATAAGAGAAGGAAGAAAACCCAAAATACAACCCACCTGGGACTTATTAGACGCACGTCGAAACTAAAGAAGCACCAACTCAAACCAACGTTTATTTGGGTCGTAAGGGACACCCAAAATATTCAAAAACCTCTTCCAAATCCCAGCAGCAATGTCACCTTCAGCAAAGACATGATTCAAATCCTCATATCTTCCCTGCAAACAGCAATTACATTTAGAAGTAATAGGAATACCAACTCTCCTCAATCTATCATCCACACTTAAACCATTATGAAAAGCCTTCCACATAAGAATGGAAATTTTTTTTGGTATAACTTCATGCCACACCCATTTAGCCCAAGGTACTGCTGGTGCCGTGACCCTCACACATTGCCAAGCACTTTTGGTGGAAAATAGTCCATTTTTATATGAAGCCAAACCAATATATCTTGACCAGATTTATGAGCACCCAATAAGCTGCCAATCTCCTCCGCTTTTTGAACTCCGACTAGCCTCTCTAACAAGTCAAAATCCCAGCCATTAGCAACTTTTAAATCAGCCACCATCAGTCTTGGCACATCAATTACAGGATAAGAATTAGCAAGAGGGCCTTCACTCAACCATTTATCCCACCAAAAAGAAATATTACCATCCCGCACCCTCCATTTGGAATTATCCAAAACCTCCGGGATACATTTTACCACCATCTTCCAAAACCTTGAGCCTTTTTTAGGATCTAATAAAGATACATATTTATCCCCAATATATTTAGCCCGAAAAAATTTTGCGCACAGATCCTCCCCAGCCAAAACCTTCCAAGCAAATTTCATATGAAGAGAAGTTTGTACCTCATCAAATTCCCGAATCCCAATTCCCCCCTCATCAGTTGGCTTACACATCAACTTCCAAGCAACCCATTTCTTCTTTTCCTTTCCATCTTTTTCCCCCCAAAAAAATGAACTCAAAAGTTTATTCAGATTCTTCAATACTCCTTTTGGCAATTGAAGAATAGACATAATATGGATCGGCATACTTGCTAACACATGCTTCAACAAAATCAACTTTCTCCCAGCCGAAAGACATTTTAATATCCATCCCCCAAGTTTCTTCATCACTAGGTTAAAAATAGGCTCTAAATGTAACTTCATAAGACGCCCATTAATAATAGGTGCACCAAGATAAGTAAATGGAAAAATACCTTCACTAAATCCCGTGATATTAAGCACCGCCCTCTTCCTCCCTGCAGTAGCATTTTTTGCAAAGTAGATGGCTGCCCAGACCAAGACTCATAAGTCTCAATAACCTTCATCAATTCTTTCAAAGAACGCTTTCCTCCATTAGCAAAAATCACTACATCATCAGCATAAAGAAGGTGAGAAACAAGAGGCGCACCTCTTGGATGAGAAAAATTTTTAATATTGCCACATAAAAAATTTTTCTTTAATAAGCGAGAGAGCACTTCTTCCATGATGATAAAACGATATGGTGATAATGGATCACCCTGTCGCAATCCTCGACTTCCTTGAAAGAACCTCGACTCGTACCATTCATCATAATCGAATACCAAGGCGAAGCAATGCAATTCCTGATCAAACCACTAACAGAGGAAGAAAAACCAAAGGCTGTCAAAACATGTAAAGGAAAATCCCATTCCACCCTATCGTAAGCCTTAGCCATATCCAGTTTCAAAATAATATTACCCCCCATCGCCTTTTTATTAAGCGATTGCACCATCTCCTTTGTAAGACTGATATTATCAAAGATACTCCTACTTGGAATAAATGCACATTGCTCAGAAGAGATCAAAGAGGATAATAAAGGAGCAAGCCTCGCCACCAAAACCTTAATGCAGATTTTGTAGAAGACGGAACATAAGCTAATAGGCCGAAACTTATCAAATCCGGTCGGCTGATCCATTTTTGGAATAAGTACTACAAAAGAAACAGTGTAGAATCTGGGAAGAGGAATCCCTCGAAAAAATTCTTGAACCGCCTCCACCACCTCCAAACTAACAATATCCCAACATGCTCTATAAAAACCCGACCCAAAACCATCAGGCCCTGGACTACTCTCAATAGGAATGCTGAACACTGCTTGTTTCACCTCCTCTTCTGTAGGAACCGAACATAGTCTTAGATTATCATCATCTGAAATCACAATAGAAACATAATCACTCAGCTCAGGAAGTACTACTCGAGACGACTGCCCCAAGAATTCCCGAAAATAATGCACAGCACCATCATGAATTTCTTGCGGGGACTTTAGCATTAAACCATTCGGAAGCCTCATCTCCGTAATCTTTGATTGCCTCCGTTTATTCAATAGAGCATGAAAATAACGCGAATTTTGATCTCCATGACGCCACCAACGGACTTTCGCACACTGGGCTAACCGCATTTATTCACGATTATTCCAGGTCTCCAACTCCATTTTGGACACCAGCAAATTACTTTCCACCTCTTCATCATAGTTCAGCTGCAAGCTCTCCTCCAGTCTCTCTATCCGATCCTCCAACTACTTAATATGCCCACTTGTCCATCCAAAAACAGTTTTATTCCATCCTTTCAGCACAGTCTTCAATTTCTTTAATTTCACCGCAAGCTTCATGAGGCCAGTACCAACCACCGGTCGATCCCAGACCTCTCGGACGCATCTAAAAAAATCCACATGATCCACCCACATCTGTTGAAATCGGAATGGAGATGGACCATAATCTGACCATAATCTGCAACATTATTTACCATGGAGATAACCATAGGCGCATGGACTGACGACGTACAAGACAAATACCTCATGAAAGAGTCCGGAAATGCTTGAACAAAATTCGGCGTAACCAACGAACGATCCAACCGAGCCCAGCTACGAGAACGCCCAGCCTGCCCATTACACCAAGAGAAACTTTTACCCAAGAATTTTAACTCCAGTAATCCACAAGAATGAATCCAAGAGTTGAACTCCTCCATCGCCAACAAGGAACGTGAACGACCACCTCTTCTTTCCACATCAGAAGCAATAATATTAAAATCCCCTGTTATTATCCAAGGTTCAATACCGTTACTCTCCTTTTCAAGATCAACCCACAGCTCCCGCCTTTGAACATACGTACACTTAGCATAGACAAAGGAAGCTTTACATTTCATCAGACCAGTAGACACAGTAACTGTAACATGTTGAGAACCGCAGCTCACCACATTCACATCTACATCATTCATCCAAAATATCCACAATTTACCATCCCAATCCCCATTCGAGAAACCACAATCAAAACCCAACATCCTTTTTACGTCATCCAATACTTCATCACGTAGAAATGTCTCTGCTAACACAACAACTTTTGGCTTATACATACTCAAAATCTTTTTTAGCCTGCTCTTAGAAGATCTCACCCCTCTAATGTTCCAATATAATATTGGACTTATCATAAATTTAATTTAGAGGAACGGGTGATCACCCGTTTACTGCTTCGAACTTTCATTCCAGTTGCCTCGCCCCTTTTCTTCCCACGTTCCTGTGTATCAGAATCAGAACAAACCTCCTTACTAGTCAAAGCGTTATCCACCAATATTTCTGTATCAGAAAAACTGGCCACCGAAGCAGCCATAGCACATTCCTCCTCTATCAACACACTATATGTACCCTGCGCAACAAAATCTCCACCTTGTAATACTTCAGATTGATTCACAACAATAGCTAATCCTCAATTTCATATTGTTCTCTAATCCCTATTTATTTAATTCCTCAGCAACAGAGCACCCCACGTCATTCACAGGAAACTCCACCTCCGTAATAACAACCGTTTGGAAATTATTCAACAAATTATCTTGCACTTCATGCCGAGTCCCTAACCCCACACCAGAACTCTGCACTGTCATCAGCTCAGATACCACTGGCGCTATCACTCCCAGATCAGCAGATACCCCCTCCGAAACCTTACTTTCCGTAGGGATTTGAGGCTCCACCTCCTTAGACCTCTCCCCAGATACCATACCATGCGAACCCTCGAACTGGAAAATAACTCCTTCCTCCTCTTCTCGCAGAATAGGGTGAACATCACTAACCAGCATCAAATCACTCGAATTCTTTCCTTCCTTGCATAAAGCCGCCGCTTCTTGTGACTCTGTATTCGCACCATTTGGAACCGAGGATAACAATTGTTTCGGCTTTTCTCTATATTCCAGACGAACATTTTTCTTCTCCTTTTGCTTCCCTGTCTTCCCTCTTTTACACGTCTTCAAATTATGCCCCTGTAATCTACACTCAGTGCAAAAAGCCGGTAAAGTTTCATAAATCACCACCTGTCTACGACTCGCAGAGCACGAAGGAGCCCCAATCCAGAATGAAGAGATCGGCGATTTCCCAGCATCTAGCTCTACACACACTCTTGCCCCGTCAGTTCTAGTTGCACACCGCGTAGAGTTATCACACCGTATAAACTTCCCTATTGGTGCCGTGAGACATTTCAGGATTGATGGGTGATAAAAATTTGGAGCCAAACTTGGAAGGAAAATCCAAACAGGAACCACCGAAGGCTCTTCTTCTACAGAAAAATCCGAAGACCAATGAAAAGGACGATAAGCCACGCCGTCAACGTCACAAACTTCCCTCGAGAAAGCCTTAATGAAATCCTCCTCCGACGTCAATCGGACAAACACATTCCGCGGCTTTCTCATAGACGAAACAACAGCCAAGCCAGACAAACCCCATTTGTTCTTAATAAACATTCTGATCGCATCCAGTGATGGCCGCTGTCTAAGAAACTTCTGGACCATTGAATATCTAAACGGTTCAGCAGTCTTCAATATTTCCTCCTTCGAAAACAAGAAATAGACTTCTACCTCCATAGTTTTTTGGAGCGCTTGCTGGCAGAAGCACATCTGGAAACGGCTGAGGGGACGCAGAGAAGAGCTCTGTGAATGACCGAGGGGTGGTCACCGGCATAGAGCCACCAGTTCCCCCCGCGGCAGCCATGCAAATCACACGTAAAAACCCTAGCAGACAAAAAATCGCGTAAGGGTATTTTCTGAACTCATGCCACTTAAATCATTTTCACAGGTATCCTACTTAGCATGGGCAAACTGGTAAAAATAAGAGTTGCTCGGATTCGCCCTGGGTTGGGGCATACCAACCCTAAGGTTGTGGTAGTACCACGGGAAACTCGAGAGCAAAAAACTCCAACCTCTTGATTTTGCCACTTTGAGCACAATTGGTATCCTACTAAGCATGGGCAAAGTGGTAAAAATTAAAGTTGCTCGTATTCGCCCCGTGTTGGAACATACCAACCCTAAGTTCATGGTAGTACCATGGGAAGCTCGAGAGCAAAAAACACCAGCCTCTTATTTTTGCCACTTTGCCTTTAATTAGTTTCGAACTAAGCATGGGCAAAGTGCTAAAAATAAGAGTTGGTCGGATTTGCCCCGGGTTGGGGCATACCTACCTTAAGGTCATGGTAGTACCATCGGAAGCTTCAGAGCAAAAAACTCCAACCTCTTATTTTTGCCACATTGCCCCCATTTGGTATCCTACTTGGCATGGGCAAACTGTTAAAAATAAGAGTTGCTCCGAATCGCCCCGGGTTGGGGCATACCTACCCTAAGGTCATGGTAGTGCCATGGCAAACTCGAGAGCAAAAAACTTCAACCTCTTATTTTTGCCACTTTGCCTTCAATTGGTTTCGAACTAAGTATGGGCAAAGTGGAAAAAATAAGAGTTGCTCGGATTCGCCCCGGGTTGGGGCATATCTACCCTAAGGTCATGAAAGTACCATGGGAAGCTCGAGAGCAAAAAAGTCCAACCTCATATTTTTTTCCACTTTCCCCTCAATTGGTTTCGAACTAAGTATGGGCAAAGTGGTAAAAATAAGAGTTGCTCCAATTTGCCCCGGGTTGGGGCATACATACCCTAAGGTCATGGTAGTACCATCGGAAGCTTGATAGAAAAAAACTCCAACCTCTTATTTTTGCCACTTTGAGCCCCCAATTGGTATCCTACTCGGCATGGGGAAACTGGTAAAAATAAGAGTTGAAGAGTTGCTCGGATTCATCCCGGGATGGGGCATACCTACCCTAAGGTCATGAAAGTACCCTGGGAAGCTCGAGAGTAAAAAACTCCAACCTCTTTTTTTGCCACTTTGCCCCCAATTGGTATCCTACTAAACATGGGCAAAGTGGTAAAAATAAGAGTTCGTCGGATTCGCCCCGGGTTGGGGCATACCTACCTTAAGGTCATGGTAGTACCACGGGAAGCTTGCGAGCAAAAAACACCAACCTCTTATTTTTGCCACATTGCCCCCAATTGGTATCCTACTTGGCATGGGCAAACTGTTAAAAATAAGAGTTGCTCGGATTAGCCCCGGGTTGGGGCATACCTACACTAAGGTCGTGGTAGTGCCATGGGAAACGCGAGAGCAAAAAACTCCAACCTCTTATTTTTGTCACTCTACCCCCAATTGGTATCCTACTAAGCATGGGCAAATGGGTAAAAATAAGAGTTGCTCGGATTCACCCCGGGTTGGGGCATACCTACCCTAAGGTCATGGTAGTACCATGGGAAGCTCGAGAGCAAAAAACTCTCACCTCTTATTTTTGCTACTTTGCCCCCAATGGGTATCCTACTAAGCATGGGCAAAGTGGTAAAAATAAGAGTTGCTCGGATTCGCCCCGGGTTGGGGCAGACCTACCCTAAGGTCATGGTAGTACCATGGGAAGCTCGAGAGCAAAAAACTCCAACCTTTTATTTTTGCCACTTTGCCCCCAATTGGTGTCCTACTAAGCTCGGGCAAAGGGGTAAAAGTAAGAGTTGCTCCGATGCGCCCCGGATTGGAGCATACCTACCCAAAGTTCATGGTAGTACCATGGGAAGCTCGAGAGCAAAAAGGTCCAACCTCCTATTTTTTTCCACTTTCCCCTCAATTGGTTTCGAACTAAGCTTGGGCAAAGTGGTAAAAATAAGGGTTGCTCCGATTCGCCCCGTGTTGGGGCATTCCTACCCTAATGTCATGGTAGTACCATGGGAAGCTCGAGAGCAAAAAACTCCAACCTCTTATTTTTGCCACTTTGCCCCCAATTGGTATCCTACTAAGCAGGGGCAAAGGGGTAAAAATAAGCGTTGCTCCGATTCACCCTGGGTTGGAGGATACCTACACTAAGTTCGTGGTTGTAGCCTGGGAAGCTTAAGAGCAAATAACTCCAACCTCTTATTTTTGTCACTCTGCCCCCAATTGCAATCCTACTAAGTATGGGCAGAGTGGTAAAAATAAGAGTTGCTCCGATTCGCCTCGGGTTGGGGTTTACCTACCCTAAGGTCATGGTAGAACGACGGGAAGCTCGCGAGAAAAAAATTCCAACCTCTTATTTTTGCCACTTTGCCCCAATTGATATCCAACTAAGCATGGGCAAAGTGGTAAAAATAAGGGTTGCTCGAATTCGCCCGAGGTTGGGGCATACATACCCTAAGGTCATGGTAGTACCATCGGAAGCTCGAGAGCAAAAAACTCTAACCTCTTATTTTTGCCACTTTGCCCCCAATTGGTATCCTACAAAGCATGGGCAAAGTGGAAAAAATAAGAGTTGCTCGGATTTGCCCAAGGTTGGGGCATACCTAACCTATGGTCGTGGTAGTGCCATGGGAAACTCGATAGCAAAAAACTCCAACCTCTTATTTTTGTTACTCTGCCCCCAATTGGTAGCCTACTAGGCATGGGCAGAGTGGTAAAAATAAGAGTTGCTCCGATTCACCCCGGGTTGGGGCATACCTACCCTAAGGTCATGGTAGTACCATCGGAAGCTCGAGAGCAAAAAACTCCAACCTCTTATTTTTGCCACTTTGCCCCCAATTGGTATCCTAATTAGCATGGGCAAACTGGTAAAAATAAGAGTTGCTTGGATTCGCCCCGGGTTGGGGCATACCTACCCTAAGGTCATGGTAGTACCATGGGAAGCTCGTGAGCAAAAAACTCCAACCTCTTATTTTTGCCACTTTGCCCCAATTGGTATCCTACTAAGCATGGGCAAAGTGGTGAAAATAAGAGTTGCTCGGATTCGCCCCGGGTTGGGGCATACAAATCCTAAGGTCATGGTAGTACCATCGGAAGCTCGAGAGCAAAAAACTCCAACCTCTTATTTTTTCCACTTTGCCCCCAATTGGTATCATACTTAGCATGGGCAAAGTGGTAAAAATAAGAGTTGCTCGGATTCGCCCCGGGTTGGGGCATATCTACCCTAAGGTCATGAAAGTACCATGGGAAGCTCGAGAGCAAAAAAGTCCAACCTCCTATTTTTTTCCACTTTCCCCTCAATTGGTTTTGAACTAAGCATGGGCAAAGTGGTAAAAATAAGAGTTGCTACGATTCGCCACTGGTTGGGGCATTCCTACCCTAATGTCATGGTAGTACCATGGGAAGCTCGAGAGCAAAAAACTCCAACCTCTTATTTTTGCCACTTTGCCTTTCCATTGGTTTCGAACTAAGTATGGGCAAAGTGGTAAAAATAAGAGTTGCTCGGATTCGCCCCGGGTTGGGGTATACCTACCCTAAGGTCATGGTAGTACCATCGGAAGCTCGAGAGCAAACAACTCCAACCACTTATTTTTGCCACTTTGCCCCCAATTGGTATCCTACTAAGCATGGGCAAACTGGTAAAAATAAGAGTTGCTCGGATTTGCCCCGGGTTGGGGCATACCTACCCTAAGGTCATGGTAGTACTATGGGAAGCTCGAGAGCAAAAAAGTCCAACCTCTTATTTTTTTCCACTTTCCCCTCAATTGGTTTCGAACTAAGCATGGGCAAAGGGGTAAAAATAAGAGTTGCTCCGATTCGCCCTGGGTTGGGGCATTCCTACCCTAATGTCATGGTAGTACCATGGGAAACTCGAGAGCAAAAAACTCAAACCTCTTATTTTTGCCACCTTGCCCCCAATTGGTATCCCACTAAGCAGGGGCAAATGGGTAAAAATAAGAGTTGCTCCGATTCACCCTGGGTTGGTGCATACCTACCCGAAGTTCATGGTTGTAGCCTGGGAAGCTCGAGAGCAAAAAACTCCAACCTCTTATTTTTGTCACTCTGCCCTCAATTGGTATCCTACTAAGCATGGGCAGATTGGTAAAAATAATAGTTGCTCCGATTCGCCCCGAGTGCGGGTATACCTACCCTAAGGTCATGGTACTACCACGGGAAGCTCGCGAGCAAAAAACTCCAACCTCTTATTTTTGCCTCTTTGCCCCAATTGGTATCCTACTAAGCATGGGCAAAGTGGTAAAAATAAGAGTTGCTCGGATTCGCCCCGGGTTGGGGCATACATAGGCTAAGGTCATGGTAGTACCATCGGAAGCTCGAGAGCAAAAAACTCCAACCTCTTATTTTTGCCACTTTGCCCCCAATTGGTATCCTACTTAGCAAGGGCAAACTGGTAATAATAAGAGTTGCTCGGATTTGCCCCGGGTTGAGGCATACCTACCCTAAGGCCATGGTAGTACTATGGGAAGCTCGAGAGCAAAAAAGTCCAACCTCTTATTTTTTTCCACTTTCCCCTCAATTGGTTTCGAACTAAACTATGCATGGGCAAAGTGGTAAAACTAGGAGTTGCTCCGATTCGCCCTGGGTTGGGGCATTCCTACCCTAATGTCATGGTAGTACCATGGGAAGCTCGAGAGCAAAAAAGTCAAACCTCTTATTTTAGCCACTTTGCCCCCAATTGGTATCCTACTAAGCAGGGGCAAAGGGGTAAAAATAAGAGTTGCTCCGATTCACCCTGGGTTGGAGCATACCTACCCTAAGTTCAAGGTAGTGCCATGGGAAACTCGAGAGTAAAAAACTGCAACCTTTTATTTTTGCGACTTTGCCCCCAATTGGTATCCAACTAAGCATCGGCAAAGGGGTAAAATAAGGGTTGCTCAGATTCGCCCCGGGATGCAGCATACCTACTGTAAGTTCATGGTAGTACCATGGGAAGCTCGAGAACAAAAAACTCCAACCTCTTATTTTTGCCACTTTGCCTTCAATTGGTTTCGAAATAAGTATGGGCAAGGTGGTATAAATAAGAGTTGCTCGGATTCACCCCGGGTTGGGGCATATCTACCCTAAGGTCATGAAAGTACCATGGGAAGCTCGAGAGCAAAAAAGTCCAACCTCTTATTTTTTTCCACTTTCCCCTGAATTGGTTTCGAACTAAGCATGGGCAAAGGGGTAAAAATAAGAGTTGCTCCAATTCGGCCCGGGTTGAAGCATACCTAATCTAAGCTCGTGGTAGTACCATGGGAAGCTCGAGAGCAAAAAACTCCAACCTCTTATTTTTGCCACTTTGCCTTCAATTGGTTTCGAACTAAGTATGGGCAAAGTTGTAAAAATAAGAGTTGCTCGGATTCGCCCCGGGTTGGGGTATTCCTACCCTAAGGTCATGGTAGTACCACGGGAAGCTTGCGAGCAAAAAACTCCAACCTCTTATTTTTGCCACTTTGCCCCCAATTGGTATCCTACTAAACAGGGGCAAAGGGGTAAAAATAAGAGTTGCTCCGATTCACCCTGGGTTGGAGCATACCTACCATAAGTTCAAGGTAGTGGCATGGGAAACTCGAGAGCAAAAAACTGCAACCTTTTATTTTTGCCAGTTTGCCCCCAATTGGTATCCAACTAAGCATGGGCAAAGTGGTAACAATAAGAGTTGCTCCGATTCACCCCGGGTTGGAGCATACCTACTCTATGTTCATGGTAGTACCATGGGAAGCTCGAGAGCAAAAAACTCCAACCTTTTATTTTTGCCACTTTGCCATCAATTGGTTTCGAACTAAGTATGGGCAAAGTGGTATAAATAAGAGTTGCTCGGATTCGCCCCGGGTTGGGGCATATCTACCCTAAGGTCATGAAAGTACCATGGAAAGCTCGAGAGCAAAAAAGTCCAACCTCTTATTTTTTTCCACTTTCCCCTGAATTGGTTTCGAACTAAGCATGGACAAAGGGGTAAAAATAAGAGTTGCTCCAATTCGCCCCAGGTTGAAGCATACCTAATCTAAGCTCGTGGTAGTACCATGGGAAGCTCGAGAGCAAAAAACTCCAACCTCTTATTTATGCCACTTTGCCTTCAATTGGTTTCGAACTAAGTATGGGCAAAGTGGTAAAAATAAGAGTTGCTCCGATTCACCCTGGGTTGGAGCATACCTACCCTAAGTTCAAGGTAGTGCCATGGGAAACTCGAGAGCAAAAAACAGCAACCTTTTATTTTTGCCACTTTGCCCCCAATTGGTATCCTACTAAGTATGGACAAAGGGGTAAAAATAAGAGTTGCTCCAATTCGCCCCAGGTTGAAGCATACCTAATCTAAGCTCGTGGAAGTACCATGGGAAGCTCGAGAGCAAAAAACTCGAACCTCTTATTTTTGCCACTTTGCCATCAATTGGTTTCGAACTAAGTATGTGCAAAGTTGTAAAAATAAGAGTTGCTCGGATTCGCCCCGGGTTGGGGCATATCTAGCCTAAGGTCATGAAAGTACCATGGGAAGCTCGAGAGCAAAAAAGTCCAACCACTTATTTTTTTCCACTTTCCCCACAATTGGTTTCGAACTAAGCATGGGCAAAGTGGTAAACATAAGAGTTGCTTCGATTCGCCTCGGGTTGGGGTATACCTACCCTAAGGTCATGGTAGTACCACGGGAAGCCCGCGAGCAAAAAACTCCAACCTCTTATTTTTGCCACTTTGCCCCCAATTGGTATCCTGCTAAGCAGGGGCAAAGGGGTAAAAATAAGAGTTGCTCCGATTCACCCTGGGTTGGAGCATACCTACCCTAAGTTCAAGGTAGTGCCACGGGAAACTTGAGAGCAAAAAACTCCAACCTCTTATTTTTGCCACTTTGCCTTCAATTGGTTTCGAACTAAGCATGGGCAAAGTGGTAAAAATAAGAGTTGCTCCGATTCGCCCCGGGTTTGGGCATTCCTACCCTAATGTCATGGTAGTACCAAGGGAAGCTCAAGAGCAAAAAACTAAAAACTTCTTATTTTTGCCACTTTGCCCCCAATTGGTATCCTACAAAGCAGGGGCAAAGGGGTAAAAATAAGAGTTGCTCCGATTCACCCTGGGTTTGAGCATAACTACCCTAAGTTCAAGGTTGTGCCATGGGAAACTCGAGAGCAAAAAACTGCAACCTTTTATTTTTGCCACTTTGCCTTCAATTGGTTTCGAACTAAGTATGGGCAAAGGGGTAAAAATAAGAGTTGCTCCGATTCGCCCCGGGTTGGAGCATACCTACTCTATGTTCATGGTAGTACCATGGGAAGCTCGAGAGCAAAAAACTCCAACCTTTTATTTTTGCCACTTTGCCTTCAATTGGTTTCGAACTAAGTATGGGCAAAGTGGTATAAATAAGAGTTGCTCGGATTCGCCTCGGGTTGGGGCATATCTACCCTAAGGTCATGAGAGTACCATGGGAAGCTCGAGACCAAAAAAGTCCAACCTCTTATTTTTTTCCACTTTCCCCTGAATTGGTTTCGAACTAAGCATGGGCAAAGGGGTAAAAATAAGAGTTGCTCCAATTCGCTCCGGGTTGGAGCATACCTACTCTAAGTTCATCGTAGTACCATGGGAAGCTCAAGAGCAAAAAACTCCAACCTCTTATTTTTGCCACTTTGCCCCCAATTGGTATCCTACAAAGCAGGGGCAAAGGGGTAAAAATAAGAGTTGCTCCGATTCACCCTGGGTTTGAGCATACCTACCCTAAGTTCAAGGTAGTGCCATGGGAAACTCGAGAGCAAAAAACAGCAACTTTTATTTTTGCCACTTTGCCCCCAATTGGTATCCTACTAAGTATGGACAAAGGGGTAAAAATAAGAGTTGCTCCAATTCGCCCCAGGTTGAAGCATACCTAATCTAAGCTCGTGGAAGTACCATGGGAAACTCGAGAGCAAAAAACTCGAACCTCTTATTTTTGCCACTTTGCCATCAATTGGTTTCGAACTAAGTATGTGCAAAGTTGTAAAAATAAGAGTTGCTCGGATTCGCCCCGGGTTGGGCCATATCTAGCCTAAGGTCATGAAAGTACCATGGGAAGCTCGAGAGCAAAAAAGTCCAACCACTTATTTTTTTCCACTTTCCCCACAATTGGTTTCGAACTAAGCATGGGCAAAGTGGTAAACATAAGAGTTGCTTCGATTCGCCTCGGGTTGGGGTATACCTACCCTAAGGTCATGGTAGTACCACGGGAAGCCCGCGAGCAAAAAACTCCAACCTCTTATTTTTGCCACTTTGCCCCCAATTGGTATCCTGCTAAGCAGGGGCAAAGGGGTAAAAATAAGAGTTGCTCCGATTCACCCTGGGTTGGAGCATACCTACCCTAAGTTCAAGGTAGTGCCATGGGAAACTTGAGAGCAAAAAACTCCAACCTCTTATTTTTGCCACTTTGCCTTCAATTGGTTTCGAACTAAGCATGGGCAAAGTGGTAAAAATAAGAGTTGCTCCGATTCGCCCCGGGTTGGGGCATTCCTACCCTAATGTCATGGTAGTACCATGGGAAGCTCAAGAGCAAAAAACTAAAAACTTCTTATTTTTGCCACTTTGCCCCCAATTGGTATCCTACAAAGCAGGGGCAAAGGGGTAAAAATAAGAGTTGCTCCGATTCACCCTGGGTTTGAGCATAACTACCCTAAGTTCAAGGTTGTGCCATGGGAAACTCGAGAGCAAAAAACTGCAACCTTTTATTTTTGCCACTTTGCCTTCAATTGGTTTCGAACTAAGTATGGGCAAAGGGGTAAAAATAAGAGTTGCTCCGATTCGCCCCGGGTTGGAGCATACCTACTCTATGTTCATGGTAGTACCATGGGAAGCTCGAGAGCAAAAAACTCCAACCTTTTATTTTTGCCACTTTGCCTTCAATTGGTTTCGAACTAAGTATGGGCAAAGTGGTATAAATAAGAGTTGCTCGGATTCGCCCCGGGTTGTGGCATATCTACCCTAAGGTCATGAGAGTACCATGGGAAGCTCGAGACCAAAAAAGTCCAACCTCTTATTTTTTTCCACTTTCCCCTGAATTGGTTTCGAACTAAGCATGGGCAAAGGGGTAAAAATAAGAGTTGCTCCAATTCGCTCCGGGTTGGAGCATACCTACTCTAAGTTCATCGTAGTACCATGGGAAGCTCAAGAGCAAAAAACTCCAACCTCTTATTTTTGCCACTTTGCCCCCAATTGGTATCCTACAAAGCAGGGGCAAAGGGGTAAAAATAAGAGTTGCTCCGATTCACCCTGGGTTTGAGCATACCTACCCTAAGTTCAAGGTAGTGCCATGGGAAACTCGAGAGCAAAAAACTGCAACCTTTTATTTTTGCCACTTTGCCTTCAATTGGTTTCGAACTAAGTATGTGCAAAGGGGTAAAAATAAGAGTTGCTCCGATTCGCCCCGGGTTGGGGCATATCTACCCTAAGGTCAAGAAAGTACCATGGGAAGCTCGAGAGCAAAAAACTCCAACCTCTTATTTTTGCCACTTTGCCATCAATTGGTTTCGAACTAAGTATGGGCAAAGTTGTAAAAATAAGAGTTGCTCGGATTCGCCCCGGGTTGGGGCATATCTAGCCTAAGGTCATGAAAGTACCATGGGAAGCTCGAGAGCAAAAAACTCCAACCTCTTATTTTTGCCACTTTGCCTTCAATTGGTTTCGAACTAAGTATGGGCAAAGGGGTAAAAATAAGAGTTGCTCCGATTCACCCTGGGTTGGAGCATACCTACCCTAAGTTCAAGGTAGTGCCATGGGAAACTCGAGAGCAAAAAACTGCAACCTTTTATGTTTGCCACTTCGCCCCCAATTGGTATCCTACTAAGCTTGGGCAAAGGGGTAAAAATAAGAGTTGCTCCGATTCACCCCGGGTTGGGGCATTCCTACCCTAATGTCATGTTAGTACCATGGGAAGCTCGAGAGCAAAAAACTCCAACCTCTTTTTTTTGCCACTTTGCCTTCAAAAGGTTTCGAACTAAGTATGGGCAAAGTGGTAAAAATAAGAGTTGCTCGGATTCGCCCCGGGTTGGCGCATATCCACCCTAAGGTCATGAAAGTACCATGGGAAGCTCGAGAGCAAAAAACTCCAACCTCTTATTTTTGCCACTTTGCCTTCAATTGGTTTCGAACTAAGTATGGGCAAAGGGGTAAAAATAAGAGTTGCTCCAATTCGCCCCGGGTTGGAGCATACCTACCCTAAGTTCAAGGTAGTGCCATGAGAAACTTGAGAGCAAAAAACTGCAACCTTTTATTTTTGCCACTTTGCCCCCAATTGGTATCCTACTAAGCAGGGGCAAAGGGGTAAAAATAAGAGTTGCTCCGATTCACCCTGGGTTGGAGCATACCTACCCTAAGTTCAAGGTAGTGCCATGGGAAACTCGAGAGCAAAAAACTGCAACCTTTTATTTTTGCCACTTTGCCCCCAATTGGTATCCTACTAAGCATGGACAAAGGGGTAAAAATAGGAGTTGCTCCAATTCGGCCCGGGTTGAAGCATACCTAATCTAAGTTCGTGGTAGTACCATGGGAAGCTCGAGAGCAAAAAAGTCCAACCTCTTATTTTTTTCCACTTTCCCCTCAATTGGTTTCGAACTAAGCATGCGCAAAGTGGTAAAAATAAGAGTTGCTCCGATTCGCCCGGGGTTGGGGCATTCCTACCCTAATGTCATGGTAGTACCATGGGAAGCTCGAGAGCAAAAAACTCAAACCTCTTATTTTTGCCACTTTGCCCCCAATTGGTATCCTACTAAGCAGGGGCAAAGGGGTAAAAATAAGAGTTGCTCCGATTCACCCTGGGTTGGAGCATACCTACCCTAAGTTCAAGGTAGTGCCATGGGAAACTCGAGAGTAAAAAACTGCAACCTTTTATTTTTGCCACTTTGCCCCCAATTGGTATCCTACTAAGCATGGACAAAGGGGTAAAAATAGGAGTTGCTCCAATTCGGCCCGGGTTGAAGCATACCGAATCTAAGCTCGTGGTAGTACCATGGGAAGCTCGAGAGCAAAAAACTCCAACCTCTTATTTTTGCCACTTTGCCCCCAATTGGTATCCTACTAAGCAGGGGCAAAGGGGTTACAATAAGAGTTGCTCCCATTCACCCTGGGTTGGAGCATACCTACCCTACGTTCAAGGTAGTGCCATGGGAAACTCGAGAGCAAAAAATTGCAACCTTTTATTTTTGCCACTATGCCCCCAATTGGTATCCAACTAAGCATGGGCAAAGGGGTAAAAATAAGAGTTGCTCCGATTCGCCCCGGGTTGGAGCATACCTACTCTATGTTCATGGTAGTACCATGGGAAGCTCGAGAGCAAAAAACTCCTACCTTTTATTTTTGCCACTTTGCCTTCAATTGGTTTCGAACTAAGTATGGGCAAAGTGGTATAAATAAGAGTTGCTCGGATTCGCCCCGGGTTGGGGCATATCTACCCTAAGGTCATGAAAGTACCATGGGAAGCTCGAGAGCAAAAAACTCCAACCTCTTATTTTTTTCCACTTTTCCCTGAATTGGTTTCGAACTAAGCATGGGCAAAGGGGTAAAAATAAGAGTTGCTCCAATTCGCCCCGGGTTGGGGTATACCTACCCTAAGGTCATGGTAGTACCACGGGAAGCTCGAGAGCAAAAAACTGCAACCTTTTATTTTTGCCACTTTGCCCCCAATTGGTATCCTACTAAGCAGGGGCAAAGGGGTAACAATAAGAGTTGCTCCCATTCACCCTGGGTTGGAGCATACCTACCCTAAGTTCAAGGTAGTGCCATGGGAAACTCGAGAGCAAAAAACTGCAACCTTTTATTTTTGCCACTTTGCCCCCAATTGGTATCCAACTAAGCATGGGCAAAGGGGTAAAAATAAGAGTTGCTCCGATTCGCCCCGGGTTGGAGCATACCTACCCTAAGTACAAGGTAGTACCATGGGAAGCTCGAGAGCAAAAAACTCCAACCTTTTATTTTTGCCACTTTGCCTTCAATTGGTTTCGAACTAAGTATGGGCAAAGTGGTATAAATAAGAGTTGCTCGGATTCGCCCCGGGTTGGGGCATATCTACCATAAGGTCATGAAAGTACCATGGGAAGCTCGAGAGCAAAAAAGTCCAACCTCTTATTTTTTTCCACTTTTCCCTGAATTGGTTTCGAACTAAGCATGGGCAAAGGGGTAAAAATAAGAGTTGCTCCAATTCGCCCCGGGTTGGGGTATACCTACCCTAAGGTCATGGTAGTACCACGGGAAGCTCGAGAGCAAAAAACTGCAACCTTTTATTTTTGCCACTTTGCCCCCAATTGGTATCCTACTAAGCAGGGGCAAAGGGGTAACAATAAGAGTTGCTCCCATTCACCCTGGGTTGGAGCATACCTACCTTAAGTTCAAGGTAGTGCCATGGGAAACCCGAGAGCAAAAAACTGCAACCTTTTATTTTTGCCACTTTGCCCCCAATTGGTATCCAACTAAGCATGGGCAAAGGGGTAAAAATAAGAGTTGCTCCGATTCGCCCCGGGTTGGAGCATACCTACTCTATGTTCATGGTAGTACCATGGGAAGCTCGAGAGCAAAAAACTCCTACCTTTTATTTTTGCCACTTTGCCTTCAATTGGTTTCGAACTAAGTATGGGCAAAGTGGTATAAATAAGAGTTGCTCGGATTCGCCCCGGGTTGGGGCATATCTACCATAAGGTCATGAAAGTACCATGGGAAGCTCGAGAGCAAAAAAGTCCAACCTCTTATTTTTTTCCACTTTTCCCTGAATTGGTTTCGAACTAAGCATGGGCAAAGGGGTAAAAATAAGAGTTGCTCCAATTCGCCCCGGGTAGGAGCAAACCTACTCTAAGTTCATGGTCGTACCATGGGAAGCTCGACAGCAAAAAACTCCAACCTCTTATTTTTGCCACTTTGCCTTCAATTGGTTTCGAACTATGTATTGGCAAAGTGGTAAAAATAAGAGTTGGTCCGATTCACCCTGGGTCGCATCATACCAACCCTAAGTTCAAGGTAGTGCCATGGGAAACTCGAGAGCAAAAAATTGCAACCTTTTATTTTTGCCACTTTGCCTCCAATTGGTATCCTACTAAGCATGGACAAAGGTGTAAAAATAAGAGTTACTCCAATTCACCCCGGGTTGGCGCATATCTACCCTAAGGTCATGAAAGTACCATGGGAAGCTCGAGAGCAAAAAACT
Organism: Juglans cinerea; assembly: GCA_961763995.1. Lineage (NCBI taxonomy): Eukaryota > Viridiplantae > Streptophyta > Magnoliopsida > Fagales > Juglandaceae > Juglans > Juglans cinerea. The sequence goes on from CAUIVZ010000010.1 coordinate 19,105,509, forward strand.
CCAACCTCTTATTTTTGCCACTTTGCCTTCAATTGGTTTCGAACTAAGTATGGGCAAAGGGGTAAAAATAAGAGTTGCTCCAATTCGCCCCGGGTTGGAGCATACCTACCCTAAGTTCAAGGTAGTGCCAAGGGAAACTTGAGAGCAAAAAACTGCAACCTTTTATTTTTGCCACTTTGCCCCCAATCGGTATCTGACTAAGCAGGGGCAAAGGGGTAAAAATAAGAGTTGCTCCGATTCACCCTGGGTTGGAGCATACCTACCCTAAGTTCAAGGTAGTGCCATGGGAACCTCGAGAGCAAAAAACTGAACCTTTTATTTTTGCCACTTTACCCCCAATTGGTATCCAACTAAGCATGGGCAATAGTGTAAAAATAAGAGTTGCTCCGATTCGCCCCGGGTTGGAGCATACCTACTCTATGTTCATGGTAGTACCATGGGAAGCTCGAGAGCAAAAAACTCCAACCTCTTATTTTTGCTACTTTGCCTTCAATTGGTTTCGAACTAAGTATGGGCAAAGTGGTATAAATAAGAGTTGCTCGGATTCGCCCCGGTTTGGCGCATATCTACCCTAAGGTCATGAAAGTACCATGGGAAGCTCGAGAGCAAAAAAGTCCAACCTCTTATTTTTTTCCACTTTCCCCTTAATTGGTTTCGAACTAAGCATGGGCAAAGGGGTAAAAATTAGAGTTGCTCCAATTCGCCCCGGGTTGGAGCATACCTACTCTAAGTTCATGGTAGTACCATGGGAAGCTCGAGAGCAAAAAACTCCAACCTCTTATTTTTGCCACTTTGCCTTCAATTGGTTTCGAACTAAGTAAGGGCAAAGTGGTAAAAATAAGAGTTGCTCCGATTCACCCTGGGTTGGAGCTTACCTACCCTATGTTCAAGGTAGTGCCATGGGAAACTCGAGAGCAAAAAACTGCAACCTTTTATTTTTGCCACTTTGCCCCCAATTGGTATCCTACTAAGCATGGACAAGGGGGTAAAAATAGGAGTTGCTCCAATTCGCCCCGGGTTGAAGCATACCTAATCTAAGTTCGTGGTAGTACCATGGGAAGCTCGAGAGCAAAAAACTCCAACCTCTTATTTTTGCCACTTTGCCTTCAATTGGTTTCGAACTAAGTAAGGGCAAAGTGGTAAAAATAAGAGTTGCTCCGATTCACCCTGGGTTGGAGCATACCTACCCTAAGTTCAAGGTAGTGCCATGGGAAACTCGAGAGCAAAAAACTGCAACCTTTTATTTTTGCCACTTTGCCCCCAATTGGTATCCTACTAAGCATGGACAAGGGGGTAAAAATAAGAGTTGCTCCAATTCGCCCCGGGTTGAAGCATACCTAATCTAAGTTCGTGGTAGTACCATGGGAAGCTCGAGTGCAAAAAACTCCAACCTCTTATTTTTGCCACTTTGCCTTCAATTGGTTTCGAACTAAGTAAGGGCAAAGTGGTAAAAATAAGAGTTGCTCCGATTCACCCTGGGTTGGAGCATACCTACCCTAAGTTCAAGGTAGTGCCATGGGAAACTCGAGAGCAAAAAACTGCAACCTTTTATTTTTGCCACTTTGCCCCCAATTGGTATCCTACTAAGCATGGACAAGGCGGTAAAAATAAGAGTTGCTCCAATTCGCCCCGGGTTGAAGCATACCTAATCCAAGTTCGTGGTAGTACCATGGGAAGCTCGAGAGCAAAAAACTTCAACCTCTTATTTTTGCCACTTTGCCTTCAATTGGTTTCGAACTAAGTATGGGCAAAGTTGTAAAAATAAGAGTTGCTCGGATTCGCCCCGGGTTGGGGCATATCTAGCCAAAGGTCATGAAAGTACCATGGGAAGCTCGAGAGCAAAAAAGTCCAACCACTTATTTTTTTCCAGTTTCCCCTCAATTGGTTTCGAACTAAGCAAGGGCTAAGTGGTAAACATAAGAGTTGCTCGGATTCGGCCCGGGTTGGGGCATATCTACCCTAAGGTCATGAAAGTACCATGGGAAGCTCGAGAGCAAAAAAGTCCAACCACTTATTTTTTTCCACTTTCCCCTCAATTGGTTTCGAACTAAGCATGGGCAAAGTGGTAAACATAAGAGTTGCTTCGATTCGCCTCGGGTTGGGGTATACCTACCCTAAGTTCTAGGTAGTACCACGGGAAGCTCGAGAGCAAAAAACTCCAACCTCTTATTTTTGCCACTTTGCCTTCAATAGGTTTCGAACTAAGTATGGGAAAAGTGGTAAAAATAATAGTTGCTCGGATTTGCCCCGGGTTGGGGCATATCTACCCTAAGGTCGTGAAAGTACCATGGGAAGCTCGAGAGCAAAAAACTCCAACCTCTTATTTTTGCCACTTTGCCTTCAATAGGTTTCGAACTAAGTATGGGCAAACTGGTAAAAATAAGAGTTGCTCGGATTCGGCCCGGGTTGGGGCATATCTACCCTAAGGTCATGAAAGTACCATGGGAAGCTCGAGAGCAAAAAAGTCCAACCACTTATTTTTTTCCACTTTCCCCTCAATTGGTTTCGAACTAAGCATGGGCAAAGTGGTAAACATAAGAGTTGCTTCGATTCGCCTCGGGTTGGGGTATACCTACCCTAAGTTCTAGGTAGTACCACGGGAAGCTCGCGAGCAAAAAACTCCAACCTCTTATTTTTGCCACTTTGCCCACAATTGGTATCCTGCTAAGCAGGGGCAAAGGGGTAAAAATAAGAGTTGCTCCGATTCACCCTGGGTTGGAGCATACCTACCCTAAGTTCAAGGTAGTGCCATGGGAAACTTCAGAGCAAAAAACTGCAACCTTTTATTTTTGCCACTTTGCCCCCAATTGGTATCCTACTAAGCATGGACAAAGGGTTAAAAATAAGAGTTGCTCCAATTCGCCCCGGGTTGAAGCATACCTAATCTAAGTTCGTGGTAGTACCATGGGAAGCTCGAGAGCAAAAAACTCCAACCTCTTATTTTTGCAACTTTGCCTTCAATTGGTTTCGAACTAAGTAAGGGCAAAGTGGTAAAAATAAGAGTTGCTCCGATTCACCCTGGGTTGGAGCATACCTACCCTAAGTTCAAGGTAGTGCCATGGGAAACTCGAGAGCAAAAAACTGCAACCTTTTATTTTTGCCACTTTGCCCCCAATTGGTATCCTACTAAGCATGGACAAGGGGGTAAAAATAAGAGTTGCTCCAATTCGCCCCGGGTTGAAGCATACCTAATCTAAGTTCGTGGTAGTACCATGGGAAGCTCGAGTGCAAAAAACTCCAACCTCTTATTTTTGCCACTTTGCCTTCAATTGGTTTCGAACTAAGTAAGGGCAAAGTGGTAAAAATAAGAGTTGCTCCGATTCACCCTGGGTTGGAGCATACCTACCCTAAGTTCAAGGTAGTGCCATGGGAAACTCGAGAGCAAAAAACTGCAACCTTTTATTTTTGCCACTTTGCCCCCAATTGGTATCCTACTAAGCATGGACAAGGCGGTAAAAATAAGAGTTGCTCCAATTCGCCCCGGGTTGAAGCATACCTAATCCAAGTTCGTGGTAGTACCATGGGAAGCTCGAGAGCAAAAAACTTCAACCTCTTATTTTTGCCACTTTGCCTTCAATTGGTTTCGAACTAAGTATGGGCAAAGTTGTAAAAATAAGAGTTGCTCGGATTCGCCCCGGGTTGGGGCATATCTAGCCAAAGGTCATGAAAGTACCATGGGAAGCTCGAGAGCAAAAAAGTCCAACCACTTATTTTTTTCCAGTTTCCCCTCAATTGGTTTCGAACTAAGCAAGGGCTAAGTGGTAAACATAAGAGTTGCTTCGATTCGCCTCGGGTTGGGGTATACGTACCCTAAGGTCATGGTAGTACCACGGGAAGCTCTCGAGCAAAAAACTCCAACCTCTTATTTTTGCCACTTGCCCACAATTGGTATCCTGCTAAGCAGGGGCAAAGGGGTAAAAATAAGAGTTGCTCCGATTCACCCTGGGTTGGAGCATACCTACCCTAAGTTCAAGGTTGTGCCATGGGAAATTTGAGAGCAAAAAACTGCAACCATTTATTTTTGCCACTTTGCCCCCAATTGGTATCCTACTAAGCATGGACAAAAGGGTAAAAATAAGAGTTGCTCCAATTCGCCCCGGGTTGAAGCATACCTAATCTAAGTTCGTGGTAGTACCATGGGAAGCTCGAGAGCAAAAAAATCCAACCTTTTATTTTTGCCACTTTGCTTTCAATTGGTTTCGAACTAAGTAAGGACAAAGTTGTAAAAATAAGAGTTGCTCGGATTCGCCCCGGGTTGGGATATACCTACCCTATGGTCCGGGTAGTACCACGGGAAGCTCGCGAGCAAAAAACTCTAACCTCTTATTTTTGCCACTTTGCCTTCAATAGGTTTCGAACTAAGTATGGGAAAAGTGGTAAAAATAAGAGTTGCTCGGATTTGCCCCGGGTTGGGGCATATCTACCCTAAGGTCATGAAAGTACCATGGGAAGCTCGAGAGCAAAAAACTCCAACCTCTTATTTTTGCCACTTTGCCTTCAATAGGTTTCGAACTAAGTATGGGCAAAGTGGTAAAAATAAGAGTTGCTCGGATTCGCCCCGGGTTGGGGCATATCTACCCTAAGGTCATGAGAGTACCATGGGAAGCTCGAGAGCAAAAAACTCCAACCTCTTATTTTTGCCACTTTGCCTTCAATAGGTTTCGAACTAAGTATGGGAAAAGTGGTAAAAATAAGAGTTGCTCGGATTTGCCCCGGGTTGGGGCATATCTACCCTAAGGTCGTGAAAGTACCATGGGAAGCTCGAGAGCAAAAAACTCCAACCTCTTATTTTTGCCACTTTGCCTTCAATAGGTTTCGAACTAAGTATGGGCAAACTGGTAAAAATAAGAGTTGCTCGGATTCGGCCCGGGTTGGGGCATATCTACCCTAAGGTCATGAAAGTACCATGGGAAGCTCGAGAGCAAAAAAGTCCAACCACTTATTTTTTTCCACTTTCCCCTCAATTGGTTTCGAACTAAGCATGGGCAAAGTGGTAAACATAAGAGTTGCTTCGATTCGCCTCGGGTTGGGGTATACCTACCCTAAGTTCTAGGTAGTACCACGGGAAGCTCGCGAGCAAAAAACTCCAACCTCTTATTTTTGCCACTTTGCCCACAATTGGTATCCTGCTAAGCAGGGGCAAAGGGGTAAAAATAAGAGTTGCTCCGATTCACCCTGGGTTGGAGCATACCTACCCTAAGTTCAAGGTAGTGCCATGGGAAACTTCAGAGCAAAAAACTGCAACCTTTTATTTTTGCCACTTTGCCCCCAATTGGTATCCTACTAAGCATGGACAAAGGGTTAAAAATAAGAGTTGCTCCAATTCGCCCCGGGTTGAAGCATACCTAATCTAAGTTCGTGGTAGTACCATGGGAAGCTCGAGAGCAAAAAACTCCAACCTCTTATTTTTGCCACTTTGCCTTCAATTGGTTTCGAACTAAGTAAGGGCAAAGTTGCAAAAATAAGAGTTGCTCGGATTCGCCCCGGGTTCGGATATACCTACCCTAAGGTCCTGGTAGTACCACGGGAAGCTCGCGAGCAAAAAACTCCAACCTCTTATTTTTGCCACTTTGCCTTCAATAGGTTTCGAACTAAGTATGGGCAAAGTGGTAAAAATAAGAGTTGCTCAGATTTGCCCCGGGTTGGGGCATATCTACCCTAAGGTCAAGAAAGTACCATGGGAAGCTCGAGGGCAAAAAACTCCAACCTCTTATTTTTGCCACTTTGCCTTCAATAGGTTTCGAACTAAGTATGGGCAAACTGGTAAAAATAAGAATTGCTCGGATTCGGCCAGGGTTGGGGCATATATACCCTAAGGTCATGAAAGTACCATGGGAAGCACGAGAGCAAAAAAGTCCAACCACTTATTTTTTTCCACTTTCCCCTCAATTGGTTTCGAACTAAGCATGGGCAAAGTGGTAAACATAAGAGTTGCTTCGATTCGCCTCGGGTTGGGGTATACCTACCCTAAGGTCATGGTAGTACCACGGGAAGCTCGCGAGCAAAAAACTCCAACCTCTTATTTTTGCCACTTTGCCAACAATTGGTATCCTGCTAAGCAGGGGCAAAGGGGTAAAAATAAGAGTTGCTCCGATTCAACCTGGGTTGGAGCATACCTACCCTAAGTTCATGGTAGTGCCATGGGAAACTTGAGAGCAAAAAACTGCAACCTTTTATTTTTGCCACTTTGCCCCCAATTGGTATCCTACTAAGCATGGACAAAGGGTTAAAAATAAGAGTTGCTCCAATTCGCCCCGGGTTGAAGCATACCTAATCTAAGTTCGTGGTAGTACCATGGGAAGCTCGAGAGCAAAAAACTCCAACCTCTTATTTTTGCCACTTTGCCTTCAATAGGTTTCGAACTAAGTATGGGCAAACTGGTAAAAATAAGAGTTGCTCGGATTCGGCCCGGGTTGGGGCATATCTACCCTAAGGTCATGAAAGTACCATGGGAAGCTCGAGAGCAAAAAAGTCCAACCACTTATTTTTTCCACTTTTTCCCTCAATTGGTTTCGAACTAAGCATGGGCAAAGTGGTAAACATAAGAGTTGCTTCGATTCGCCTCGGGTTGGGGTATACCTACCCTAAGGTCTAGGTAGTACCACGGGAAGCTCGCGAGCAAAAAACTCCAACCTCTTATTTTTGCCACTTTGCCTTCAATTGGTTTCGAACTAAGTAAGGGCAAAGTGGTAAAAATAAGAGTTGCTCCGATTCACCCTGGGTTGGAGCATACCTACCCTAAGTTCAAGGTAGTGCCATGGGAAACTCGAGAGCAAAAAACTGCAACCTTTTATTTTTGCCACTTTGCCCCCAATTGGTATCCTACTAAGCATGGACAAGGGGGTAAAAATAAGAGTTGCTCCAATTCGCCCCGGGTTGAAGCATACCTAATCTAAGTTCGTGGTAGTACCATGGGAAGCTCGAGAGCAAAAAACTCCAACCTCTTATTTTTGCCACTTTGCCTTCAATTGGCTTCGAACTAAGTATGGGCAAAGTTGTAAAAATAAGAGTTGCTCGGATTCGCCCCGGGTTGGGGCATATCTACCCTAAGGTCATGAAAGTACCATGGGAAGCTCGAGAGCAAAAAAGTCCAACCACTTATTTTTTTCCACTTTCCCCTCAATTGGTTTCGAACTAAGCATGGGCAAAGTGGTAAACATAAGAGTTGCTTCGATTCGCCTCGGGTTGGGGTATACGTACCCTAAGGTCATGGTAATACCACGGGAAGCTCGCGAGCAAAAAACTCCAACCTCTTATTTTTGCCACTTTGCCCACAATGGGTATCCTGCTAAGCTGGGGCAAAGGGGTAAAAATAAGAGTTGCTCCGATTCACCCTGGGTTGGAGCATACCTACCCTAAGTTCAAGGTAGTGCCATGGGAAACTTGAGAGCAAAAAACTGCAACCATTTATTTTTGCCACTTTGCCCCCAATTGGTATCCTACTAAGCATGGACAAAGGGGTAAAAATAAGAGTTGCTCCAATTCGCCCCGGGTTGAAGCATACCTAATCTAAGTTCGTGTTAGTACCATGGGAAGCTCGAGAGCAAAAAACTCCAACCTCTTATTTTTGCCACTTTGCCTTCAATTGGTTTCGAACTAAGTATGGGCAAAGTTGTAAAAATAAGAGTTGCTCGGATTCGCCCCGGGTTGGGGCATATCTAGCCTAAGGTCATGAAAGTACCATGGGAAGCTCGAGAGCAAAAAAGTCCAACCACTTATTTTTTTCCACTTTCCCCTCAATTGGTTTCGAACTAAGCATGGGCAAAGTGGTAAACATAAGAGTTGCTTCGATTCGCCTCGGGTTGGGGTATACGTACCCTAAGGTCTTGGTAGTACCACGGGAAGCTCGCGAGCAAAAAACTCCAACCTCTTATTTTTGCCACTTTGCCCACAATTGGTATCCTGCTAAGCAGGGGCAAAGGGGTAAAAATAAGAGTTGCTCCGATTCACCCTGGGTTGGAGCATACCTACCCTAAGTTCAAGGTAGTGCCATGGGAAACTTGAGAGCAAAAAACTGCAACCATTTATTTTTGCCACTTTGCCCCCAATTGGTATCCTACTAAGCATGGACAAAGGGGTAAAAATAAGAGTTGCTCCAATTCGCCCCGGGTTGAAGCATACCTAATCTAAGTTCGTGGTAGTACCATGGGAAGCTCGAGAGCAAAAAACTCCAACCTCTTATTTTTGCCACTTTGCCTTCAATTGGTTTCGAACTAAGTATGGGCAAAGTTGTAAAAATAAGAGTTGCTCGGATTCGCCCCGGGTTGGGGCATATCTAGCCTAAGGTCATGAAAGTACCATGGGAAGCTCGCGAGCAAAAAAGTCCAACCACTTATTTTTTTCCACTTTCCCCTCAATTGGTTTCGAACTAAGCATGGGCAAAGTGGTAAACATAAGAGTTGCTTCGATTCGCCTCGGGTTGGGGTATACGTACCCTAAGGTCATCGTAGTACCACGGGAAGCTCGCGAGCAAAAAACTCCAACCTCTTATTTTTGCCACTTTGCCCACAATTGGTATCCTGCTAAGCAGGGGCAAAGGGGTAAAAATAAGAGTTGCTCCGATTCACCCTGGGTTGGAGCATACCTACCCTAAGTTCAAGGTAGTGCCATGGGAAACTTGAGAGCAAAAAACTGCAACCATTTATTTTTGCCACTTTGCCCCCAATTGGTATCCTACTAAGCATGGACAAAGGGGTAAAAATAAGAGTTGCTCCAATTCGCCCCGGGTTGAAGCATACCTAATCTAAGTTCGTGGTAGTACCATGGGAAGCTCGAGAGCAAAAAACTCCAACCTCTTATTTTTGCCACTTTGCCTTCAATTGGTTTCGAACTAAGTATGGGCAAAGTTGTAAAAATAAGAGTTGCTCGGATTCGCCCCGGGTTGGGGCATATCTAGCCTAAGGTCATGAAAGTACCATGGGAAGCTCGAGAGCAAAAAAGTCCAACCACTTATTTTTTTCCACTTTCCCCTCAATTGGTTTCGAACTAAGCATGGGCAAAGTGGTAAACATAAGAGTTGCTTCGATTCGCCTCGGGTTGGGGTATACGTACCCTAAGGTCATGGTAGTATCACGGGAAGCTCGCGAGCAAAAAACTCCAACCTCTTATTTTTGCCACTTTGCCCACAATTGGTATCCTGCTAAGCAGGGGCAAAGGGGTAAAAATAAGAGTTGCTCCGATTCACCCTGGGTTGGAGCACACCTACCCTAAGTTCAAGGTAGTGCCATGGGAAACTTGAGAGCAAAAAACTGCAACCATTTATTTTTGCCACTTTGCCCCCAATTGGTATCCTACTAAGCATGGACAAAGGGGTAAAAATAAGAGTTGCTCCAATTCGCCCCGGGTTGAAGCATACCTAATCTAAGTTCGTGGTAGTACCATGGGAAGCTCGAGAGCAAAAAACTCCAACCTCTTATTTTTGCACTTTGCCTTCAATTGGTTTCGAACTAAGTAAGGGCAAAGTTGTAAAAATAAGAGTTGCTCGGATTCGCCCCGGGTTGGGATATACCTACCCTAAGGTCCTGGTAGTACCACGGGAAGCTCGCGAGCAAAAAACTCCAACCTTTTATTTTTGCCACTTTGCCTTCAATAGGTTTCGAACTAAGTATGGGCAAAGTGGTAAAAATAAGAGTTGCTCGGATTTGCCCCGGGTTGGGGCATATCTACCCTGAGGTCATGAAAGTACCATGGGAAGCTCGAGAGCAAAAAACTCCAACCTCTTATTTTTGCCACTTTGCCTTCAATAGGTTTCGAACTAAGTATGGGCAAACTGGTAAAAATAAGAGTTGCTCGGATTCGGCCCGGGTTGGGGCATATCTACCCTAAGGTCATGAAAGTACCATGGGAAGCTCGAGAGCAAAAAAGTCCAACCATTTATTTTTTTCCACTTTCCCCTCAATTGGTTTCGAACTAAGCATGGGCAAAGTGGTAAACATAAGAGTTGCTTCGATTCGCCTCGGGTTGGGGTATACGTACCCTAAGGTCATGGTAGTACCACGGGAAGCTCGCGAGCAAAAAACTCCAACCTCTTATTTTTGCCACTTTGCCCACAATTGGTATCCTGCTAAGCAGGGGCAAAGGGGTAAAAATAAGAGTTGCTCCGATTCAACCTGGGTTGGAGCATACCTACCCTAAGTTCAAGGTAGTGCCATGGGAAACTCGAGAGCAAAAAACTGCAACCTTTTATTTTTGCCACTTTGCCCCCAATTGGTATCCTACTAAGCATGGACAAAGGGGTAAAAATAAGAGTTGCTCCAATTCGCCCCGGGTTGAAGCATACCTAATCTAAGTTCGTGGTAGTACCATGGGAAGCTCGAGAGCAAAAAACTCCAACCTCTTATTTTTGCCACTTTGCCTTCAATTGGTTTCGAACTAAGTATGGGCAAAGTTGTAAAAATAAGAGTTGCTCGGATTCGCCCCGGGTTGGGGCATATCTACCCTAAGGTCATGAAAGTACCATGGGAAGCTCGAGAGCAAAAAAGTCCAACCACTTATTTTTTTCCACTTTCCCCTCAATTGGTTTCGAACTAAGCATGGGCAAAGTGGTAAACATAAGAGTTGCTTCGATTCGCCTCGGGTTGGGGTATACCTACCCTAAGGTCATGGTAGTACCACGGGAAGCTCGCGAGCAAAAAACTCCAACCTCTTATTTTTGCCACTTTGCCCACAATGGGTATCCTGCTAAGCTGGGGCAAAGGGGTAAAAATAAGAGTTGCTCCGATTCACCCTGGGTTGGAGCATACCTACCCTAAGTTCAAGGTAGTGCCATGGGAAACTTGAGAGCAAAAAACTGCAACCATTTATTTTTGCCACTTTGCCCCCAATTGGTATCCTACTAAGCATGGACAAAGGGGTAAAAATAAGAGTTGCTCCAATTCGCCCCGGGTTGAAGCATACCTAATCTAAGTTCGTGGTAGTACCATGGGAAGCTCGAGAGCAAAAAACTCCAACCTCTTATTTTTGCCACTTTGCCTTCAATTGGTTTCGAACTAAGTATGGGCAAAGTTGTAAAAATAAGAGTTGCTCGGATTCGCCCCGGGTTGGGGCATATCTACCCTAAGGTCATGAAAGTACCATGGGAAGCTCGAGAGCAAAAAAGTCCAACCACTTATTTTTTTCCACTTTCCCCTCAATTGGTTTCGAACTAAGCATGGGCAAAGTGGTAAACATAAGAGTTGCTTCGATTCGCCTCGGGTTGGGGTATACGTACCCTAAGGTCATGGTAGTACCACGGGAAGCTCGCGAGCAAAAAACTCCAACCTCTTATTTTTGCCACTTTGCCCACAATTGGTATCCTGCTAAGCAGGGGCAAAGGGTTAAAAATAAGAGTTGCTCCGATTCACCCTGGGTTGGAGCATACCTACCCTAAGTTCAAGGTAGTGCCATGGGAAACTTGAGAGCAAAAAACTGCAACCATTTATTTTTGCCACTTTGCCCCCAATTGGTATCCTACTAAGCATGGACAAAGGGGTAAAAATAAGAGTTGCTCCAATTCGCCCCGGGTTGAAGCATACCTAATCTAAGTTCGTGGTAGTACCATGGGAAGCTCGAGAGCAAAAAACTCCAACCTCTTATTTTTGCCACTTTGCCTTCAATTGGTTTCGAACTAAGTATGGGCAAAGTTGTAAAAATAAGAGTTGCTCGGATTCGCCCCGGGTTGGGGCATATCTAGCCTAAGGTCATGAAAGTACCATGGGAAGCTCGCGAGCAAAAAAGTCCAACCACTTATTTTTTTCCACTTTCCCCTCAATTGGTTTCGAACTAAGCATGGGCAAAGTGGTAAACATAAGAGTTGCTTCGATTCGCCTCGGGTTGGGGTATACGTACCCTAAGGTCATGGTAGTACCACGGGAAGCTCGCGAGCAAAAAACTCCAACCTCTTATTTTTGCCACTTTGCCCACAATTGGTATCCTGCTAAGCAGGGGCAAAGGGGTAAAAATAAGAGTTGCTCCGATTCACCCTGGGTTGGAGCATACCTACCCTAAGTTCAAGGTAGTGCCATGGGAAACTTGAGAGCAAAAAACTGCAACCATTTATTTTTGCCACTTTGCCCCCAATTGGTATCCTACTAAGCATGGACAAAGGGGTAAAAATAAGAGTTGCTCCAATTCGCCCCGGGTTGAAGCATACCTAATCTAAGTTCGTGGTAGTACCATGGGAAGCTCGAGAGCAAAAAACTCCAACCTCTTATTTTTGCCACTTTGCCTTCAATTGGTTTCGAACTAAGTATGGGCAAAGTTGTAAAAATAAGAGTTGCTCGGATTCGCCCCGGGTTGGGGCATATCTAGCCTAAGGTCATGAAAGTACCATGGGAAGCTCGAGAGCAAAAAAGTCCAACCACTTATTTTTTTCCACTTTCCCCTCAATTGGTTTCGAACTAAGCATGGGCAAAGTGGTAAACATAAGAGTTGCTGCGATTCGCCTCGGGTTGGGGTATACGTACCCTAAGGTCATGGTAGTACCACGGGAAGCTCGCGAGCAAAAAACTCCAACCTCTTATTTTTGCCACTTTGCCCACAATTGGTATCCTGCTAAGCAGGGGCAAAGGGGTAAAAATAAGAGTTGCTCCGATTCACCCTGGGTTGGAGCATACCTACCCTAAGTTCAAGGTAGTGCCATGGGAAACTTGAGAGCAAAAAACTGCAACCATTTATTTTTGCCACTTTGCCCCCAATTGGTATCCTACTAAGCATGGACAAAGGGGTAAAAATAAGAGTTGCTCCAATTCGCCCCGGGTTGAAGCATACCTAATCTAAGTTCGTGGTAGTACCATGGGAAGCTCGAGAGCAAAAAACTCCAACCTCTTATTTTTGCCACTTTGCCTTCAATTGGTTTCGAACTAAGTATGGGCAAAGTTGTAAAAATAAGAGTTGCTCGGATTCGCCCCGGGTTGGGGCATATCTAGCCTAAGGTCATGAAAGTACCATGGGAAGCTCGAGAGCAAAAAAGTCCAACCACTTATTTTTTTCCACTTTCCCCTCAATTGGTTTCGAACTAAGCATGGGCAAAGTGGTAAACATAAGAGTTGCTTCGATTCGCCTCGGGTTGGGGTATACGTACCCTAAGGTCATGGTAGTACCACGGGAAGCTCGCGAGCAAAAAACTCCAACCTCTTATTTTTGCCACTTTGCCCACAATTGGTATCCTGCTAAGCAGGGGCAAAGGGGTAAAAATAAGAGTTGCTCCGATTCACCCTGGGTTGGAGCATACCTACCCTAAGTTCAAGGTAGTGCCATGGGAAACTTGAGAGCAAAAAACTGCAACCATTTATTTTTGCCACTTTGCCCCCAATTGGTATCCTACTAAGCATGGACAAAGGGGTAAAAATAAGAGTTGCTCCAATTCGCCCCGGGTTGAAGCATACCTAATCTAAGTTCGTGGTAGTACCATGGGAAGCTCGAGAGCAAAAAACTCCAACCTCTTATTTTTGCACTTTGCCTTCAATTGGTTTCGAACTAAGTAAGGGCAAAGTTGTAAAAATAAGAGTTGCTCGGATTCGCCCCGGGTTGGGATATACCTACCCTAAGGTCCTGGTAGTACCACGGGAAGCTCGCGAGCAAAAAACTCCAACCTTTTATTTTTGCCACTTTGCCTTCAATAGGTTTCGAACTAAGTATGGGCAAAGTGGTAAAAATAAGAGTTGCTCCGATTCGCCCCGGGTTGGGGCATATCTACCCTGAGGTCATGAAAGTACCATGGGAAGCTCGAGAGCAAAAAACTCCAACCTCTTATTTTTGCCACTTTGCCTTCAATAGGTTTCGAACTAAGTATGGGCAAACTGGTAAAAATAAGAGTTGCTCGGATTCGGCCCGGGTTGGGGCATATCTACCCTAAGGTCATGAAAGTACCATGGGAAGCTCGAGAGCAAAAAAGTCCAACCATTTATTTTTTTCCACTTTCCCCTCAATTGGTTTCGAACTAAGCATGGGCAAAGTGGTAAACATAAGAGTTGCTTCGATTCGCCTCGGGTTGGGGTATACCTACCCTAAGGTCATGGTAGTACCACGGGAAGCTCGCGAGCAAAAAACTCCAACCTCTTATTTTTGCCACTTTGCCCACAATTGGTATCCTGCTAAGCAGGGGCAAAGGGGTAAAAATAAGAGTTGCTCCGATTCAACCTGGGTTGGAGCATACCTACCCTAAGTTCAAGGTAGTGCCATGGGAAACTTGAGAGCAAAAAACTGCAACCTTTTATTTTTGCCACGTTGCCCCCAATTGGTATCCTACTAAGCATGGACAAAGGGTTAAAAATAAGAGTTGCTCCAATTCGCCCCGGGTTGAAGCATACCTAATCTAAGTTCGTGGTAGTACCATGGGAAGCTCGAGAGCAAAAAACTCCAACCTCTTATTTTTGCACTTTGCCTTCAATTGGTTTTTAACTAAGTAAGGGCAAAGTTGTAAAAATAAGAGTTGCTCGGATTCGTCCCGGGTTGGGATATACCTACCCTAAGGTCATGGTAGTACCACGGGAAGCTCGCGAGCAAAAAACTCCAACCTCTTATTTTTGCCACTTTGCCCCCAATTGGTATCCTACTAAGCTTGGGCAAAGGGGTAAAAATAAGAGTTGCTCCGATTCACCCCGGGTTGGGGCATTCCTACCCTAATCTCATGGTAGTACCATGGGAAGCTCGAGAGCAAAAAACTCCAACCTCTTATTTTTGCCACTTTGCCTTCAATAGGTTTCGAACTAAGTATGGGCAAAGTGGTAAAAATAAGAATTGCTCGGATTCGCCCCGGGTTGGGGCATATCTACCCTAAGGTCATGAGAGTACCATGGGAAGCTCGAGAGCAAAAAACTCCAACCTCTTATTTTTGCACTTTGCCTTCAATTGGTTTTTAACTAAGTAAGGGCAAAGTTGTAAAAATAAGAGTTGCTCGGATTCGTCCCGGGTTGGGATATACCTACCCTAAGGTCATGGTAGTACCACGGGAAGCTCGCGAGCAAAAAACTCCAACCTCTTATTTTTGCCACTTTGCCCACAATTGGTATCCTACTAAGCTTGGGCAAAGGGGTAAAAATAAGAGTTGCTCCGATTCACCCCGGGTTGGGGCATTCCTACCCTAATCTCATTGTAGTACCATGGGAAGCTCGAGAGCAAAAAACTCCAACCTCTTATTTTTGCCACTTTGCCTTCAATAGGTTTCGAACTAAGTATGGGCAAAGTGGTAAAAATAAGAATTGCTCGGATTCGCCCCGGGTTGGGGCATATCTACCCTAAGGTCATGAGAGTACCATGGGAAGCTCGAGAGCAAAAAACTCCAACCTCTTATTTTTGCCACTTTGCCTTCAATAGGTTTCGAACTAAGTATGGGCAAACTGGTAAAAATAAGAGTTGCTCGGATTCGCCACGGGTTGGGGCATATCTACCCTAAGGTCATTAAAGTACCATGGGAAGCTCGAGAGCAAAAAACTCCAACCTCTTATTTTTGCCACTTTGCCTTCAATTGGTTTCGAACTAAGTATGGGCAAAGTGGTATAAATAAGAGTTGCTCGGATTCGCCCCGGGTTGGGGCATATCTAGCCTAAGGTCATCAAAGTACCATGGGAAGCTCGAGAGCAAAAAAGTCCAACCACTTATTTTTTTCCACTTTCCCCTCAATTGGTTTCGAACTAAGCATGGGCAAAGTGGTAAAAATAAGAGTTGCTCGGATTTGCCCCGGGTTGGGGCATACCTACCCTAAGGTCCTGGTAGCACCACGGGAAGCTCGCGAGCAAAAAACTCCAACCTCTTATTTTTGCCACTTTGCCTTCAATTGGTTTTGAACGAAGTATGGGCAAAGTTGTAAAAATAAGAGTTGCTCGTATTCGCCCCGGGTTGGGGCATATCTAGCCTAAGGTCATGAAAGTACCATGGGAAGCTCGAGAGCAAAAAACTCCAACCACTTATTTTTTTCCACTTTCCCCTCAATTGGTTTCGAACTAAGCATGGGCAAAGTGGTAAAAATAAGAGTTGCTCGGATTCGCCCCGGGTTGGGGCATACCTACCCTAAGGTCCTGGTAGCACCACGGGAAGCTCGCGAGCAAAAAACTCCATCCTCTTATTTTTGCCACTTTGCCACCACTTGGTATCCTACTAAGCTTGGGCAAAGGGGTAAAAATAAGAGTTGCTCCGATTCACCCCGGGTTGGGGCATTCCTACCCTAATGTCATGGTAGTACCATGGGAAGCTCGAGAGCAAAAAACTCCAACCTCTTATTTTTTCCACTTTGCCTTCAATAGGTTTCGAACTAAGTATGGGCAAAGTGGTAAAAATAAGAGTTGCTCCGATTCACCCCGGGTTGGGGCATTCCTACCCTAATGTCATGGTAGTACCATGGGAAGCTCGAGAGCAAAAAACTCCAACCTCTTATTTTTGCCACTTTGCCTTCAATAGGTTTCGAACTAAGTATGGGCAAAGTGGTAAGAATAAGAGTTGCTCGGATTCGGCCCGGGTTGGGGCATATCTATCCTAAGGTCATGCAAGTACCATGGGAAGCTCGAGAGCAAAAAAGTCCAACCACTTATTTTTTTCCACTTTCCCCTCAAT
The DNA here is from genome assembly GCA_961763995.1 of Juglans cinerea. NCBI lineage: Eukaryota > Viridiplantae > Streptophyta > Magnoliopsida > Fagales > Juglandaceae > Juglans > Juglans cinerea. The sequence goes on from CAUIVZ010000010.1 coordinate 19,122,036, forward strand.
TGGTTTCGAACTAAGCATGGGCAAAGTGGTAAACATAAGAGTTGCTTCGAGTCGCCTCGGGTTGGGGTATACCTACCCTAAGGTCATGAAAGTACCATGGGAAGCTCGAGAGCAAAAAACTCCAACCTCTTATTTTTGCCACTTTGCCTTCAATTGGTTTCGAACTAAGTATGGGCAGAGTTGTAAAAATAAAAGTTGCTCGGATTCGCCCCGGGTTGGGGTATACCTACCCTAAGGTCATGGTAGTACCAAGGGAAGCTCGCGAGCAAAAAACTCCAACCTCTTGTTTTTGCCACTTTGCCCCCAATTGGTATCCTACTAAGTAGGGGCAAACGGGTAAAAATAAGAGTTGCTCCGATTCACCCTGGGTTGGAGCATACCTACCCTAAGTTCAAGGTAGTGCCTTGGGAAACTCGAGAGCAAAAAACTGCAACCTTTTATTTTTGCCAATTTGCCCCCAATTGGTATCCTACTAAGCATGGGCAAAGGGGTAAAAATAAGAGTTGCTCCAATTCGCCCCGGGTTGGAGCATACCTACTCTAAGTTCATGGTAGTACCATGGGAAGCTCGCGAGCAAAAAACTCAAACCTCTTATTTTTGCCACTTTGCCTTCAATTGGTTTTGAACGAAGTATGGGCAAAGTGGGAAAAATAAGAGTTGCTCTGATTCACCCTGGGTTGGAGCATACCTACCCTAAGTTCAACGTAGTGCCATGGGAAACTCGAGAGCAAAAAATTGCAAACTTTTATTTTTGCCACTTTGCCCCCAATTGGTATCCTACTAAGCATGGGCAAAGGGGTAAAAATAAGAGTTGCTCCAATTCGCCCCGGGTTCGAGCATACCTACCTAAGTTCATGGTAGTACCATGGGAAGCTCGAGAGCAAAAAACTCCAAGCTCTTATGTTTGCCAGTTTGCCTTCAATAGGTTTCGAACTAAGTATGGGCAAAGTGGAAAAACTAAGAGTTGCTCGGATTCGCCCCGGGTTGGGGCATATCTACCCAAAGGTCATGAAAGTACCACGGGAAGCTCGAGAGCAAAAAAGTCCAACCACTTATTTTTTTCCACTTTCCCCTCAATTGGTTCCGAACTAAGCTTGGGCAAAGTGGTCAACATAAGAGTTGCTTCTATTCGCCTCGGGTTGGGGTATACCTACCCAAATGTCATGGTAGTACCACGGGAAGCTCGCGAGCAAAAAACTTCAACCTCTTATTTTTGCCACTTTGCCCCCAATTGGTATCCTACTAAGCAGGGGCAAAGGGGTAAAAATAAGAGTTGCTCCGATTCACCCTGGGTTGAAGAATACCTAATCTAAGTTCGTGGTAGTACCATGGGAAGCTCGTGAGCAAAAAACACCAACCTCTTATTTTTGCCACTTTGCCTTCAATTGGTTTCGAACTAAGTATGGGCAAAGTTGTGAAAATAAGAGTTGCTCGGATTCGCCCCGGGTTGGGGCATACCTACCCTAAGGTCATGGTAGTACCACGGGAAGCTCGCGAGCAAAAAACTCCAACCTCTTATTTTTGCCACTTTGCCCCCAATTGGTATCCTACTAAGCAGGGGCAAAGGGGCAAAAATAAGAGTTGCTCCGATTCACCCTGGGTTGGAGCATACCTACCCTAAGTTGAAGGTAGTGCCATGGGAAACTCGAGAGCAAAATACTGCAACCTTTTATTTTTGCCACTTTGCCCCCAATTGGTATCCTACTAAGCATGGCCAAAGGGGTAAAAATAAGAGTTGCTCGGATTCGCCCCGGGTTGGGGCATATCTACCCTAAGTTCAAGGTAGTGCCATGGGAAACTTGAGAGCAAAAGACTGCAACCTTTTATTTTTGCCACTTTGCCCCCAATTGGTATCCTACTAAGCATGGACAAAGGGATAAAAATAAGAGTTGCTCCAATTCGCCCCGGGTTGAAGAATACCTAATCTAAGTTCGTGGTAGTACCATTGGAAGCTCGAGAGCAAAAAAGTCCAACCTGTTATTTTTTTCCAGTTTCCCCTCAATTGGTTTCGAACTAAGCGTGGAAAAAGTGGTAAAAATAAGAGTTGCTCCGATTCACCCCGGGTTGGGGCATTCCTACCCTAATTTCATGGTAGTACCATGGGAAGCTCGAGAGTAAAAAACTCCAACCTCTTATTTTCGCCACTTTGCCCCCAATTGGTATCCTACTAAGCAGGGGCAAAGGGGTAAAAATAAGAGTTCCTCCGATTCACCCTGGGTTGGAGCATACCTACCCTAAGTTCATGGTTCTAGCCTGGGAAGCTCGAGAGCAAAAAACTCCAACCTCTTATTTTTGTCACTCTGCCCCAATTGGTATCCTACTAAGCATGGGCAGAGTGATAAAAATAAGAGTTGCTCCGATTCGCCCGGGTTGGGGTATACCTACCCTAAGGTCAAGGCAGTACCAAGGGAAGCTCGCGAGCAAAAAACGCCAACCACTTATTTTTGCCTCTTTCCTCCAATTGGTATCCTACTTAGCATGGGCAAACTGGTAAAAATAAGAGTTGCTCGGATTCGCCCCGGGTTGGGGCATACCTACCCTAAGGTCATGGTAGTACCATGGGAAGCTCGAGAGCAAAAAAGTCCAACCCCTTATTTTTTTCCACTTTCCCCTCAATTGGTTTTGAACTAAGCATGGGCAAAGTGGTAAAAATAAGAGTTGCACCGATTCACCCCGGGTTGGGGCATTCCTACCCTAATGTCATGGTAGTACCATGGGAAGCTCGAGAGCAAAAAACTCAAACATCTTATTTTTGCCACTTTGCCCCCAATTGGTATCCTACTAAGTAGGGGCAAAGGGGTAAAAATAAGAGTTGCTCCGATTCGCCCCGGGTTGGAACATACCTACTCTAAGTTCATGGTAGTACCATCGGAAGCTCGAGAGCAAAAAATTCCAACCTCTTATTTTTGCCAGTTTGCCTTCAATTGGTTTAGAACTAAGTATGGACAAAGTGGTAAAAATAAGAGTTGCTCGGATTCGCCCCGGGTTGGGGCATATCTACCCTAAGGTCATGGTAGTACCATGGGAAGCTCGAGAGCAAAAAACTCCAACCACTTATTTTTGCCACTTTCCCCTCAATTGGTATCCTACTAAGCATGGGCAAAGTGGTAAAAATAAGAGTTGCTCCGATTCGTCCCGGGTTGGGGCATACCTACCCTAAGTTCATGGTAGTACCATGGGAAGCTCGAGAGCAAAAAACTCCAACCTCTTATTTTTGCCACTTTGCCCAATTGGATTCGCCCCGGGTTGGGGCATACCTACCCTAAGGTCATGGTAGTACCATGGGAAGCTCGAGAGCAACAAACTCCAACACTTATTTTTGCCACTTTGCCCCCAATTGGTATCCTACTTGGCATGGGCAAAGGGGTAAAAATAAGAGTTGCTCCGATTCGCCCCGAGTTGGGGCATACCTACCCTAAGGTCATGGTAGTACCATGGGAAGCTCGAGAGCAAAAAACTCCAACCTCTTATTTTTGTCACTTTGCCCCCAATTGGTATCCTACTAAGCATGGGCAAAGTGGTAAAAATAAGAGTTGCTCTGATTCGCCCCGGGTTGGGGCATACCTACCCTAAGGTCATGGTAGTACCATGGGAAGCTCGAGAGCAAAAAACTCCAACCTCTTATTTTTGCCACTTTGCCCCAATTGGTATCCTACTAAGCATGGGCAAAGTGGTAAAAATAAGAGTTGCTCGGATTCGCCCCGGGTTGGGGCATTCCTACCCTAAGGTCATGGTAGTACCATGGGAAGCTCGAGAGCAAAAAACTCCAACCTCTTATTTTTGCCACTTTGCCCCCAATTGGTATCCTACTAAGCATGGGCAAAGTGGTAAAAATAAGAGTTGCTCGGATTCGCCCCGGGTTGGGGCATACATACCCTAAGGTCATGGTAGTACCATGGGAAGCTCGAGAGCAAAAAACTCCAACCTCTTATTTTTGCCACTTTGCCCCCAATTGGTATCCCACTAAGCATGGGCAAAGTGGTAAAAATAAGAGTTGCTCCGATTCGACCCGGGTTGGGGCATACCTACCCTAAGTTCATGGTAGTACCATGGGAAGCTCGAGAGCAAAAAACTGCAACCTTTTATTTTTGCCACTTTGCCCCCAATTGGTATCCTACTAAGCATGGGCAAAGGGGTAAAAATAAGAGTTGCTCCGATTCGCCCCTGGTTGGGGCATTCCTACCCTAATGTCGTGGTAGTACCATGGGAAGCTCGAGAGCAAAAAACTCCAACCTCTTATTTTTGCCACTTTGCCCCCAATTGGTATCCTACTAAGCATGGGCAAACTGGTAAAAATAAGAGTTGCTCCGATTCGCCCCGGGTTGGGGCATACCTACCCTAAGGTCATGGTAGTACCATGGGAAGCTCGAGAGCAAAAAAGTCCAACCTCTTATTTTTTCCACTTTCCCCTCAATTGGTTCCTACTAAGCATGGGCAAAGTGGTAAAAATAAGAGTTGCTCCGATTCGCCCCGGGTTGGGGCATTCCTACCCTAATGTCATGGTAGTACCATGGGAAGCTCGAGAGCAAAAAACTCCAACCTCTTATTTTTGCCACTTTGCCCGCAATTGGTATCCTACTAAGCAGGGGCAAAGGGGTAAAAATAAGAGTTGCTCCGATTCGCCCTGGGTTGGAGCATACCTACCCTAAGGTCATGGTAGTACCATGGGAAGCTCGAGAGCAAAAAACTCCAACCTTTTATTTTTGCCACTTTGCCCCCAATTGGTATCCTACTAAGCATGGGCAAAGTGGTAAAAATAAGAGTTGCTCCGATTCGCCCCGGGTTGGGGCATACCTACCCTAAGTTCATGGTAGTACCATGGGAAGCTCGAGAGCAAAAAACTCCAACCTCTTATTTTTGCCACTTTGCCCCCAATTGGTATCCTACTAAGCATGGGCAAAGTGGTAAAAATAAGAGTTGCTCGGATTCGCCCCAGGTTGGGGCATACCTACCCTAAGGTCATGGTAGTACCATGGGAAGCTCGAGAGCAAAAAACTCCAACCTCTTATTTTTGCCACTTTCCCCTCAATTGGTTTCGAACTAAGCATGGGCAAAGTGGTAAAAATAAGAGTTGCTCCGATTCATCCCGGGTTGGGGCATTCCTACCCTAATGTCATGGTAGTACCATGGGAAGCTCGAGAGTAAAAAACTCCAACCTCTTATTTTTGCCACTTTGCCCCCAATTGGTATCCTACTAAGCATGGGCAAAGTGGTAAAAATAAGAGTTGCTCCGATTCGCCCCTGTTGGGGCATACCTACCCTAAGGTCATGGTAGTACCATGGGAAGCTCGAGAGCAAAAAACTCCAACCTCTTATTTTTGCCACTTTGCCCCAATTGGTATCCTACTAAGCATGGGGAAAGGGGTAAAAATAAGAGTTGCTCGGATTCGCCCCTAGTTGGGGCATACCTACCCTAAGGTCATGGTAGTACCATGGGAAACTCGAGAGCAAAAAACTCCAACCTCTTATTTTTGTCACTTTGCCCCCAATTGGTATCCTACTAAGAGTTGCTCCGATTCGCCCCTGGTTGGGGCATTCCTACCCTAATGTCATGGTAGTACCATGGGAAGCTCGAGAGCAAAAAACTCAAACCTCTTATTTTTGCCACTTTGCCCCCAATTGGTATCCTACTAAGCATGGGGAAAGGGGTAAAAATAAGAGTTGCTCGGATTCGCCCTGGGTTGGAGCATACCTACCCTAAGTTCATGGTAGTACCATGGGAAGCTCGAGAGCAAAAAACTCCAACCTCTTATTTTTGCCACTTTGCCTTCAATTGGTTTCGAACTAAGCATGGGCAAAGTGGTAAAAATAAGAGTTGCTCGGATTCGCCCCGGGTTGGGGCATACAAACCCTAAGGTCATGGTAGTACCATGGGAAGCTCGAGAGCAAAAAACTCCAACCTCTTATTTTTGCCACTTTGCCCCCAATTGGTATCCTACTAAGCATGGGCAAACTGGTAAAAGTAAGAGTTGCTCCGATTCGCCCCGGGTTGGGGCATACCTACCCTAATGTCATGGTAGTACCATGGGAAGCTCGAGAGCAAAAAACTCCAACCTCTTATTTTTGGCACTTTGCCCCCAATTGGTATCCTACTAAGCATGGGCAAAGTGGTAAAAATAAGAGTTGCTCCAATTCACCCTGGGTTGGAGCATACCTACCCTAAGTTCAAGGTAGTACCATGGGAAACTCGAGAGCAAAAAACTGCAACCTTTATTTTTGCCACTTTGCCCCCAATTGGTATCCTACTAAGCATGGGCAAAGGGGTAAATATAAGAGTTGCTCCGATTCGCCCCTGGTTGGGGCATTCCTACCCTAATGTCATGGTAGTACCATGGGAAGCTCGAGAGCAAAAAACTCCAACCTCTTATTTTTGCCACTTTGCCCCCAATTGGTATCCTACTAAGCATGGGCAAAGGGGTAAAAATAAGAGTTGCTCGGATTCGCCCCGGGTTGGGGCATACCTACCCTAAGGTCATGGTAGTACCATGGGAAGCTCGAGAGCAAAAAAGTCCAACCTCTTATTTTTTTCCCCTTTCCCCTCAATTGGTTCGAACTAAGCATGGGCAAAGTGGTAAAAATAAGAGTTGCTCCGATTCGCCCCGGGTTGGGGCATTCCTACCCTAATGTCATGGTAGTACCATGGGAAGCTCGAGAGCAAAAAACTCCAACCTCTTATTTTTGCCACTTTGCCCCCAATTGGTATCCTACTAAGCATGGGCAAACTGGTAAAAATAAGAGTTGCTCGGATTCGCCCCGGGTTGGGGCATACCAACCCTAAGGTCATGGTAGTACCATGGGAAGCTCGAGAGCAAAAAAGTCCAACCTCTTTTTTTTTCCACTTTCCCCTCAATTGGTTTCGAACTAAGCATGGGCAAAGTGGTAAAAATAAGAGTTGCTCCGATTCGCCCCGGGTTGGGGCATTCCTACCCTAATGTCATGGTAGTACCATGGGAAGCTCGAGAGCAAAAAACTGCAACCTCTTATTTTTGCCACTTTGCCCCCAATTGGTATCCTACTAAGCAGGGGCGATGGAGTAAAAATAAGAGTTGCTCCGATTCGCCCTGGGTTGGAGCATACCTACCCTAAGTTCAAGGTAGTGCCATGGGAAGCTCGAGAGCAAAAAACTGCAACCTTTTATTTTTGCCACTTTGCCCCCAATTGGTATCCTACTAAGCATGGGCAAAGGGGTAAAAATAAGAGTTGCTCCGATTCGCCCCTGGTTGGAGCATACCTACCCTAAGTCAAGGTAGTACCATGGGAAGCTCGAGAGCAAAAAACTCCAACCCTTTATTTTTGCCCCTTTGCCCCCAATTGGTATCCTACTAAGCATGGGCAAAGGGGTAAATATAAGAGTTGCTCCGATTCGCCCCGGGTTGGGAGCATACCTACCCTAAGTTCATGGTAGTACCATGGGAAGCTCGAGAGCAAAAAACTCCAACCTCTTATTTTTGCCACTTTGCCTTCAATTGGTATCCTACTAAGCATGGGCAAAGTGGTAAAAATAAGAGTTGCTCGGATTCGCCCCGGGTTGGGGCATATGTACCCTAAGGTCATGGTAGTACCATGGGAAGCTCGAGAGCAAGAAAGTCCAACCACTTATTTTTTTCCACTTTCCCCTCAATTGGTTTCGAACTAAGCATGGGCAAAGTGGTAAAAATAAGAGTTGCTCCGATTCGCCCCGGGTTGGGTCATTCCTACCCTAATGTCATGGTAGTACCATGGGAAGCTCGAGAGCAAAAAACTCAAACCTCTTATTTTTGCCACTTTGCCCCCAATTGGTATCCTACTAAGCATGGGGAAACTGGTAAAAATAAGAGTTGCTCGGATTCGCCCTGGGTTGGAGCATACCTACCCTAAGTTCATGGTAGTACCATGGGAAGCTCGAGAGCAAAAAACTCCAACCTCTTATTTTTGCCACTTTGCCTTCAATTGGTTTCGAACTAAGTATGGGCAAAGTGGTAAAAATAAGAGTTGCTCGGATTCGCCCCGGGTTGGGGCATTCCTACCCTAATGTCATGGTAGTACCATGGGAAGCTCGAGAGTAAAAAACTCCAACCTCTTATTTTTGCCACTTTGCCCCCAATTGGTATCCTACTAAGCAGGGGCAAACTGGTAAAAATAAGAGTTGCTCCGATTCGTCCCTGGGTTGGAGCATACCTACCCTAAGTTCAAGGTAGTACCATGGGAAACTCGAGAGCAAAAAACTGCAACCTTTTATTTTTGCCACTTTGCCCCCAATTGGTATCCTACTAAGCATGGGCAAAGGGGTAAAAATAAGAGTTGCTCCAATTCACCCTGGGTTGGAGCATACCTACCCTAAGTTCAAGGTAGTTCCATGGGAAACTCGAGAGCAAAAATCTGCAACCCTTTATTTTTGCCCCTTTGCCCCCAATTGGTATCCTACTAGGCATGGGCAAAGGGGTAAATATAAGAGTTGCTCCGATTCGCCCCTGGTTGGGGCATTCCTACCCTAATGTCATGGTAGTACCATGGGAAGCTCGAGAGCAAAAAACTCCAACCTCTTATTTTTGCCACTTTGCCCCCAATTGGTATCCTACTAAGCAGGGGCAAAGGGGTAAAAATAAGAGTTGCTCGGATTCGCCCCGGGTTGGGGCATACCTACCCTAAGGTCATGGTAGTACCATGGGAAGCTCGAGAGCAAAAAAGTCCAACCTCTTATTTTTTTCCACTTTCCCCTCAATTGGTTTCGAACTAAGCATGGGCAAAGTGGTAAAAATAAGAGTTGCTCCGATTCGCCCCGGGTTGGGTCATTCCTACCCTAATGTCATGGTAGTACCATGGGAAGCTCGAGAGTAAAAAACTCCAACCTCTTATTTTTGCCACTTTGCCCCCAATTGGTATCCTACTAAGCATGGGCAAACTGGTAAAAATAAGAGTTGCTCGGATTCGCCCCGGGTTGGAGCATACCTACCCTAAGTTCATGGTAGTACCATGGGAAGCTCGAGAGCAAAAAACTCCAACCTCTTATTTTTGCCACTTTGCCTTCAATTGGTTTCGAACTAAGTATGGGCAAAGTGGTAAAAATAAGAGTTGCTCGGATTCGCCCCGGGTTGGGGCATACCTACCCTAAGGTCATGGTAGTACCATCGGAAGCTCGAGAGTAAAAAACTCCAACCTCTTATTTTTGCCACTTTGCCCCCAATTGGTATCCTACTAAGCATGGGCAAACTGGTAAAAATAAGAGTTGCTCCGATTCACCCCGGGTTGGGGCATTCCTACCCTAATGTCATGGTAGTACCATGGGAAGCTCGAGAGCAAAAAACTCCAACCTCTTATTTTTGCCACTTTGCCCCCAATTGGTATCCTACTAAGCATGGGCAAAGGGGTAAAAATAAGAGTTGCTCCAATTCACCCTGGGTTGGAGCATACCTACCCTAAGTTCGTGGTAGTACCATGGGAAGCTCGAGAGCAAAAAACTCCAACCCTTTATTTTTGCCCCTTTGCCCCCAATTGGTATCCTACTAAGCATGGGCAAAGGGGTAAATATAAGAGTTGCTCCGATTCGCCCCTGGTTGGGGCATTCCTACCCTAATGTCATGGTAGTACCATGGGAAGCTCGAGAGCAAAAAACTCCAACCTCTTATTTTTGCCACTTTGCCCCCAATTGGTATCCTACTAAGCATGGGCAAAGGGGTAAAAATAAGAGTTGCTCGGATTCGCCCCGGGTTGGGGCATACCTACCCTAAGGTCATGGTAGTACCATGGGAAGCTCGAGAGCAAAAAAGTCCAACCTCTTATTTTTTTCCACTTTCCCCTCAATTGGGTTCGAACTAAGCATGGGCAAAGTGGTAAAAATAAGAGTTGCTCCGATTCGCCCCGGGTTGGGGCATTCCTACCCTAATGTCATGGTAGTACCATGGGAAGCTCGAGAGCAAAAAACTCCAACCTCTTATTTTTGCCACTTTGCCCCCAATTGGTATCCTACTAAGCATGGGCAAACTGGTAAAAATAAGAGTTGCTCGGATTCGCCCCGGGTTGGGGCATACCTACCCTAAGGTCATGGTAGTACCATGGGAAGCTCGAGAGCAAAAAAGTCCAACCTCTTTTTTTTTCACTTTCCCCTCAATTGGTTTCGAACTAAGCATGGGCAAAGTGGTAAAAATAAGAGTTGCTCCGATTCGCCCCGGGTTGGGGCATTCCTACCCTAATGTCATGGTAGTACCATGGGAAGCTCGAGAGTAAAAAACTGCAACCTCTTATTTTTGCCACTTTGCCCCCAATTGGTATCCTACTAAGCATGGGCAAACTGGTAAAAATAAGAGTTGCTCCGATTCGTCCCTGGGTTGGAGCATACCCTCCCTAAGTTCAAGGTAGTGCCATGGGAAACTCGAGAGCAAAAATTGCAACCTTTTATTTTTGCCACTTTGCCCCCAATTGGTATCCTACTAAGCATGGGCAAAGGGGTAAAAATAAGAGTTGCTCCGATTCGCCCCTGGTTGGGGCATACCTACCCTAATGTCAAGGTAGTACCATGGGAAGCTCGAGAGCAAAAAACTCCAACCCTTTATTTTTGCCCTTTGCCCCCAATTGGTATCCTACTAAGCATGGGCAAAGGGGTAAATATAAGAGTTGCTCCGATTCGCCCCGGGTTGGAGCATACCTACTCTAAGTTCATGGTAGTACCATGGGAAGCTCGAGAGCAAAAAACTCCAACCTCTTATTTTTGCCACTTTGCCTTCAATTGGTTTCGAACTAAGTATGGGCAAAGTGGTAAAAATAAGAGTTGCTCGGATTCGCCCTGGGTTGGGGCATACATACCCTAAGGTCATGGTAGTACCATGGGAAGCTCGAGAGCAAAAAGTCCAACCTCTTATTTTTTTCCACTTTCCCCTCAATTGGTTTCGAACTAAGCATGGGCAAAGTGGTAAAAATAAGAGTTGCTCCGATTCGCCCCGGGTTGGGGCATTCCTACCCTAATGTCATGGTAGTACCATGGGAAGCTCGAGAGTAAAAAACTCAAACCTCTTATTTTTGCCACTTTGCCCCCAATTGGTATCCTACTAAGCATGGGGAAACTGGTAAAAATAAGAGTTGCTCGGATTCGCCCTGGGTTGGAGCATACCTACCCTAAGTTCATGGTAGTACCATGGGAAGCTCGAGAGCAAAAAACTCCAACCTCTTATTTTTGCCACTTTGCCTTCAATTGGTTTCGAACTAAGTATGGGCAAAGTGGTAAAAATAAGAGTTGCTCGGATTCGCCCTGGGTTGGGGCATACCTTCCCTAAGGTCATGGTAGTACCATCGGAAGCTCGAGAGCAAAAACTCCAACCTCTTATTTTTGCCACTTTGCCCCCAATTGGTATCCTACTAAGCATGGGCAAAGGGGTAAAAGTAAGAGTTGCTCCGATTCGCCCCGGGTTGGGGCATTCCTACCCTAATGTCATGGTAGTACCATGGGAAGCTCGAGAGCAAAAAACTCCAACCTCTTATTTTTGCCACTTTGCCCCCAATTGGTATCCTACTAAGCAGGGGCAAAGGGGTAAAAATAAGAGTTGCTCGGATTCACCCTGGGTTGGAGCATACCTACCCTAAGTTCAAGGTAGTACCATGGGGAACTCGAGAGCAAAAAACTGCAAACCTTTATTTTTGCCACTTTGCCCCCAATTGGTATCCTACTAAGCATGGGCAAAGGGGTAAAAGTAAGAGTTGCTCCGATTCGCCCCGGGTTGGAGCATACCTACTCTAAGTTCATGGTAGTACCATGGGAAGCTCGAGAGCAAAAAACTCCAACCTCTTATTTTTGCCACTTTGCCTTCAATTGGTTTCGAACTAAGTATGGGCAAAGTGGTAAAAATAAGAGTTGCTCGGATTCGCCCCGGGTTGGGGCATACCTACCCTAAGGTCATGGTAGTACCATGGGAAGCTCGAGAGCAAAAAACTCCAACCTCTTATTTTTGCCACTTTGCCCCCAATTGGTATCCTACTAAGCAGGGGCAAACTGGTAAAAATAAGAGTTGCTCGGATTCGCCCCGGGTTGGGGCATACCTACCCTAAGGTCATGGTAGTACCATGGGAAGCTCGAGAGCAAAAAAGTCCAACCTCTTATTTTTTTCCACTTTCCCCTCAATTGGTTTCGAACTAAGCATGGGCAAAGTGGTAAAAATAAGAGTTGCTCCGATTCGCCCCGGGTTGGGGCATTCCTACCCTAATGTCATGGTAGTACCATGGGAAGCTCGAGAGCAAAAAACTTCAACCTCTTATTTTTGCCACTTTGCCCCCAATTGGTATCCTACTAAGCAGGGGCGAAGGAGTAAAAATAAGAGTTGCTCCAATTCACCCTGGGTTGGAGCATACCTTCCCTAAGTTCATGGTAGTACCATGGGAAGCTCGAGAGCAAAAACTGCAACCTTTTATTTTTGCCACTTTGCCCTCAATTGGTATCCTACTAAGCATGGGCAAAGGGGTAAAAATAAGAGTTGCTCCGATTCGCCCCGGGTTGGAGCATACCTACTCTAAGTTCATGGTAGTACCATGGGAAGCTCGAGAGCAAAAAACTCCAACCTCTTATTTTTGCCACTTTGCCTTCAATTGGTTTCGAACTAAGCATGGGCAAAGTGGTAAAAATAAGAGTTGCTCGGATTCGCCCCGGGTTGGAGCATACCTACCCTAAGGTCATGGTAGTACCATGGGAAGCTCGAGAGCAAAAAACTCCAACCTCTTATTTTTGCCACTTTGCCCCCAATTGGTATCCTACTAAGCATGGGCAAACTGGTAAAAGTAAGAGTTGCTCGGATTCGCCCCGGGTTGGGGCATACCTACCCTAAGGTCAAGGTAGTACCATGGGAAGCTCGAGAGCAAAAAACTCCAACCTCTTTTTTTTGCCACTTTCCCCTCAATTGGTTTCGAACTAAGCATGGGCAAAGTGGTAAAAATAAGAGTTGCTCCGATTCGCCCCGGGTTGGGGCATTCCTACCCTAATGTCATGGTAGTACCATGGGAAGCTCGAGAGCAAAAAACTCCAACCTCTTATTTTTGCCACTTTGCCCCCAATTGGTATCCTACTAAGCATGGGCAAAGGGGTAAAAATAAGAGTTGCTCCGATTCGCCCCGGGTTGGGGCATACCTACCCTAAGGTCATGGTAGTACCATGGGAAGCTCGAGAGCAAAAAACTCCAACCTCTTATTTTTTTCCACTTTCCCCTCAATTGGTTTCGAACTAAGCATGGGCAAAGTGGTAAAAATAAGAGTTGCTCCGATTCGCCCCGGGTTGGGGCATTCCTTCCCTAATGTCATGGTAGTACCATGGGAAGCTCGAGAGCAAAAAACTCCAACCTCTTATTTTTGCCACTTTGCCCCCAATTGGTATCCTACTAAGCATGGGGCAAAGGGGTAAAAATAAGAGTTGCTCCGATTCGCCCCGGGTTGGAGCATACCTATTCTAAGTTCATGGTAGTACCATGGGAAGCTCGAGAGCAAAAAACTCCAACCTCTTATTTTTGCCACTTTGCCTTCAATTGGTTTCGAACTAAGTATGGGCAAAGTGGTAAAAATAAGAGTTGCTCCGATTCGCCCCGGGTTGGGGCATACCTACCCTAAGTTCATGGTAGTACCATGGGAAGCTCGAGAGCAAAAAAGTCCAACCTCTTATTTTTTTCCACTTTCCCCTCAATTGGTTTCGAACTAAGCATGGGCAAAGTGGTAAAAATAAGAGTTGCTACGATTCGCCCCGGGTTGGGGCATACCTACCCTAATGTCGTGGTAGTACCATGGGAAGCTCGAGAGCAAAAAACTCCAACCTCTTATTTTCGCCACTTTGCCCCCAATTGGTATCCTACTAAGCTGGGGCAAAGGGGTAAAAATAAGAGTTGCTCCGATTCGCCCTGGGTTGGAGCATACCTACCCTAAGTTCAAGGTAGTGCCATGGGAAACTCGAGAGCAAAAAACTGCAACCTTTTATTTTTGCCACTTTGCCCCCAATTGGTATCCTACTAAGCATGGGCAAAGGGGTAAAAATAAGAGTTGCTCGGATTCGCCCCGGGTTGGGCCATACCTACCCTAAGGTCATGAAAGTACCATGGGAAGCTCGAGAGCAAAAAACTCCAACCTCTTTTTTTTTTCACTTTCCCCTCAATTGGTTTCGAACTAAGCATGGGCAAAGTGGTAAAAATAAGAGTTGCTCCGATTCGCCCCGGGTTGGGGCATTCCTACCCTAATGTCATGGTAGTACCATGGGAAGCTCGAGAGCAAAAAACTTCAACCTCTTATTTTTGCCACTTTGCCCCCAATTGGTATCCTACTAAGCAGGGGCAAAGGGGTAAAAATAAGAGTTGCTCTGATTCACCCTGGGTTGGAGCATACCTTCCCTAAGTTCAAGGTACCATGGGAAGCTCGAGAGCAAAAAACTGCAACCTCTTATTTTTGCCACTTTGCCCCCAATTGGTATCCTACTAAGCATGGGCAAAGAGGTAAAAATAAGAGTTGCTCGGATTCACCCCGGGTTGGAGCATACCTACCCTAAGTTCATGGTAGTACCATGGGAAGCTCGAGAGCAAAAAACTCCAACCTCTTATTTTTGCCACTTTGCCTTCAATTGGTTTCGAACTAAGCATGGGCAAAGTGGTAAAAATAAGAGTTGCTCCGATTCGCCCCGGGTTGGGGCATTCCTACCCTAATGTCATGGTAGTACCATGGGAAGCTCGAGAGTAAAAAACTCCAACCTCTTATTTTTGCCACTTTGCCCCCAATTGGTATCCTACTTAGCATGGGCAAACTGGTTAAAGTAAGAGTTGCTCGGATTCGCCCCGGGTTGGGGCATACCTACCCTAAGGTCAAGGTAGTTCCATGGGAAGCTCGAGAGCAAAAAAGTCCAACCTCTTTTTTTTTCACTTTCCCCTCAATTGGTTTCGAACTAAGCATGGGCAAAGTGGTAAAAATAAGAGTTGCTCCGATTCGCCCCGGGTTGGGGCATTCCTACCCTAATGTCATGGTAGTACCATGGGAAGCTCGAGAGCAAAAAACTTCAACCTCTTATTTTTGCCACTTTGCCCCCAATTGGTATCCTACTAAGCAGGGGCGAAGGGGTAAAAATAAGAGTTGCTCTGATTCACCCTGGGTTGGAGCATACCTTCCCTAAGTTCAAGGTCATGGGAAACTCGAGAGCAAAAAACTGCAACCTTTTATTTTTGCCACTTTGCCCCCAACTTGTATCCTACTAAGCATGGGCAAAGAGGTAAAAATAAGAGTTGCTCGGATTCACCCCGGGTTGGAGCATACCTATTCTAAGTTCATGGTAGTACCATTGGAAGCTCGAGAGCAAAAAACTCCATCCTCTTAATTTGGCCACTTTGCCTTCAATTGTTTTCGAACAAAGCATGGGCAAAGTGGTGAAAATAAGAGTTGCTCCGATTCGCCCCGGGTTGGGGCATTCCTACCCTAATGTCATGGTAGTACCATGGGAAGCTCGAGAGTAAAAAACTCCAACCTCTTATTTTTGCAACTTTGCCCCACATTGGTATCCTACTTGGCATGGGGAAACTGCTAAAAATAAGAGTTGCTCGGATTCGCCCTGAGTTGGAGCATACCTACCCTAAGTTCGTGGTAGTACCATGGGAAGCTCGAGAGCAAAAAACTCCAACCTCTTATTTTTGCCACTTTGCCTTCAATTGGTTTCGAACTAAGTATGGGCAAAGTGGTAAAAATAAAAGTTGCTCGGATTCGCCCATGGTTGGCGCACATACCCTAAGGTCAAGGTAGTACCATCGGAAGCTCGAGAGTAAAAAACTCCAACCTCTTATTTTTGCCACTTTGCCCCCAATTGGTATCCTACTTAGCATGGGCAAACTGGTTAAAGTAAGAGTTGCTCGGATTCGCCCCGGGTTGGGGCATACCTACCCTAAGGTCAAGGTAGTTCCATGGGAAGCTCGAGAGCAAAAAAGTCCAACCTCTTTTTTTTTCACTTTCCCCTCAATTGGTTTCGAACTAAGCATGGGCAAAGTGGTAAAAATAAGAGTTGCTCCGATTCGCCCCGGGTTGGGGCATTCCTACCCTAATGTCATGGTAGTACCATGGGAAGCTCGAGAGCAAAAAACTTCAACCTCTTATTTTTGCCACTTTGCCCCCAATTGGTATCCTACTAAGCAGGGGCGAAGGGGTAAAAATAAGAGTTGCTCTGATTCACCCTGGGTTGGAGCATACCTTCCCTAAGTTCAAGGTCATGGGAAACTCGAGAGCAAAAAACTGCAACCTTTTATTTTTGCCACTTTGCCCCCAACTTGTATCCTACTAAGCATGGGCAAAGAGGTAAAAATAAGAGTTGCTCGGATTCACCCCGGGTTGGAGCATACCTATTCTAAGTTCATGGTAGTACCATTGGAAGCTCGAGAGCAAAAAACTCCATCCTCTTAATTTGGCCACTTTGCCTTCAATTGTTTTCGAACAAAGCATGGGCAAAGTGGTGAAAATAAGAGTTGCTCCGATTCGCCCCGGGTTGGGGCATTCCTACCCTAATGTCATGGTAGTACCATGGGAAGCTCGAGAGTAAAAAACTCCAACCTCTTATTTTTGCAACTTTGCCCCACATTGGTATCCTACTTGGCATGGGGAAACTGCTAAAAATAAGAGTTGCTCGGATTCGCCCTGAGTTGGAGCATACCTACCCTAAGTTCGTGGTAGTACCATGGGAAGCTCGAGAGCAAAAAACTCCAACCTCTTATTTTTGCCACTTTGCCTTCAATTGGTTTCGAACTAAGTATGGGCAAAGTGGTAAAAATAAAAGTTGCTCGGATTCGCCCATGGTTGGCGCACATACCCTAAGGTCAAGGTAGTACCATCGGAAGCTCGAGAGTAAAAAACTCCAACCTCTTATTTTTGCCACTTTGCCCCCAATTGGTATCCTACTTAGCATGGGCAAACTGGTTAAAGTAAGAGTTGCTCGGATTCGCCCCGGGTTGGGGCATACCTACCCTAAGGTCAAGGTAGTTCCATGGGAAGCTCGAGAGCAAAAAAGTCCAACCTCTTTTTTTTTTCACTTTCCCCTCAATTGGTTTCGAACTAAGCATGGGCAAAGTGGTAAAAATAAGAGTTGCTCCGATTCGCCCCGGGTTGGGGCATTCCTACCCTAATGTCATGGTAGTACCATGGGAAGCTCGAGAGCAAAAAACTTCAACCTCTTATTTTTGCCACTTTGCCCCCAATTGGTATCCTACTAAGCAGGGGCGAAGGGGTAAAAATAAGAGTTGCTCTGATTCACCCTGGGTTGGAGCATACCTTCCCTAAGTTCAAGGTCATGGGAAACTCGAGAGCAAAAAACTGCAACCTTTTATTTTTGCCACTTTGCCCCCAACTTGTATCCTACTAAGCATGGGCAAAGAGGTAAAAATAAGAGTTGCTCGGATTCACCCCGGGTTGGAGCATACCTATTCTAAGTTCATGGTAGTACCATTGGAAGCTCGAGAGCAAAAAACTCCATCCTCTTAATTTGGCCACTTTGCCTTCAATTGTTTTCGAACTAAGCATGGGCAAAGTGGTAAAAATAAGAGTTGCTCCGATTCGCCCCGGGTTGGGGCATTCCTACCCTAATGTCATGGTAGTACCATGGGAAGCTCGAGAGTAAAAAACTCCAACCTCTTATTTTTGCAACTTTGCCCCAATTGGTATCCTACTTGGCATGGGGAAACTGGTAAAAATAAGAGTTGCTCGGATTCGCCCTGAGTTGGAGCATACCTACCCTAAGTTCGTGGTAGTACCATGGGAAGCTCGAGAGCAAAAAACTCCAACCTCTTATTTTTGCCACTTTGCCTTCAATTGGTTTCGAACTAAGTATGGGCAAAGTGGTAAAAATAAAAGTTGCTCGGATTCGCCCATGGTTGGCGCACATACCCTAAGGTCAAGGTAGTACCATCGGAAGCTCGAGAGTAAAAAACTCCAACCTCTTATTTTTGCCACTTTGCCCCCAATTGGTATCCTACTTAGCATGGGCAAACTGGTAAAAGTAAGAGTTGCTCGGATTCGCCCCGGGTTGGGGCATACCTACCCTAAGGTCAAGGTAGTTCCATGGGAAGCTCGAGAGCAAAAAAGTCCAACCTCTTTTTTTTTTCACTTTCCCCTCAATTGGTTTCGAACTAAGCATGGGCAAAGTGGTAAAAATAAGAGTTGCTCCGATTCGCCCCGGGTTGGGGCATTCCTACCCTAATGTCATGGTAGTACCATGGGAAGCTCGAGAGCAAAAAACTTCAACCTCTTATTTTTGCCACTTTGCCCCCAATTGGTATCCTACTAAGCAGGGGCGAAGGGGTAAAAATAAGAGTTGCTCTGATTCACCCTGGGTTGGAGCATACCTACCCTAAGTTCAAGGTCATGGGAAACTCGAGAGCAAAAAACTGCAACCTTTTATTTTTGCCACTTTGCCCCCAATTGTATCCTACTAAGCATGGGCAAAGAGGTAAAAATAAGAGTTGCTCGGATTCACCCCGGGTTGGAGCATACCTATTCTAAGTTCATGGTAGTACCATTGGAAGCTCGAGAGCAAAAAACTCCATCCTCTTATTTTGGCCACTTTGCCTTCAATTGGTTTCGAACTAAGTATGGGCAAAGTGGTAAAAATAAGAGTTGCTCGGATTCGCCCCGGGTTGGGGCATTCCTACCCTAAGGTCATGGTAGTACCATGGGAAGCTCGAGAGCAAAAAAGTCCAACCTCTTATTTTTGCCACTTTGCCCCAATTGGTATCCTACTAAGCATGGGCAAAGTGGTAAAAATAAGAGTTGCTCGGATTCGCCCCGGGTTGGAGCATACCTACCCTAAGTTCATGGTAGTACCATGGGAAGCTCGAGAGCAAAAAACTCCAACCTCTTATTTTTGCCACTTTCCCCTCAATTGGTTTCGAACTAAGCATGGGCAAAGTGGTAAAAATAAGAGTTGCTCGGATTCGCCCCGGGTTGGGGCACCTACCCTAAGGTCATGGTAGTACCATGGGAAGCTCGAGAGCAAAAAACTCCAACCTCTTATTTTTGCCACTTTGCCCCCAATTGGTATCCTACTAAGCATGGGCAAACTGGTAAAAATAAGAGTTGCTCGGATTCGCCCCGGGTTGGGGCATACCTACCCTAAGGTCAAGGTAGTACCATGGGAAGCTCGAGAGCAAAAAAGTCCAACCTCTTTTTTTTTTCACTTTCCCCTCAATTGGTTTCGAACTAAGCATGGGCAAAGTGGTAAAAATAAGAGTTGCTCCGATTCGCCCCGGGTTGGGGCATTCCTACCCTAATGTCATGGTAGTACCATGGGAAGCTCGAGAGCAAAAAACTCCAACCTCTTATTTTTGCCACTTTGCCCCCAATTGGTATCCTACTAAGCATGGGCAAAGGGGTAAAAATAAGAGTTGCTCTGATTCACCCTGGGTTGGAGCATACCTACCCTAAGTTCAAGTAGTACCATGGGAAACTCGAGAGCAAAAAACTGCAACCTTTTATTTTTGCCACTTTGCCCCCAATTGGTATCCTACTAAGCATGGGCAAAGTGGTAAAAATAAGAGTTGCTCGGATTCGCCCCGGGTTGGAGCATACCTACCCTAAGTTCATGGTAGTACCATGGGAAGCTCGAGAGCAAAAAACTCCAACCTCTTATTTTTGCCACTTTGCCTTCAATTGGTTTCGAACTAAGCATGGGCAAAGTGGTAAAAATAAGAGTTGCTCCGATTCGCCCCGGGTTGGGGCATCCTACCCTAATGTCATGGTAGTACCATGGGAAGCTCGAGAGCAAAAAACTCCAACCTCTTATTTTTGCCACTTTGCCCCAATTGGTATCCTACTAAGCATGGGCAAAGTGGTAAAAATAAGAGTTGCTCGGATTCGCCCTGGGTTGGAGCATACCTACCCTAAGTTCATGGTAGTACCATGGGAAGCTCGAGAGCAAAAAACTCCAACCTCTTATTTTTGCCACTTTGCCTTCAATTGGTTTCGAACTAAGCATGGGCAAAGTGGTAAAAATAAGAGTTGCTCGGATTCGCCCCGGGTTGGGGCACATACCCTAAGGTCATGGTAGTACCATCGGAAGCTCGAGAGCAAAAAACTCCAACCTCTTATTTTTGCCACTTTGCCCCCAATTGGTATCCTACTAAGCATGGGCAAACTGGTTAAAATAAGAGTTGCTCGGATTCGCCCCGGGTTGGGGCATACCTACCCTAAGGTCAAGGTAGTACCATGGGAAGCTCGAGAGCAAAAAAGTCCAACCTCTTTTTTTTGCCACTTTCCCCTCAATTGGTTTCGAACTAAGCATGGGCAAAGTGGTAAAAATAAGAGTTGCTCCGATTCGCCCCGGGTTGGGGCATACCTACCCTAATGTCATGGTAGTACCATGGGAAGCTCGAGAGCAAAAAACTTCAACCTCTTATTTTTGCCACTTTGCCCCCAATTGGTATCCTACTAAGCATGGGCAAAGGGGTAAAAATAAGAGTTGCTCTGATTCACCCTGGGTTGGAGCATACCTACCCTAAGTTCAAGTAGTACCATGGGAAACTCGAGAGCAAAAAACTCCAACCTTTTATTTTTGCCACTTTGCCCCCAATTGGTATCCTACTAAGCATGGGCAAAGTGGTAAAAATAAGAGTTGCTCGGATTCGCCCCGGGTTGGAGCATACCTACCCTAAGTTCATGGTAGTACCATGGGAAGCTCGAGAGCAAAAAACTCCAACCTCTTATTTTTGCCACTTTGCCTTCAATTGGTTTCGAACTAAGCATGGGCAAAGTGGTAAAAATAAGAGTTGCTCCGATTCGCCCCGGGTTGGGGCATACCTACCCTAAGGTCATGGTAGTACCATGGGAAGCTCGAGAGCAAAAAACTCCAACCTCTTATTTTTGCCACTTTGCCCCAATTGGTATCCTACTAAGCATGGGCAAAGTGGTAAAAATAAGAGTTGCTCGGATTCGCCCCGGGTTGGGGCATACCTACCCTAAGGTCATGGTAGTACCATGGGAAGCTCGAGAGCAAAAAACTCCAACCTCTTATTTTTGCCACTTTCCCCTCAATTGGTTTCGAACTAAGCATGGGCAAAGTGGTAAAAATAAGAGTTGCTCCGATTCGCCCCGGGTTGGGGCATACCTACCCTAATGTCATGGTAGTACCATGGGAAGCTCGAGAGCAAAAAACTCCAACCTCTTATTTTTGCCACTTTGCCCCAATTGGTATCCTACTAAGCATGGGCAAAGGTAAAAATAAGAGTTGCTCGGATTCGCCCTGGGTTGGAGCATACCTACCCTAAGTTCATGGTAGTACCATGGGAAGCTCGAGAGCAAAAAACTCCAACCTCTTATTTTTGCCACTTTGCCTTCAATTGGTTTCGAACTAAGTATGGGCAAAGTGGTAAAAATAAGAGTTGCTCGGATTCGCCCCGGGTTGGCGCACATACCCTAAGGTCATGGTAGTACCATCGGAAGCTCGAGAGCAAAAAACTCCAACCTCTTATTTTTGCCACTTTGCCCCCAATTGGTATCCTACTTAGCATGGGCAAACTGGTAAAAGTAAGAGTTGCTCGGATTCGCCCCGGGTTGGGGCATACCTACCCTAAGGTCATGGTAGTACCATGGGAAGCTCGAGAGCAAAAAAGTCCAACCTCTTTTTTTTCACTTTCCCCTCAATTGGTTTCGAACTAAGCATGGGCAAAGTGGTAAAAATAAGAGTTGCTCCGATTCGCCCCGGGTTGGGGCATTCCTACCCTAATGTCATGGTAGTACCATGGGAAGCTCGAGAGCAAAAAACTTCAACCTCTTATTTTTGCCACTTTGCCCCCAATTGGTATCCTACTAAGCAGGGGCAAAGGGGTAAAAATAAGAGTTGCTCTGATTCACCCTGGGTTGGAGCATACCTACCCTAAGTTCAAGTAGTACCATGGGAAACTCGAGAGCAAAAAACTCCAACCTTTTATTTTTGCCACTTTGCCCCCAATTGGTATCCTACTAAGCATGGGCAAAGTGGTAAAAATAAGAGTTGCTCGGATTCGCCCCGGGTTGGAGCATACCTACCCTAAGTTCATGGTAGTACCATTGGAAGCTCGAGAGCAAAAAACTCCAACCTCTTATTTTTGCCACTTTGCCTTCAATTGGTTTCGAACTAAGCATGGGCAAAGTGGTAAAAATAAGAGTTGCTCCGATTCGCCCCGGGTTGGGGCATACCTACCCTAATGTCATGGTAGTACCATGGGAAGCTCGAGAGCAAAAAACTCCAACCTCTTATTTTTGCCACTTTGCCCCAATTGGTATCCTACTAAGCATGGGCAAAGTGGTAAAAATAAGAGTTGCTCGGATTCGCCCTGGGTTGGAGCATACCTACCCTAAGTTCATGGTAGTACCATGGGAAGCTCGAGAGCAAAAAACTCCAACCTCTTTTTTTTTCACTTTCCCCTCAATTGGTTTCGAACTAAGCATGGGCAAAGTGGTAAAAATAAGAGTTGCTCCGATTCGCCCCGGGTTGGGGCATACCTACCCTAATGTCATGGTAGTACCATGGGAAGCTCGAGAGCAAAAAACTCCAACCTCTTATTTTTGCCACTTTGCCCCAATTGGTATCCTACTAAGCATGGGCAAAGTGGTAAAAATAAGAGTTGCTCGGATTCGCCCCGGGTTGGAGCATACCTACCCTAAGTTCATGGTAGTACCATGGGAAGCTCGAGAGCAAAAAACTCCAACCTCTTATTTTTGCCACTTTCCCCTCAATTGGTTTCGAACTAAGCATGGGCAAAGTGGTAAAAATAAGAGTTGCTCCGATTCGCCCCGGGTTGGGGCATACCTACCCTAAGTTCATGGTAGTACCATGGGAAGCTCGAGAGCAAAAAACTCCAACCTCTTATTTTTTTCACTTTCCCCTCAATTGGTTTCGAACTAAGCATGGGCAAAGTGGTAAAAATAAGAGTTGCTCCGATTCGCCCCGGGTTGGGGCATACCTACCCTAATGTCATGGTAGTACCATGGGAAGCTCGAGAGCAAAAAACTCCAACCTCTTATTTTTGCCACTTTGCCCCCAATTGGTATCCTACTAAGCTGGGCAAAGTGGTAAAAATAAGAGTTGCTCCGATTCGCCCCGGGTTGGAGCATACCTACCCTAAGTTCAAGGTAGTACCATGGGAAGCTCGAGAGCAAAAAACTGCAACCTTTTATTTTTGCCACTTTGCCCCCAATTGGTATCCTACTAAGCATGGGCAAAGGGGTAAAAATAAGAGTTGCTCGGATTCGCCCCGGGTTGGGGCATACCTACCCTAAGGTCATGGTAGTACCATGGGAAGCTCGAGAGCAAAAAAGTCCAACCTCTTTTTTTTTCACTTTCCCCTCAATTGGTTTCGAACTAAGCATGGGCAAAGTGGTAAAAATAAGAGTTGCTCCGATTCGCCCCGGGTTGGGGCATACCTACCCTAATGTCATGGTAGTACCATGGGAAGCTCGAGAGCAAAAAACTTCAACCTCTTATTTTTGCCACTTTGCCCCCAATTGGTATCCTACTAAGCATGGGCAAAGGGGTAAAAATAAGAGTTGCTCCGATTCGCCCTGGGTTGGAGCATACCTACCCTAAGTTCAAGTAGTACCATGGGAAGCTCGAGAGCAAAAAACTCCAACCTCTTATTTTTGCCACTTTGCCCCCAATTGGTATCCTACTAAGCATGGGCAAAGTGGTAAAAATAAGAGTTGCTCGGATTCGCCCCGGGTTGGAGCATACCTACCCTAAGTTCATGGTAGTACCATGGGAAGCTCGAGAGCAAAAAACTCCAACCTCTTATTTTTGCCACTTTGCCTTCAATTGGTTTCGAACTAAGCATGGGCAAAGTGGTAAAAATAAGAGTTGCTCCGATTCGCCCCGGGTTGGGGCATACCTACCCTAATGTCATGGTAGTACCATGGGAAGCTCGAGAGCAAAAAACTCCAACCTCTTATTTTTGCCACTTTGCCCCCAATTGGTATCCTACTTAGCATGGGCAAACTGGTAAAAGTAAGAGTTGCTCGGATTCGCCCCGGGTTGGGGCATACCTACCCTAAGGTCAAGGTAGTACCATGGGAAGCTCGAGAGCAAAAAACTCCAACCTCTTTTTTTTTCACTTTCCCCTCAATTGGTTTCGAACTAAGCATGGGCAAAGTGGTAAAAATAAGAGTTGCTCCGATTCGCCCCGGGTTGGGGCATTCCTACCCTAATGTCATGGTAGTACCATGGGAAGCTCGAGAGCAAAAAACTTCAACCTCTTATTTTTGCCACTTTGCCCCCAATTGGTATCCTACTAAGCAGGGGCAAAGGGGTAAAAATAAGAGTTGCTCTGATTCACCCTGGGTTGGAGCATACCTACCCTAAGTTCAAGTAGTACCATGGGAAACTCGAGAGCAAAAAACTGCAACCTTTTATTTTTGCCACTTTGCCCCCAATTGGTATCCTACTAAGCATGGGCAAAGGGGTAAAAATAAGAGTTGCTCGGATTCACCCCGGGTTGGAGCATACCTACCCTAAGTTCATGGTAGTACCATTGGAAGCTCGAGAGCAAAAAACTCCAACCTCTTATTTTTGCCACTTTGCCTTCAATTGGTTTCGAACTAAGCATGGGCAAAGTGGTAAAAATAAGAGTTGCTCCGATTCGCCCCGGGTTGGGGCATACCTACCCTAATGTCATGGTAGTACCATGGGAAGCTCGAGAGCAAAAAACTCCAACCTCTTATTTTTGCCACTTTGCCCCAATTGGTATCCTACTAAGCATGGGCAAAGTGGTAAAAATAAGAGTTGCTCGGATTCGCCCCGGGTTGGAGCATACCTACCCTAAGTTCATGGTAGTACCATGGGAAGCTCGAGAGCAAAAAACTCCAACCTCTTATTTTTGCCACTTTGCCTTCAATTGGTTTCGAACTAAGCATGGGCAAAGTGGTAAAAATAAGAGTTGCTCGGATTCGCCCCGGGTTGGGGCACATACCCTAAGGTCATGGTAGTACCATCGGAAGCTCGAGAGCAAAAAACTCCAACCTCTTATTTTTGCCACTTTGCCCCCAATTGGTATCCTACTTAGCATGGGCAAAGTGGTAAAAATAAGAGTTGCTCGGATTCGCCCCGGGTTGGGGCATACCTACCCTAAGGTCAAGGTAGTACCATGGGAAGCTCGAGAGCAAAAAACTCCAACCTCTTTTTTTTGCCACTTTGCCCCCAATTGGTTTCGAACTAAGCATGGGCAAAGTGGTAAAAATAAGAGTTGCTCCGATTCGCCCCGGGTTGGGGCATACCTACCCTAAGGTCATGGTAGTACCATGGGAAGCTCGAGAGCAAAAAACTCCAACCTCTTATTTTTGCCACTTTGCCCCCAATTGGTATCCTACTAAGCATGGGCAAAGTGGTAAAAATAAGAGTTGCTCTGATTCGCCCCGGGTTGGGGCATACCTACCCTAAGTTCAAGTAGTACCATGGGAAGCTCGAGAGCAAAAAACTCCAACCTCTTATTTTTGCCACTTTGCCCCCAATTGGTATCCTACTAAGCATGGGCAAAGTGGTAAAAATAAGAGTTGCTCGGATTCGCCCCGGGTTGGAGCATACCTACCCTAAGTTCATGGTAGTACCATTGGAAGCTCGAGAGCAAAAAACTCCAACCTCTTATTTTTGCCACTTTGCCTTCAATTGGTTTCGAACTAAGCATGGGCAAAGTGGTAAAAATAAGAGTTGCTCCGATTCGCCCCGGGTTGGGGCATTCCTACCCTAATGTCATGGTAGTACCATGGGAAGCTCGAGAGCAAAAAACTCCAACCTCTTATTTTTGCCACTTTGCCCCAATTGGTATCCTACTAAGCATGGGGAAAGTGGTAAAAATAAGAGTTGCTCGGATTCGCCCTGGGTTGGAGCATACCTACCCTAAGTTCATGGTAGTACCATGGGAAGCTCGAGAGCAAAAAACTCCAACCTCTTATTTTTGCCACTTTGCCTTCAATTGGTTTCGAACTAAGCATGGGCAAAGTGGTAAAAATAAGAGTTGCTCGGATTCGCCCCGGGTTGGCGCACATACCCTAAGGTCATGGTAGTACCATCGGAAGCTCGAGAGCAAAAAACTCCAACCTCTTATTTTTGCCACTTTGCCCCCAATTGGTATCCTACTAAGCATGGGCAAACTGGTTAAAGTAAGAGTTGCTCGGATTCGCCCCGGGTTGGGGCATACCTACCCTAAGGTCAAGGTAGTACCATGGGAAGCTCGAGAGCAAAAAAGTCCAACCTCTTTTTTTTTCACTTTCCCCTCAATTGGTTTCGAACTAAGCATGGGCAAAGTGGTAAAAATAAGAGTTGCTCCGATTCGCCCCGGGTTGGGGCATTCCTACCCTAATGTCATGGTAGTACCATGGGAAGCTCGAGAGCAAAAAACTTCAACCTCTTATTTTTGCCACTTTGCCCCCAATTGGTATCCTACTAAGCAGGGGCGAAGGGGTAAAAATAAGAGTTGCTCTGATTCACCCTGGGTTGGAGCATACCTTCCCTAAGTTCAAGTAGTGCCATGGGAAACTCGAGAGCAAAAAACTGCAACCTTTTATTTTTGCCACTTTGCCCCCAACTTGTATCCTACTAAGCATGGGCAAAGGGGTAAAAATAAGAGTTGCTCGGATTCGCCCCGGGTTGGAGCATACCTACTCTAAGTTCATGGTAGTACCATTGGAAGCTCGAGAGCAAAAAACTCCATCCTCTTATTTTTGCCACTTTGCCTTCAATTGGTTTCGAACTAAGCATGGGCAAAGTGGTAAAAATAAGAGTTGCTCCGATTCGCCCCGGGTTGGGGCATACCTACCCTAAGGTCATGGTAGTACCATGGGAAGCTCGAGAGCAAAAAACTCCAACCTCTTATTTTTGCCACTTTGCCCCAATTGGTATCCTACTAAGCATGGGCAAACTGGTAAAAATAAGAGTTGCTCGGATTCGCCCCGGGTTGGGGCATACCTACCCTAAGTTCATGGTAGTACCATGGGAAGCTCGAGAGCAAAAAACTCCAACCTCTTATTTTTGCCACTTTGCCCTCAATTGGTTTCGAACTAAGCATGGGCAAAGTGGTAAAAATAAGAGTTGCTCGGATTCGCCCCGGGTTGGGGCACCTACCCTAAGGTCATGGTAGTACCATGGGAAGCTCGAGAGCAAAAAACTCCAACCTCTTATTTTTGCCACTTTGCCCCCAATTGGTATCCTACTAAGCATGGGCAAAGGGGTAAAAATAAGAGTTGCTCGGATTCGCCCCGGGTTGGGGCATACCTACCCTAAGGTCATGGTAGTACCATGGGAAGCTCGAGAGCAAAAAACTCCAACCTCTTTTTTTTGCCACTTTCCCCTCAATTGGTTTCGAACTAAGCATGGGCAAAGTGGTAAAAATAAGAGTTGCTCCGATTCGCCCCGGGTTGGGGCATACCTACCCTAAGGTCATGGTAGTACCATGGGAAGCTCGAGAGCAAAAAACTTCAACCTCTTATTTTTGCCACTTTGCCCCCAATTGGTATCCTACTAAGCATGGGCAAAGGGGTAAAAATAAGAGTTGCTCCGATTCGCCCCGGGTTGGAGCATACCTACCCTAAGTTCATGGTAGTACCATGGGAAGCTCGAGAGCAAAAAACTCCAACCTTTTATTTTTGCCACTTTGCCCCCAATTGGTATCCTACTAAGCATGGGCAAAGTGGTAAAAATAAGAGTTGCTCGGATTCGCCCCGGGTTGGAGCATACCTACCCTAAGTTCATGGTAGTACCATGGGAAGCTCGAGAGCAAAAAACTCCAACCTCTTATTTTTGCCACTTTGCCCCCAATTGGTTTCGAACTAAGCATGGGCAAAGTGGTAAAAATAAGAGTTGCTCCGATTCGCCCCGGGTTGGGGCATACCTACCCTAAGGTCATGGTAGTACCATGGGAAGCTCGAGAGCAAAAAACTCCAACCTCTTATTTTTGCCACTTTGCCCCAATTGGTATCCTACTAAGCATGGGCAAAGTGGTAAAAATAAGAGTTGCTCGGATTCGCCCCGGGTTGGGGCATACCTACCCTAAGGTCATGGTAGTACCATGGGAAGCTCGAGAGCAAAAAACTCCAACCTCTTATTTTTGCCACTTTGCCTTCAATTGGTTTCGAACTAAGCATGGGCAAAGTGGTAAAAATAAGAGTTGCTCGGATTCGCCCCGGGTTGGGGCATACCTACCCTAAGGTCATGGTAGTACCATGGGAAGCTCGAGAGCAAAAAACTCCAACCTCTTATTTTTGCCACTTTGCCCCCAATTGGTATCCTACTAAGCATGGGCAAAGTGGTAAAAATAAGAGTTGCTCGGATTCGCCCCGGGTTGGGGCATACCTACCCTAAGGTCATGGTAGTACCATGGGAAGCTCGAGAGCAAAAAACTCCAACCTCTTATTTTTGCCACTTTCCCCTCAATTGGTTTCGAACTAAGCATGGGCAAAGTGGTAAAAATAAGAGTTGCTCCGATTCGCCCCGGGTTGGGGCATACCTACCCTAATGTCATGGTAGTACCATGGGAAGCTCGAGAGCAAAAAACTCCAACCTCTTATTTTTGCCACTTTGCCCCCAATTGGTATCCTACTAAGCATGGGCAAAGGGGTAAAAATAAGAGTTGCTCCGATTCGCCCTGGGTTGGAGCATACCTACCCTAAGTTCATGGTAGTACCATGGGAAGCTCGAGAGCAAAAAACTCCAACCTCTTATTTTTGCCACTTTGCCCCCAATTGGTATCCTACTAAGCATGGGCAAAGTGGTAAAAATAAGAGTTGCTCCGGATTCGCCCCGGGTTGGAGCATACCTACCCTAAGTTCATGGTAGTACCATGGGAAGCTCGAGAGCAAAAAACTCCAACCTCTTATTTTTGCCACTTTGCCTTCAATTGGTTTCGAACTAAGCATGGGCAAAGTGGTAAAAATAAGAGTTGCTCGGATTCGCCCCGGGTTGGGGCATACCTACCCTAAGGTCATGGTAGTACCATGGGAAGCTCGAGAGCAAAAAACTCCAACCTCTTATTTTTGCCACTTTGCCCCAATTGGTATCCTACTAAGCATGGGCAAAGTGGTAAAAATAAGAGTTGCTCGGATTCGCCCCGGGTTGGAGCATACCTACCCTAAGGTCATGGTAGTACCATGGGAAGCTCGAGAGCAAAAAACTCCAACCTCTTATTTTTGCCACTTTGCCCCAATTGGTATCCTACTAAGCATGGGCAAAGTGGTAAAAATAAGAGTTGCTCGGATTCGCCCCGGGTTGGGGCATACCTACCCTAAGGTCATGGTAGTACCATGGGAAGCTCGAGAGCAAAAAACTCCAACCTCTTATTTTTGCCACTTTGCCCCAATTGGTATCCTACTAAGCATGGGCAAAGTGGTAAAAATAAGAGTTGCTCAGATTCGCCCTGGGTTGGGGCATACCTACCCTAAGGTCATGGTAGTACCATGGGAAGCTCGAGAGCAAAAAACTCCAACCTCTTATTTTTTCCACTTTCCCCTCAATTGGTTTCGAACTAAGCATGGGCAAAGTGGTAAAAATAAGAGTTGCTCCGATTCGCCCCGGGTTGGGGCATTCCTACCCTAATGTCATGGTAGTACCATGGGAAGCTCGAGAGCAAAAAACTCCAACCTCTTATTTTTGCCACTTTGCCCCCAATTGGTATCCTACTAAGCATGGGCAAAGGGGTAAAAATAAGAGTTGCTCCGATTCACCCTGGGTTGGAGCATACCTACCCTAAGTTCATGGTAGTACCATGGGAAGCTCGAGAGCAAAAAACTGCAACCTCTTA